>JARQOD010000002.1:356953515-356992602 GCA_033576555.1 Oophaga sylvatica | reverse complement strand
GGATCAGATAGCTCAGGAGAGTCCGCAAGGAAACTCCTCGAGAGGGCATCCGCCTTAACATTCTTAGTGCCAGGAAGAAAGGAAACCACAAAATTAAAACGTGTGAAAAACAAGGCCCACCTGGCCTGTCTAGGATTGAGTCGCTTGGCAGATTCCAGATAGACCAGATTCTTATGGTCCGTAAGGACCACCACCTGATGTTTGGCTCCCTCCAGCCAATGTCTCCACTCTTCAAAAGCCCACTTCATGGCCAATAACTCCCGATTACCCACGTCATAATTACGTTCAGTAGGAGAAAATTTTCGAGAGAAAAAGGCACAAGGGTTACTTTTAGAGGTCTCTGGATCTTTTTGGGACAAAACGGCACCTGCCCCAATTTCAGAGGCATCAACCTCCACCTGAAATGGCAGAGAAACATCAGGCTGCCGTAGAACAGGAGCAGAAGTGAATCTCTGCTTAAGTTCCTGAAACGCAGAGACTGCCTCAGGAGGCCAATTCACCACATCAGAACCCTTTCTGGTCAAATCAGTTAATGGTTTAACAATAACCGAGAAATTACCAATAAATTTACGATAAAAATTGGCAAAACTCAAAAATCTCTGAAGAGCCTTTAATGAAGTAGGTTGGACCCAATCACAGATGGCCTGAACCTTGACCGGGTCCATTTCAATAACAGATGGGGACAAAATGAATCCCAGAAATGAGATCTTCTGTACGCCAAAAAGACACTTTGATCCCTTCACATACAGAGCATTCTCTCTCAAAATCTGGAATACAGTTCGAACATGTTTCACATGAGAGTCCCAGTCATTAGAAAAAATCAAGATATCATCCAAATAAACAATCAGAAACTTGTTAACAAAATCCATGAAAATGTCATTCATGAAGGACTGGAAGACGGAAGGAGCATTAGTGAGCCCAAAGGGCATCACAAGGTACTCAAAATGCCCTTCAGGGGTGTTAAATGCCGTCTTCCATTCATCCCCGTGCTTAATGCGAATAAGGTTATACGCCCCCCTGAGGTCAAGCTTGGTAAACCAAGTAGCGTTTTTCACCCTGGAAAACAGGTCAGAAATCAAGGGTAACGGGTATTGATATTTCACAGTAATATTGTTCAAGAGACGATAATCAATACACGGCCTTAATGAACCATCTTTTTTGGCCACAAAGAAAAAACCGGCACCTAAGGGTGAAGAGGATGGTCTGATATGACCCTTCTCCAATGATTCCTTGATATAAGACCGCATAGCGTCATGTTCAGGTACAGACAAGTTAAAAAGGCGACCTTTAGGGAATTTACTACCTGGCACTAATTCAATAGCGCAGTCATAGCTCCTATGGGGAGGTAAGGATGCAGATTTACTTTCGCTAAACACATCAGAAAAATCAAACAAAAAGTCAGGAACATCCTCAGCCTGGGGGGAGGCAGAAAAAACAGGAGTGTTGGTATTAACACATTGGCAGCCCCAACTGGTTACAGACACAGATTTCCAATCCAAAACAGGATTATGAGACTGTAACCAAGGGAAACCCAGCACTATAATGTCATGCAGATTATATAGAACCAAAAATTTGCAGCACTCCTGGTGATCAGGTTCAACCCTCATTATCACCTGAGTAGAAAACTGGGGTTTATCTCAGCCAAAGGGGTAGAATTGATCCCCAGTAAAGGAATAGACTTCTGTAGGGGTATCAAGGGAAACCCACAACGTTTAGCAAAATCATAATCCATCAGATTAATAGCTGCTCCAGAATCAACGAAAGCCTGAGCAGAAAATGAGGACAGAGAGCATATCAGAGTGACAGTTAACAAAAACTTAGTCTGAACACTACCCAAGACAACCGAGCGTGCAAAACGTCTTCCCGCTTAGGGCAGACTGAAATAGCATGAGAGGCATCACCACAGTAGAAACATAACCCATTGCGCTTTCGAAACTCATGACGTTGTGCCCCAGACACCACTCCATCACACTGCATGGGCTCAGCAGCTGGCTCACAAGGCAACACCACTCCACGCATACTTCTCCGCTCACGCAAACGTCTGTCAATTTGAATCGCTAATGACATAGAATCATTGAGACCAGAGGGGACAGGGAATCCCACCATAACATCCTTTACATTATCCGACAGACCCTTCCGGAAAAGGGCCGCCAAAGTGTCGTCATTCCACTTGGTCAGGACTGCCCACCTACGGAATCTCTGACAGTATAACTCAGCGTCATCAAGCCCCTGATTTAATGCCAACAAGGCTTTTTCAGCTTGATCAGTGACATTAGGCTCATCGTACAATAACCCCAAAGCCTGAAAAAATGCATCAACATCACTCAAAACAGGATCCCCAGGTATCAGGGAAAAAGCCCAATCCTGAGGATCGCCGCGCAGGAGAGAGATGATAATTTGAACCTGCTGCGCTGCGTTTCCTGAGGACTTAGATTTTAAGGCAAAAAACAATTTACAATTATTTTTGAAATTCTGAAACTTAGCTCGATCCCCTAAAAACAAATCTGGCATGGGGATCCTAAGGTTCCACAACAGGCAACCTAGCAAGATATGCAGCAATACTCTGAACCTCAGTGGCAAGCTGATCCACACGGCCAGACAACTGTGCAAACTCCATTGGGAGAAAAGATCCTCCCCAGCACCCAGAGATACAGAGGGAAAAAAAAATAAAAAAAAAATGCAACAAACAGAAAAATATCTCTGACAACTTTTCTTCCTTCAAAATATTTTTTCCCTTCTGTGAGTACCATACAATTTTTATGGCCGGTGATACTGTTATGTTACGGTAGCTGAGGAGTGCAGGTAAAAAAGGAAATACACCAGAGCAGTTGGAATCTATGAGATTGCAGTACCCTGACTAACCACCGCAACTAGAGGCAGCCGTGGAGCGTTCCTACGTTGGTCCTAGACGCCTCGTCACAGCCTGAGAAACTAACTACACCTAAAGATAGAAATAGGAAAGCTATCTGCCCCGGAGCAGAACCCCAAAGATAATAGAAAGCCCCCAAACATGTAATGGCGGTTAGACAAGAGGAAATACTGACACAGAAAGAAAATAGTATGAGCAAACGCTGGGGCCCAAACTATCTAAATAGAAAAGGATAGGAAGGGTACTTACTGCAATCTCAGAAAACCCTGAAAAAACACCAACTCTACTAATTTCAAAATCACCTGAGATCACACGACCTCTACCACCTAAATTAGTTCTCTGGTGTAACAAAAACAAAACAGCAGCCACTGAAAAAAAACTGGAAAAAGCAAAAGTACAAAACACAGTGGCTGGACTAAATGAGAGGGCAAAAGCCCCCGGAGGGGACCCTGAAGGCCCCCACAGAAGTGCAGGACAAAATGCAAAAATATAGCAAAAACACAAAATAAGAAATTGTCTTATCTGATAGCAGGAGATGCAGACACGACACAGCAGGCTACAAGGGAAACTGGAAAGAAGGATTCAGACCAGAACAATTGATCACCGGCAACCCTGATGGGAAAATGACTCCCTTACATAAGACCAATCAGTAACACCTGATTCCCATCCTCACAATCCTCACCAGCACCGCTTGCAACCACCAGAGGGAGCCTCTGCTCAGAACTCATCTCAAACCCATTCACAACAGATCAATGTGTCATACGTCCAACATGATGGGCATAAAATGACAATGTAACATAACACTGCCCATGCTCCGACTGCACCGCACTGATTGGCCACATCTGCAGCATGTGACTGGATCCTCGGGGCTTAAGAAGGTCCTGGTCCTTCACTACAGCATACCGTCCCTTAAGAAAGTGGGTCTAACCCACGAAACGTACGTCGGGACTGGACTGCCGCACTGGTGGCTGGGGCATTTCTCATCTGTCTCTGGTAAGACCTCAAGCCAGCACTAATTATTCACTTTGTTTGCTGACTCCAGCTCTGATGAGCATTACTGTGGGGTGTTTTTCTTTAGCCACATGGGTATGTGTTCATGGGGATTTCATTATTGTGATCAGGCAAGTTTCCACTTTGCTATTTTTCTGCTGCCTCTGATATATCCCCTCTCCTCCTGGACACTACCTTTACCCCTCTGTGTTTCAGTCTGGATTCATATTGCAACACTATATGCCGGGCATGTGCAATAATTTTGGACCATCATATGAGACATCTTGTCTGTAACGGCACTTGCACTTTATGTTACATTGTCATTTTATGCCATCATATTGGACGTATGACACATTGATCATTATTGCCTTTCTATGTTTGGCTCGGCTTGCTCTCAAACATGCTCTTTCATTAGAATCACGGTGCTATCTGAGATAAATGTTGTGTAGCAGCGCTACTACCTGCCTTGCATGTCCTACATTATTTGACCTTATGTAGATACATGTGTAGTTACTAACAATAAATTTTGATATTTTCATAAACCTATGTGCTCCGTTGTTCCTCCTGTTTTCTACCTTTGCTTGGAGAAGGTAATTGTTTTCTCCGTTTGTGGACTACCACGGGTGTCTATATTCACCCTTTGGCATAATATGCAACTAGGGTTTTTGCTTGTATTATGTTCCTTTTATACAGTATATTTTTACCCCTGTTTCTATCCAGGAATCTTTACTAGAGATGAGCGAATTTGGTTTTTGTCCCCGAATCTGATTTTGACATATTCGAGCCATATTCGAACACTATTTGTGCCGAATGTACACTGTGTGCAGAATTATTAGGCAAATGAGTATTTTGATCACATCATCCTTTTTATACATGTTATCCTACTCCAAGCTGTATAGGCTTTAAAGCCAACTGCCAATTATGTAAATCAGGTGATTTGCATCTCTGTAATGAGGAGGGTTGTTGTTTAATGACATCAACACCCTATATAAGGTGTGCTTAATTATTAGGCAACTTCCTTTCCTTTGGCAAAATGGGTCTCAAGAGAGATTTGACGGACTCTGAAAAGTCAAAAATTGTGACATGTCTTGCAGAGGGATGCAGCAGTTTTGAAATTGCAAAACTTTTGAAGCGTGATCACCGAACAATCAAGCGTTTCAAGGCAAATAGCCAACAGGGTCGCAAGTTGCGTGTTGATAATAAAAGGCGCAAAATAACTGCCCATGAATTGAGGAAAATCAAGCGTGAAGCTGCCAAGATGCCATTTGCCACCAGTTTTGCCATATTTCAGAGCTGCAATGTTACTGGAGTATCAGAAATCACAAGGTGTGCCATACTCAGGGACATGGCCAAGGTAAGGAAGGCTGAAAGACGACCACCTTTGAACAAGAAACATAAGCTAAAACGTCAAGACTGGGCCAAGAAATATGTTAAGACTGATTTTTCTAAGGTTTTATGGACTGATGAAATGAGAGTGACTCTTGATGGGCCAGAGGCTGGATCAGTAAAGGGCAGAGAGCTCCACTCCGACTCAGACGCCAGCAAGGCCCACCTTTGGTGGAGGATGGGGTAACTGGTATGGCTGGTATCATCAAAGTGAATTTGGGACCTTTTCGTAGGTGGAGTGGAGTAAATCACTCCCAGACTACTGCCATTTTCTGGAAGGACAATCCTCTCAAGCAGTGGTCAGGAAGTAGTCGATTCGTCAGAAAACATGATTTCGCTGGACATGCTCCATCACATGCATCAATACTCACAGGGGCTGCCATAAAGTCAAAAGAAGAAAAATAATGACATGGCCCCCTTGTTCACCTGATCTGAACCCCATAGAGAACCTGTGGTCCCTCATAAAATGTGGGATCTACAGGGAGGGAAAACAGTACACCTCACGAAACAGTGTCTGGGAGGCTGTGGTGGCTGCTGCACGCAATGTTGATCGTAAACAGATAAAACAACTGACAATCTATGGATGGAGTGTCATCATAAAGAAAGGTGGCTATATTGGTCACTGATCTTTTTTTCTTTTTTTTGTTTTTGAATGTCAGAAATGTTTATTTCTAAATTTTGTGTTATATTGGTTTACCTGGTGAAAATAAACAAGTGAGATGGGTATATATTTGTTTTTTACTAAGTTGCCTAATAATTCTGCACAGTAATAGCTACCTGCACAAACAGATATCTTCCTAAGATAGCTAAATCTAAAAAAAAACCACTTCAACTTCCAAAAATATTAAGCTTTGATATTTGAGTCTTTTGGGTTGTTTGAGAAATATTTGTTGTTCAATAATAAAAAGAATCCTCTCAAATACAACTTGACTAATAATTGTGCGCACAGTGTATGTCTTATGATCGGTTACGAACATATTCGGAATTTTTTACTCCATTGACTCTAATGAAGTTCGGCTGTGTTTGATGAATATTGCAAAAAACAATATTCGATTCTGATCATATTCGGAACCGAATCCTAACAAATTCACTCATCTCTAATCTTTACACCTGACTATCGCTTCATTTGAAGCTCAACTCTACAATTCTATACCACTCACTATAAATGTCTTAGATTTGTTTGTGCTGTTATCTTCATACTTTGGATTTTCTTAATATTTCCTTCCAGTAAAGTATGGCATGTTGTTATTGAGTTCAATTTTTGGGGGATTGCGCATATTTCTTTACCTTGATGCTACTTCATCCTCTGTCCTTGTGCTACAAACCTACATTTCTCTGGATGTACTTTATTTATATCCTTACTACTTATACCAACAGCCTTGAGTTAGTCTCCATAAGACCACTGACTTACATGCACGAACTAGACCATAGCCAACTTCTTCCATATCAAATCAAGAGTTTCCAGTAAGATGTCAGTGGTTAAAAGGGCACAATATACAGTCATAAATGAATTTTAAAGTGATGTGTTATCAGACTCCACAATACAAACTGTAACTTTTAGACCTGATGAGGCTAGTGTAGTTACATTGAAAATCCAAGTTAGAATGGCTGTTTAATCCTTTTTAGCACAGTTGAAAAATTTGAACATTTTGTGAGTCCAGTTAGAGCACTTTTTAATATAAGACAGAAGCACTTTTGAAAAGGAATCTACAGCCATTCTAACAGTGATTTTCAAAATAAGTACATCAGCCTTATCAGTTTTAACAAATATATTTAAATATATTTAAACGGGTTGTTTGACAAATACAATTTGATCAAAGGCAAACACCGCTATTAAATAAAAATACAAAGCTACACTCATCACATACATTTTTCTGCTGCTTTAATGCAAAATGGGCAACATTTATTCATGTCCTGGCAGAGACCAATGGATCAAGAGGAGATTGAAGCAGTGAACATTCCGTAGCTCAGTTGAAATTTTCTTTTTTTCTTGCCTTTTCGACAAACTTTTTATTGTGTACTTAGATTGTTTTTTAAATCCTGGTTACAGAATTTCTTCAAGCACTAAAATCATTGTGTGGTCCATGTAATACATGGACATGTGTTGTGAATGTATTGGAGACAATTTCTGAGCGGAGGCTCCCTCTGGTGGTTGCTGTCGGTACTGAAGCTGTATCGAATGACTGGGCCTCCTCAGCTGGCAGCGATACCTGGCAATCAGGAGTCACTGACTGGACTCATATAAGGGAGCTGCCTTCCCATGATCCTCGCCGGTGATCAATTGTTGTTTCCTGGTTCATTTGGAAGTCTGCTGGTGTCTTCCCAGCGTCTGCTAATTTCAGATAAGATATTTTTTTGCTTATTTCTATTGTGTTTGCTATTTCCATTTTTGTCTGCACCTTTGTGGAGGTTAGCCGGGTCCCCTCCTGGGGCCTGTGCTTCTCTCTGTTTTCTGTAGCCACTGTTATTTGTTCAATTGCTCTTTCCCTGCTTTTTGAGTGGCTGCAGGTTAGCCTTGTTCACTCTGAGATCTGATTTAGTGGGTGGCGAGATCGTGTGATCTCAGCATTTTTGTAATCAGAAGTGTTGGAAGTTTTGCTAGGGTTTTGCTGGGTAGCAGATAGTATTCTGTTCTTTCCTGTCCTATTTAGTCAGTGTTTGGCCCCTGCGTTTGCTCACTCTATTTTCTGCCTGTGTTTGTGTTTCGTCTTGTCTAACCGCCATTATATGTTTGGGGGCTGCCTATTTCTTTGGGGCTCTACTCCGGGGCAGTTAGCTTTCCTGTTTCTATCTTTAGGTGTAGCTAGCTCTCCGGCTGTGCCGAGGCGTCTAGGATCACCGTAGGTACGCTCCACGGCTGCTTCTACTTGTGCGGTTAGTTTAGGGATCTGCAACCCATTAGTTCCCAACCTCTCAGGTGTTCGGCTACCTTGCTGTTTTGCTCCTGTCCTCCTCAGTTACCAAATCATAACAGAATCACCGGCCTTACTGAAAATTCTATGGTACTCAACAGAAGGGAAAAATAGTTAAAAAAAAAAAAGTTGTCAGAGTTGTTAGAAAAAAAAAAGTCAGAATTTTTTTTTTATATATATACATTTTTCCCTCTTTTTCTCTGGGGGCTGAGGAGGAATTTTTTCTTCAATGGAAATCAAGAAATTGTCCGAGCGTGTGGAGCAGCTTGCTGCTGAAGTTCAGAGTAGGGCAATCTATCTCACTCAGATGCCTGCTGTAGAACCTAGGATTCCTATTCCAGAGTTGTTTTTTGGGGATCGTTCTAAATTTTTGAATTTTAAAAATAACTGTAAGTTGTTTTTTGCCTTGAGGCCTAAGTCCTCGGGGAACGCTGCACAGCAGGTTCAAATTGTCATCTCCCTGTTGCGCGGCGACCCTCAGGATTGGGCCTTTTCCCTGACACCTGGGGATCCTGTCTTGACTAATGTTGATGTGTTTTTTCAGGCTCTGGGGTTGTTGTATGATGAACCCAATGTTACTGATCAAGCTGAGAGAACCTTGTTGGCATTAAAACAGGGTCAGGAAGCTGCAGAGCTATACTGTCAGAAATTCCAAAAGTGGGCAGTCCCTACTAAATGGAATGACGATACCCTGGCAGCTCTTTTTCGGAAGGGTCTGGCAGAGACTGTAAAGGACGTTATGGTGGTTATGGTGGGATTTCCTGTCCCCTTTGGGCTCAATGACTCTATGGCATTGGCTATTCAAATTGACAGACATCTGCGTGAGCGTAGAAATATGCGAGAGGTGGTGACGCCTTGCGAGCCAGCCCCTGAGCCCATGCAGTGTGATGGAGTGGCTTCTGGGGCTCAGCGTCAGGAGTTTCGTAAGCGTAATAAGTTGTGCTTCTACTGTGGAGACGCTTCTCATGCTATTTCCGTCTGCCCCAAGCGGGGAAGACGTTTTGCTCACTCAGTTGTTTTGGGTGGTGTTCAGACTAGGTTTCTTTTGACTGTTACCTTGATTTTCTCCATGTCCACATTTTCGGCTCAGGCTTTTGTTGATTCAGGAGCAGCTCTAAACCTCATGGATTTTGAATTTGCCAAACGTTGTGGTTTTCCCATGATACCCCTGCGGAAGTCTATTCCTTTGCTTGGGTATTGATTCTATTCCTTTGGCGGAGAATAAACCCCAGTTTTCGACCCAGGTGATAACCACCAAGAGAATTGTAAATTTTTGGTGTTACATAATTTACATGACATTATTGTACTGGGTTTTCCTTGGTTACAGACTCATAATCCTGTTTTGGATTGGAAGTCTGTGTCTGTGGTCAGTTGGGGTTGTCAATGTTTTCGTAGTGACACTCCTGTTTTTTCTACCTCTCCCCAGTCGGAAGATGTCCCCGACTATTTGGCTGATTTTTCTGATGTATTTAGTGAGAGTAAATCTGCATCCTTGCCTCGCCTAGGAGTTATGATTGCGCTATTGACTTAGTACCCGGTTGTAAATTTCTCAAGGGTCGGCTCTTTAATTTATCTGTACCCGAGCATGATGCTATGCGATCATATATCAAAGAGGCTTTGGAAAAGGGTCATATCAGACCATCCTCTTCACCCTTGGGTGCCGGCATTTTCTTTGTGGCCAAGAAGGATGGTTCATTGAGGCCATGTATTGACTATCGTCTCCTTAATAAGATCACGGTTAAATATTAATATCCGTTACCCCTGATATCTGATTTGTTTTCCAGAGTGAAAGGTGCCAGTTGGTTTACCAAGCTTGACCTTAGGGGGGCGTATAATCTTATTTGCATCAAGCACGGAGATGAATGGAATACGGCGTTTAATACCCCTGAGGGGCATTTTGAGTACCTAGTGATGCCTTTTGGGCTCACTAATGCCCCTTCCGTCTTCCAGTCGTTCATGAATGATATTTTCTGGGACTTGGTGGATAAGTTTCTGATCGTTTATTTAGATGATATTTTGATATTTTTCCAATGACTGGAATTCTCATGTAGAACATGTTCGGAGCGTATTCTGGATTTTGAGAGAGAATGCTTTGTATGTTAAGGGATCGAAATGTCTCTTTGGAGTACAGAAGGTTTCGTTTTTGGGATTCATTTTGCTCCTGTCTGCTATTGAAATGGACCAAGTCAAGGTTCAGGCCATTTGTGATTGGGTTCAGCCCACTTCGTTGAGGGCTTTTCAGAGATTTTTGGGTTTTGCTAATTTCTACAGTAAATTTATAAGTAATTTCTCTGGTATTGTGAAACCACTGACTTATTTAATCAAAAAGGTTTCTGATGTTGTAAATTGGTCTCCTGAGGCAGTTTCTGCATTTCAGGAAACTTAAGCGCAGATTCACTTCTGCTCCTGTTCTACGGCAACCTGATGTTTCTCTACCATTTCAGGTGGAGATAGATGCTTCTGAGATTGATGAGGGAGCCGTTTTGTCCCAAAGGGATCCGGAGACCTCTAAGAGTAACCCTTGTGCCTTCTTCTCTCGAAAATTTTCCCCAGCTGAATGTAATTATGATGTGGGGAATTGGGAATTATTGGCTATGAAGTGGGCATTCGAAGAGTGGAGACATTGGTTGGAGGGAGCCAGACATCAAGTTGTGGTCTTCACTGACCACAAAAACTTGATCTATCTCGAATCAGCCAAACGATTGAATCCCAGACAGGCCAGGTGGGTCTTGTTTTTCACACGTTTTAACTTTGTGGTCTCCTTCCTCCCGGGTACTAAGAATGTTAAGGCGGATGCCCTCTCTAGGAGTTTCCTTGCCGATTCTATTGATGTGGCTGAGCCTACTGCCATTCTGAAGAAGGGTGTTGTTCTTTCCACTGTCTCACTCGATTTGAGACTGGCCCTGGAGCAATTTCAGGGGGATAAACCTGAGCATTGCCCTGCAAGGAAATTGTATGTCCCAGACCAATGGAGAGAAAAAGTTATGTCTGAAGTTCATTGCTCTGCGTTGCCTGGTCATCCTGGTATTTTTGGTATTAGAGATTTGGTGAGTCGGTCCTTTTGGTGGCCCACTTTATCTCGCAATATCAGGAATTTTGTGCAGTCCTGCGGGACTTGTTCTCGTTCCAAGTCCTGTTCTCGCTCTAATGGATTGTTAATGCCACTGCTGGTGCCCAGGAGGCCATGGACCCATATCTCTATGGATTTTATCTCCGACCTCCTGGTCTCTCAGAGAATGACTGTCATTTGGGTGATCTGTGATAGATTCTCCGAGATGATCCATCTTGTGCCACTGCCTAAGTTGCCATCCTCTTCCGAGTTGGTACCCTTGTTTTTTCAGCATGTGGTTCGTTTGCACGGCATTCCGGAGAACATTGTGTCTGACAGGGGAGTCCAGTTTGTTTCCAGATTTTGGAGGACATTTTGTTCTAAACTGGGAGTTCAGCTGTCTTTCTCCTTTGCATTTCATCCTCAGACCAATGGGCAGACTGAGAGAACAAACCAGACCTTGGAGACTTATTTGAGATGTTTTATGTCTGCGGATCATGATGACTGGGTCTCTTTTTTGCCCCTGGCTGAATTCGCTCATAATAATAGGGCCAATTCTGCCACTTTGATGTCCCCTTTCTTCTGCAATTCCAGGTTTCATCCTCAATTTTCTTCGGGGCAGATGGAGGCTTCTGTCTATCCAGGTGTTGACTCTGTGGTAGAGAGAATGCAGCAGATTTGGGATCAAGTAGTGGATAAGTTGTCTCTCTCTCAGGAGAAGGCCCAATGGTTTGCCAACCGCATAGGACTGAGGGACCTCGGTTTAAAGTGGGTGACTTGGTTTGGTTGTCTTCAAAGAATATCCCTATGAAGGTTGCGTCTCTAATGTTTAAGCCAAGGTTCATTGGACCTTATAGGATCTTGAAAGTCCTTAATCCAGTTTCTTTTCGCTTGGCTCTTCCAGGGACATTTGATTCATAAAGTCTTCAACAAATCTTTATTGAAAAGGTTTGTCGAGCCAGTGGTTCCTATGGCTGCGCCTCCTGAGCCTGTTCTGGTTGAGGGCAATCTGGAGTATGAAGTGGAGAAGATATTGGATTCTCGTTTCGCTAGACGAAGACTCCAGTACTTGGTTAAGTGGAAAGGTTATGGTCAGGAGGACAATTCTTGGGTGTTTGCTTCTGACATTCAAGCGGAGAGACTGGTTCGTGCCTATCACTGAGCTCATCCTGATCGGCCTGGTGGCACAGGTGAGGGTTCGGTGACCCCTCCTCAACGGGAGGGTACTGTTGTGAACGCATAGGAGACAATTTCTGAGCGGAGGCTCCCTCTGGTGGTTGCTGTTGGTACTGAAGCTGTATCGAATGACTGGGCCTCCTCAGCTGGCAGCGATACCTGGCAATCAGGAGTCACTGACTGGACTCATATAAGGGAGTTGCCTTCCCATGATCCTCGCCGGTGATCAATTGTTGTTTCCTGGTTCATTTGGAAATCTCCTGGTGTCTTGCCTGCATCTGCTACTTTCAGATAAGATATTTTCTGCTTATTTCTATTGTGTTTGCTATTTCCATTTTTGTCTGCACCTTTGTGGAGGTTAGCCGGGTCCCCTCCTGGGGCCTGTGCTTCTCTCTGTTTTCTGTAGCCACTGTTATTTGTTCAATTGCTCTTTCCCTGCTTTTTGAGTGGCTGCAGGTTAGCCTTGTTCACTCTGAGATCTGATTTAGTGGGTGGCGAGATCGTGTGATCTCAGCATTTTTGTAATCAGAAGTGTTGGAAGTAGTGTTGAGCGATACGATACTGCAAATATCGGGTATCGGCCGATATTAGCTGTATCGGGCTTTCGATTCCGAGTACCGATATTTTCGTCATATCGGATACCGGAATCGGATTTGTCACTGTCACTGTGAGTGTCCGTCGGTCGGGTCTGTCAGGAGTCAGCGGCACTTACCTGGCAGAAGATCTCCGGCGGTCACGGGCTGGACTGCTTCATGGCCGCCATCATCTTTCCCCGGCGGTCACATGCAGTTTCTCGCGATAACTGCAGTGACTGCTGGGTAATCCCGGCCGTAAAGCAGTCAGCCGATGACGTCACCACCGGGGAAGCAGGTAATCAGCTGTGCTGCGTTGCGATGACAGGCTCTGCCTGTCATTGCGATGTAGCAGAGCTGGATCGTCGTGGGACTGTCGTTACTATGGACTGCGTCGGACAGGTGGTATACTGTTGGTTTGTTTTTTTTTTTTTTTACAGGAGATCGATGGCTCGCAGGAATGAGTGTATAATAAAATAAATGAAAACTGTGTTGTCTCTTTTATTTCATTAAAAGACTTTTTTCTTGCTGTGTCTTTTTTTTACACATTTAAAAACTTTGGGATTAATAATGGATCGGTGTCTTATTGACGCCTCTCCATTATTAACCGGGCTTATTGTCACCGTGCAATCAACGGTGACATTAACCCCTTATTACCCCACTTGCCACCGCTACAGGGCAGTGGGAAGAGCCGGGTAAAGTGCCACAATTGGCACATCTTTTGATGCGCCAAATGTGGGGCTGCTGTAGCCTGGTATTGTCAGGCTGTTGAGGGCCAAAATCCATGGGCCTTGACAGTCTTTTAATACCAGGCCACAGCAGTCTGCATTTTACTTGGCTGGTTAACAAAAATAGGGGGACCCCTACGCCGTTTTTTTTTTCGAGGGGATCCCCTATTTTTGTTAACCAGCCAAGCTAAGCAGACTGCTGTGGCCTGGTATTATCAGGCTTGCAAGGTCCATGGATATTGGATCCTTACCAGCCTGAAAAACCAGGCCTCAGCGGTCTGCTTCATCTGGCTGGTTAACAAAAATAGGGGGGACCCCACGCCAATTTTTTTCGAGGGGATCCCCTATTTTTGTTAATCAGCCAAGATATGCAGACTGCTGTGGCCTGGTATTATCAGGCTGGCAAGGTCCATGGATCTTGGCTCCTTAACAGCCTGAAAATCCAGGCCTCAGCGGTCTGCTTCATCTGGCTGGTTAACAAAAATAGGGGGGACCCCACGCCAATTTTTTTCGAGGGGATCCCCTATTTTTGTTAATCAGCCAAGATATGCAGACTGCTGTGGCCTGGTATTATCAGGCTGGCAAGGTCCATGGATCTTGGCTCCTTAACACCTGAAAATCCAGGCCTCAGCGGTCTGCTTCATCTGGCTGGTTAACAAAAATAGGGGGGACCCCACGCCAATTTTTTTCGAGGGGATCCCCTATTTTTGTTAATCAGCCAAGATATGCAGACTGCTGTGGCCTGGTATTATCAGGCTGGCAAGGTCCATGGATCTTGGCTCCTTAACAGCCTGAAAATCCAGGCCTCAGCGGTCTGCTTCATCAGGCTGGTTAACAAAAATAGGGGGGACCCGACGCCATTTTTTATTCGAAGGGAACCCTATTTTTGTTAATCAGTTCCCTCTGACGTCACTGATTGTGTCCTTGGCTGACCTGAAGTGAAAGTGGAAAGCAATCAATTAAGCCTTCCACTTCCTCTCCTGTCAGCCAGGAGAGGAACTCATTCATTTGGGGGTTTACTGTGAGGCTGCAGCATTAGCTGCGGTCCCTGCAGTAAACATTAACCCTTTCTGAAGGATTACACCGTGGGACCTGACTGTGCATGGGATAGGTAAGAATAATTTTGCTTTTTTATTTTATTTTTATTACAGGAAATGGTTTTTGCAGTCAAATAAAAGATGGTCAAAAACATGTGTCTTTATTTCATTAAAATGATTTTTAATTAAAGTGTGTGTGTTTTATTTTTATTTCATGCAATAGGATTAATAATTGATAGTTGTCTAATTGACAGCTCTCAATTATTAACCTGGCTTAAGGTCACCTTTCAATTGCAATGTGGCTTTAACCCCATATTAACCCATTCGCCACCGCTACAGGGCAATGGGAATAGACGGGCAAAGTGCCAGAAAGGGCGAATCTAATTATAGATTTGTCTTTTCTGGGGTGTCTGGGGGCAGATGTTAGTAGCCAGGGGGGGCCAAAAATAATGGTCCCTCTCTGGGCTATTATTATCTGCCCCTATTCGCTGGCTTTTATCTGTCTGGTTGCGAAAATAGGGCGGGAGCCCACGCATTTTTTTTAAACAATTTTACACCTCATATATATATATATATATATATATATATATATATATATATATATATATACATGTCATTGAATTTGTGACACATATATATATATATTTATATTTATAGTTCATACACTTCTACATAGTATAATAGCCGCTAATTCAATTGACGGCTTTTGTGAAAATGCAGAACCCGACATGAAATGACACTTGGTGTACATAGGGTTAACCATGTCTTTTCATGTCCTTTGCTATCTGATTTGCACAAACAATTACATCAGTCTATGTGTGCAAAATTTCACACCTGTAGGGGTTAATTAAAGGTGTAAATTCGTAGCAAAAAAGTCCGTTTTTTTTACAACGAATTTACACCTTTAATTAACCCCTACAGGTGTGAAATTTTGCACACATAGACTGATGTAATTGTTTGTGCAAATCAGATTGCAAACGACATGAAAAGACATGGTTAACCCTATGTACACCAAGTGTCATTTCATGTCGGGTGCTTCTGTCTTTTCACAGAAGCCGGCTTTACCCGGCAATTGAATCAGAGGATATTTTACTATGTAGAAGTGTATAAACTATACATATATGTATATATATATGTCACAATGACATGTATATATATATATATATATATATGTATTCTATGTGTGTATATTTAGTGTTTACAAGGAAATAAAGGTTTTTTTTAGTTGCGATATTTTGTTCCCATAGACTTACATGGGACTTCCGGTATCGGAATCGGATATCGCCGATATTTAGTGATATCGGCGATACCATTCCGATCCGATATTTTTAGATATCGAGCAGTATCGCTCAACACTAGTTGGAAGTTTTGCTAGGGTTTTGCTGGGTTGCAGATAGTATTCTGTTCTTTCCTGTCCTATTTAGTAAGTGTTTGGCCCCTGCGTTTGCTCACTCTATTTTCTGCCTGCGTTTGTGTTTCGTCTTGTCTAACCGCCATTATATATTTGGGGGCTGCCTATTTCTTTGGGGCTCTACTCCGGGGCAGTTAGCTTTCCTGTTTCTATCTTTAGGTGTAGCTAGCTCTCCAGCTGTGCCGAGGCGTCTAGGATCACCGTAGGTACGCTCCACAGCTGCTTCTAGTTGTGCGGTTAGTTTAGGGATCTGCAACCCATTAGTTCCCAACCTCTCAGGTGTTCGGCTGCCTTGTTGTTTTGCTCCTGTCCTCCTCAGTTACCAAATCATAACAGACATGCTGGTCTTCTAGATCGAGAGTCATTATTTATTTGTTTCAACTAAGTAATAGTGTTCCCAAATTAGAAGCTCAACTTGACCTCTTCTTGAGTGAGCCATTTTTCATTTTTGCACGTTCATTTTTTTCCTCTTTTTTTTTTTATTTTTCAATTGAAATACTCATATGAAGCCTGTTTTTTGTGGGATATTGTTTGTTTTGATTGACACCATTAATTTTACAATATAAAATGCTGGAATATTTGGAAAGATTTTCAAAGTAAAATGGTGAAAAAAGCACAATTCCGCAATTGTTTTTTTTGGGTTTTGTTTATGCGGTATTCACTGTGCAGTACAATGAACTTGCAACATAATTCCTATGGTCAGTAAGATTACTTAAATAATAAATTACATTAAACTTATTTATATTAAAAGAAAATTCTGAACTTTGTAAGTAAAATAAATGGTTTGTATTGCCATTTTATGAGTCCTGTAACTTTTTTATTTTTCCATCCATTGAGCTGTGCATGGGCTTATTTTCTGTGCACTGAACTGATATTATAATTAATACTGTTTTGGGTACATATGTCATTTCAATTGCTTTTCGTTGCCTTATTTTTGTAAGAATTATAAAAAAAATTCATTTTCAGTATTTAATCTAAAGTTTGATTATTTAGATTGGACCTCTTCAGACACGACAACTGTTTTTTATTATTGATTTGGAAAAAGGGGGGTAGTATAAACTATTATATTTTTTTCTTCTTTAAATATTTTCTTAAAATTTTTTTAAATTTTTTTGCTCCTATAGGTGTCGTGTACCTACGATCACATGATCATGTATTGCACTACTGCAGTTAATAGTTAAATGGAGACACTCCTTTGCTGCCCAGCTGCAGGTTGAGCTTCATTAATGGACTGATATGGTAACCCACTGGTATCCAATGATTTCTTAACAGGCACAGGAGACATTTAAATGCCACTATAATTATTTTGCAAGGGAGGAAAATGATTAAACAGCGGGGATCTAAGTTCACTTTTGGTCACTGTTTTTATGGGCAAGTGAAGGCACTTTAACAGAGCTCCTGAGTAGAGATGAGAAAATATTGCACGATTGCCGAATTTGCAATATTCGCTGATTTAATCGTATTTATTTGCCTAATATAGCCAAACATACACACCACAAAATCCGGTGTTTCCCACGCTGTAACACACGACACAGCAGCTCAGCCTTGCTGGGAACGCAGCCTCAGTGACCGGAGGTAACCTTGATGATGTCACCGCTAGTCACTGACTCTGCGCTCGCAGAGGCTCATTCACCAGTAATTCTCAGCCTGGACGGTCGCATTTGGCACTGTCCAGATTGAAAACTATTAATCCCCCAGACATGGATTATGGCATGGGACAGAACGATCGACAGGTGAGGGATATTGTTTTTTTTTTTTAATTTTAGTTTTATTACAGGAGAACGAGGGTTTTTGTGGAATTAGGCGTTAGGTGAGTATAACTTATTTTTAAATAAAATGGAAAACTGTGTTTAGTCTTATTTCTAATAAAGGACTTTATTCTGGCTGTGTGTTTATTTACCATATAACTATAGGATTAGTAATGGATAGGTGTCTTATAGACGCCTCTCCTTTAATAATCTGTGGGCTTGATGTCACCGGACAATACAAAGGTGACATGAACCCCACAAATAAGAACCCCCTTGCCACTGCTACAGGGCAAGTGGGGAGAGCCAGGCAAAGTTCCAGAACTGGCGCATCTAATAGATGTACTTTTTCTGGGAGGCTGCGAGCTGCTATTTTTAGGCTGTGGGGGCAATGTCCATGGCCCCTTACCAGCCTGACAATACTATCCCCCAGCTGTCTGCTTTAGCAAGTTGGTTGTGAAAAATGGGGGGGAAACTCATGCCGTTTTTTAAAATGATTTATTTAAATAATTAAAAATAAGGCATGGTGACACCTCTATTCTTGATAACCAGCCTTGCTGAAGCTGACAGCTGAGGGTTGCAACCCCGAGCTGTGAGTTTTGTCTGGCTGGTTATCAAAAATACAGGGGCTCCCATGCCTTTTTTCAGTTATTTTTTTTATTTATTTATAGCACAGGCGGCGACTGATGAATACTCCCATCAGCCACTCCTGCTCTTGCTGTTATTAGCGGCAGCTGGTGTAGGCTGATGGAAATAATAGTCCCAAAAGCCGCCACCCGCTGTCATTGCTCTCACTTGAATATAACTCTCATCATTCTTTCCTGCTCGTGCTGATCGCGGGCAGAGCAGGGGAGAATGATGAGAGTCCTCTTCAGCACCCGGTGACGTGGAATAGAGCTTACTGTAGCGCTTCTTCCCTGGCGCCCATCTGTGTGGTACTGATGTGGCGATTTTAAGAAAAATGCTCGTGTTACCGATCACAAATCCAAATGTACCATATTCGTGCCGAATTTATGTTTGGCGATCGTTTTATGAACATATTCGCTTATCTCTACTACTGAGCCTGCTCCATACACACGTACACTGACTATTACATATGCTATGCACTGGGTAACAATCATGGTTGCAGTAAGTTGTGCCATTATGAGCAGGTGCAGTGGATGTCGATGCCAGCACTATTTTCATTTGGCACATCCAGTTGAAAACTATTGAGGTACAGAGAGCCAGTCTCAGAACTTTTGTCCATTACCGTATATACACTGAGCATTTCAAATGAGAAGTTATGTTTGATCATCTGAAGACACTATTCAAACATGTCCCACAGGATAATGTTAGGCCGAGGCAGATGCTGCTCAGCTTCGCCGTCAGTCCCAATGCCTAGCCAATACAAGAGAAGTACAAGCTGTTGCAAGGGTCTTTGTTCCTAGTAGCTTTAAGCATAGGTTCAGAAAGGAACAGAGCTGCCACAGCCTAAGTCCAGGATTTCCTGCACTGAGCATGCCCGTGACGTGGTGGACCGTGATTGGTGATTTGATGTCAGCTGATCCGGTGACCTGGCACCGCCTGATTGGTCACGGGTGACGTCATCAGTGATGCGATTAATGAGATGGCTGGGGGCAGGGCTTAGCCTTTAAATAGCCTGGCTGCAGGCGCGGGGCGGTCAGATCATACCAAATAGGTTGTGCTCATGTGTGGACGCATCAGAATCTGCGCTCCACGTGCTCTCTAGTTTTGCTCTCCGGGACCTGCCGATGCCAGAGATATTTCGGCTAATTAGCACAGGTCCATCAGGCAGGTTAGTTGATGCTAGGCAGGTAATCAATGTGGTGCGGTCTAGCTCCGTCAGAGGGTAGCTATAGACCCTGAGCAGACTGCGGGGCGCGTAACCTGGGCATCGCCTGCCAGCTGAACAGAGAGTTGCTCAGTCTGGTCGCACACCGGCTGGCAGCACGTACGCCTGGCGTGAGTCGCATGCACTTCCTAAATGGCTGGCAAGTGGCTTCTGTGCAGTTAACAGGGCCACGTCTATGCCATCTCCCGTGACGTTAATGGAGATAGTGCAAATCCAATATTTTGCTTAGTGTGAAGTAACACAGGCAAGACCTAATATTTCCGTTGTCAGTTTTCACCCTCATACCCGAGGGGTGTTCGGCCGCAGCATCTCAAGCTGCACCGCGGACTCCAGGGTTCGGTTGCTTCCTATTATTTAATAAAGTTGTTGCAACCTCCCCTTAACAGATAAATTGAGGAAGAGTCCAAAAGATGATCCAATTAACCTCTGTTTCGGCTGTTTTTTTGTGGGTTACAAAAGCATGATAGACTACGCATTTGTGTTCCACAAAAAAAAGTACGCTGGGAGAAAGGTGGTGAAATGGATTCATCCTTTGGACTGCTTTTACCTCATTAAAATTCAAAAAGATATGCCAAGAGGCACGTCTGATACCGTTTCTGGGTATTCATACATGATACCCATATTGAATGCTCAGTATAGTGCATTAAAGTGATGTCAATGTACCTGCAGCATCATTCCTTGTTGAACCGCAAATAATATAATTATAAGACTGTGATTATAATTTGATCATTTTAAAAATAATATAATTAAAAGGCATTTTACTTTTGACTCTTGAAGGGAACCTGTAAGGGTTTAGCAACAAAGTGTTTGTCGATTTATGCTGTCCAAACCATGGGCAGCATGAATCACAGCCTGGCTGCATGATTGCAGACAGGTAAATTATTCTCTGAAATATTTGTTATTTCAGAGAAAACACAGTATAAAGATTCAGGTACCATGGGGAGAAGCGAGATTAGACCTACACTGTTCCTGGTCAGCTTCTTCACATTCCCCTCTAGGTGATCGACAGGTCTCTCCTTATATACACATAGGAAACACTTGTCAATCAATAAGAGCAATGAGAAACTAACCCGTGGCCACACCCGACTGATCTCATCATTGACTATAGTCTTCGGACAATTCCTCCAACTACTTTCTCTCTGAAATTCCCTGACTATCACGAACCCAGGCTCTGATTCATGCTGCCTGTGGTTTGGGTAGCATGAATTGACTGACAGGTTTCCTTTAACCCTTAAACGACCAGAGATATTTTTGATTTTGCATTTTCATTTTTTGCTCCCTTTCTTCCCAGAGCCATAACTCTTTTATATTTTGGTCAAATTGGCCATGTGAGGGTTTGTTTTTCACAGGACGAGTTGTACTTTTGAATGACACCATTGGTTTTACCATGTTGCGTACTCAAAAATGGGAAAAAAATTCCAAGTGTGGTGAAATTTCAAAAAAAGTGCAATCTCACACTTGCTTTTTGTTTTGCTTTTTAACTAGGTTCACTAAATGCTAAAACTGGTCTGCCTTTATGATTTTCCAGGTCATTACGAGTTCATAGACACCAAATATGTCTAGGTTCTTTTTTATTTAAGTGGTGATAAAAGTGTGAAACTTTAAAAAAAAATAAATAAATAAAAATTGCGCCATTTTCTGATACCCGTAGCGTCTCCATTTTTCGTGATCTCGGGTTAGGTGAGGGCTTATTTTTTGCATGCCGAGCTGATGTTTTTAGTGATACCATTTTGGTGCAGAAATGATCTTTTGATCGTCCTTACTGCATTTTAATGCAATGTTGCGGCGACCAAAAAACGTAATTCTGGCATTTTGACTTTTTTCTCTCTACGACGTTTAACGATCAGGTTAATGCTTTTTTTTAATTGATAGATTGGGTGATTCTGAACGCAGTGATACCAAATATGTGTATGTTTGATTTTTTTATTGTTTTATTTTGAATAGGGCGAAGGGGGGGTGATTTGAACTTTTTTTTTTTTTCATTTTTAAAAACATTTTTTTTTCACTTTTTGCATGCTTCAATAATCTCCATGGGAGACTAGAAGCTGCCATAACCAGATCGCCTCTGCTACACACAAATGATGATCAGATCACCTGTAAGTAGCAGAATACCTCATTTGCTTTGAGCGCCGACCACCGGTGGTGCTCATAGCAATCTGGCACTAACAACCATAGAGGTTGTCATGCCAACCCATTGATCACCTGCGATCACGTGACGGATGGATCACTGATGGGTGGATTTCCGGCACGATTGCCGGAAGCGCATGTTTAATGCTGCTGTCAGCATTTGACAGTGTCATTTAATGGGTTATTAGCCGCAGGTGGATCGCGATTCCACCCGCAGCTATACCGGGCACATGTCAGCTGTTCAAAGGGGAAAGGAGTTAAATATTGTCTCTGAACTGTAGACTATATTCAGGGGAAAACAATGGTGGACATAAGGGTTGAATCACCACTAGAGCCTTGAAGTTTTAGGGATCCTTTGGTTCATATGAGAAGACTAATACAATTAAAGACCAGGGATATCTGAGGGCCCTGTTGGAGATTTTGCATTGGATTCCACAAGCTACGGTTCTGGCTATGTTGTCCTATAATAATTACTTTTTACTATTCCTCAACAGTATTACATATTTGAATGAAATATTAGGTCAATTAACTATATGAAGTAAACATATATGTTATTAGAAGAGCCCCATGTGGAAATTTAGTTGCTACTGCTTTACACACAATACTGCTGTTCAGACTTGCATTTTGCCTTTCGTAAAACAGAACTTATTTCATGATCAAATCTAATATTTTTTTTAAACTAGATTTCCGCCTACCTCACATGTCCATGGCTTTATGATATCTCGGGATTACAGCATATATTTCTAACTCTTAACGTTCTGTATGATGTTGCTCTGTATCATTTTAAAGAATGATTAATGATTCCTTGAAATGCAGAATTTTCAAGAGTTTTTCTTTTTCTAGTGAATTTTTACTTCAGTACCCTAATTCCAACTGTGACAAAGAACTGTTATCTCTACATGAAGAGCTTTGCTAATGGGAGCAGATAGTAGAGTCAACTGCAAAGCAAGATATGTCATTTCTATGTCATACTTGATTGCTATATCCATTATAGGCAGGAGGAATTGATTTCTAAACCTGTTTTATACCTATGTTGTGTTATTTATGTTCATCTACTCCATCTGTATGCAATTGGAATTATTAATTGCTCTTGCATATAAATAGGTGCACACGCTTTTTTTTCTGGAATGAAATCACAATTTCCAAGTTGTTTGATAAAGAAAAAAAAATCACAAATGCAATTAAAGCAATGCATCAGGCAGCAGGGAAGGTGCAGATTAAAATGGCATTCTGTTACTCACCTGTCCTGGCTCCAGGGTTAGTCTTTCTGCTCCTCTGCATATTCGGTTACCATGGTAACCCAACACACACCTTTGAGGTTACTCTCTTAGGCCATTAAAGGCTGACCAAGGTGGATGAGTATTCAGGTAGTAAGCCCACGCTAGTACCACTTGCTCTCATCCTTTATAAACCATCAAGTAAATCCAGCTCTATTGCAGTCTCCAGTAAGTGTGCCTCTAGACTAACACATTTCTACAGGTTCGTACACTCGGCTTTGCTATACCAAATTGTCTACATGGATCTATTGTTCTAAGGTTTAACTCAGCTCTGTTGTTCACATGCTCAAGTTTGCTCTTACAAGGTGCCTCTCTGCCAACTCTGCTTTGCTGCATCAAGATACTGCCATGGACTTTGCTCAAGTATACAAATGTGCCTGCCTATCTGTCTACAAAGCTCCATTGTTAATACTCCCAAATATATGCCAATTTTAACAATACAAAAAATATGTTTGCTCAAAACTTCAATTAAAAATCACACAACCTCTTTGCAATGGTATGACAAAGACAAAATGAGCAAAGAAGCAAAATGTCAATCATAAATTCACATTTTATTAATATACAGTACAGACCAAAAGTTTGGACACACCTTCTCATTCAACGAAAATTGTAGAATCACACTAAAGGCATCAAAACTATGAATTAACACATGTGGAATTATACATTACACTTAACAAAAAAGTGTGAAACAACTGAAAATATGTCTTATATTCTAGGATCTTCAAAGTAGCCACCTTTTGCTTTGATTACTGCTTTGCACGCAGAAAAGGTGAACGGATGGACTCTACATGCCTGGTTCCCACCGTGAAGCATGGAGGAGGTGGTGTGATGATGTGGGTGCTTTGCTGGTGACACTGTTGGGGATTTATTCAAAATTGAAGGCATAGTGAACCAGCATGGCTACCACAGCATCTTGCAGCAGCGTGCTATTTCATCCGCTTTGCGTTTAGTTGGACCATCATTTATTTTTCAACAGGACAATGACCCCAATCACACCACCAGACTGTGTAAGGGCTATTTGACCAAGAAGGAGAGTGTTGGGGTGCTACGCCAGATGACCTGGCCTCCACAGTCACCAGACCTGAACCCAATCGAGATGGTTTGGGGTGAGCTGGACCGCTCACGCTTCAATTTTTAATAAATCCCCAACAGTGTCACCAGCAAAGCACCCCCACACCATCACACCACCTCCTCCATGCTTCACGTTGGGAACTAGGCATGTAGAGTCCATCCGTTCACCTTTTTTGCATGCAAAGCAGTAATCAAAGCAAAAGGTGGCTACTTTGAAGAACCTAGAATATAGGACATATTTTCAGTTGTTTCACACTTTTTTTGTAAAGTGTAATGTATAATTCCACATGTGTTAATTCATAGTTTTGATGCCTGCAGTGTGATTCTACAATTTTCATAGTCATGAAAATACAGAGAAATCTTTGAATGAGAAGGTGTGTCCAAACTTTTGGTCTGTACTGTATGTAAAAATAAAATCATACAAAAATTTAACAAAATGATGCAAGATGAGGAAAAAAGAGGGACATAGAACTCTCCGTTATTATAAATATTGCTGCATAGCAAAGGACATGACCACCATATTTAGTTAGTCCAAAAAGGTACACATAGATTGCTTCAAAAAATAATTACATATGAATTGCTTCTGTCCCAACACCCCACATATCCTAATTGGTTTGTAACAACAATAAGCAAAAAAAGGTAGGGATGAGGCACCTGCATATATAAATGTACTTCAGCACAGCATATGTGGACTGCCTTACTCTCAAGTAATATAGACCTTCCTAACCCCTAACAAGAGGTATAAACCATTTAAATACAACATAGATGTCACCCACCATACTGCACTACATGAGCAAAGAAGTACCTAATAATATCATATTAACAATAGGAGCCATGGAGGCCTTTACCTGGATCCTAGCAGCTTTACAAACACGTGGAGGGGGAGTCCCGTCCCTCTGCCCCGACGCGCACGTTTCGCCCTGCCTCTTCGGGGGGCGAAGCTCTATTGTTCTAAGATTGCTGTCAACATGCTCAGGTATGCTATACCAAGGTGTCTGTCTGCCAACTTGACTCTGCTGTCCTAAAGCGCTTGTCTGATTACATGGCTCCAATGTCCAAGGTGCTGTCACACTTTACTTGGCTGTTCCAAGGTGTGCCTGTATGCACATACAGTCTACTGTACCCGAGTACCTATTTACATACATGGCATTGCTCCTCCAAGATGTCGGCCACACATCCAGCTCAGTGGGTTCACGTTCCATACAGCATGTTCAGCTCTACGGTTCCACATGGTGCCCTAGATACAAATTTGCTAGTCCAACTCTGCTCTTCTACAGAGCATCAAATTGTTCTACTCCACTGTATCTCAGCACAAATGCATCTGGTCTTCGTTTTTAATCCAGACCTATTGCTTAGTGAATGTACCATAAAACTCTGTACATTTTTACACACTGACCAAAGTCTTAAATTTAGGGGAAAATAAAAGAAACTTAAAGGTATCCTGAAATGAAGTGGATTTACTTTTAGTTGAATTAATTAAATGTAAATCTGTCGAAGGAAAATAATATGTTTACTTTCTAAATGTTTTATCTATCTCTATGGTATTGAGTGGAAATGTAAAAATAGGATTCATACAACTATTTTTCAATTATTTTCATAGCACACAATGCCACTGTAATATATTTGTAATTGCATTCCTCATTCCGTTGCAATCATTTTGTTTTGTGTTTATTTATTTATCTTTTTATTAATTTCACACAATATGAAATTCATAAGGTCATAAAAAATATTTGCGAACATTTCAAAATTACAATATTTAGTTTTATTGCTGATTTTGTTGGTTATAGGGCTAATTCAGGCTCCTGAATGCACTATAGAGATGATGCAGTTCTGTTAAGACCCAGCAGCTTCTGCACCTTCTACCTGGCGGTCATGTCGCGTCTAGGAAGGGAGGAGGAGGCATCACAGTTGCTTAATGAACAGCAGTCAGAAAGGCAGATACGGTGATATATGGTGCTGAAGTGAAGTTAAAGATGACACATTTCCATGTATTTTAGGCAAAAAAATAGATTTTAAAAATTACAAAAAGGAAAATGGGCTGATGCAAAGTTTGGACACCCTTGAAGATTTGTGTGTTCAGTTAACTTTAACCATTCTTTCAGACCTTAATTAGGTCAATTAGGTCGTGTTAATGTGTAATGTGAGTAGTGTAAAGTGCAGAGTAAGCATAGGATTAGTTTTGAGGTAGCATAAGTACAGTTTATATAGTAAGTGGTTTAGCAACACTATAGGACATAGGATAGGAACAATAGGTTAAGTCAATAAGATATGAATAGTTAATTATAAAACTAGCTCAGTGGGTAGCAACTAATGTAGATAAAAGGTGGGCACTCCCTGACAGTTTGCAGTTAGATAAGTGCAGTGTCAAGGACAAGGTCAGGTGCAGTGGGCTGCTAGGGGCAGCATGGCCCAATCATTTGAGGCAGTGGGAGGCCAAACTTATATCCCTGATATTCCGGTAACGTCTGGAGCCTAGGGATTGGGCCAGGTACCAAGGAGCATGCCTGGTCTTCTGACATCTCAAAGTCGGTGGATGTGGAATTACATGAGGGGGCAGGTGGCCGATCTCAGGTGCACTGCTAAGTCAGCGGGCTTAGGGGTAGTCCAGGACGAAAGATTGGCAGTGCTGAAGAGGTACTGTATAAAGGAAGAAACATGAAATGCCTTGTCCTATCCCACATGTCATCAGCTGATGAACTTGGCCTGACTAGCAAATGTTTGCCTGTTATAAAGAACTTGGTGTCCCCTGAATTGTGTGTGATGGCTCCTGAGAACAAAAGCCTCGAGGCAGCGGAGGCCTGCGGCCTACAAGACTACATGACCACCGCTCTGCAGCACTTTACAAATAGTTGCCTTTCCCCAATCTTTTTGTAGCATTACAATTAAACTGTTTTTTTTTTTACTTTTTAAATGTCAATTTCTTATTTTATATCTTCTAAAAAATAAGAATCTGGATGAGTCTGACCTAATAAGGAAAAGTTATGGCAGTTGCAATTAAGAAGTGCAGGAATGCTGGATGCATATTTGCATATTTTCTTATGTAATTAAGAGGATTTTATTAGACTAAAATATTGGACCCCAACCAATCTAATGGATATGAATACGAGATCGTAATGGGTTTAACATAGAGATCACTTTGTTTTGCTTGCTGATTAATGGGTCATTTTGTACTTTGCACTTTTGCAAATGGTTTTGCCTGATCTATTATCCCCTCTTATCAACATATTCTGCATGTACCAACAATAAAAAAAATATCAGTCACTTATGAATATTTAATTCATATCGTCATAAACTATAGTTTTTCAGCCAGGTCCGGTTAAATAACTTTTCACCTATCTATAGGACAGGTCATAATTTGCTGATCAGTGCAAGTTGCATTGCTGGGATCTGCACCATTTGGGGAAATTTTATATTTGACAAGGAATTTTTATCCCCATTACAAAATGGAGCAACCATCTGTTAGGCGCTGGGATTCTCCCTCTGCACATGAGGGATCCCAAGCCTTGTCTTCTCCTGCGGTCTCCCATTCGGGCCCAACCACAGTGAATGCTGCTGAGGAAAGACGTCTGTCTCAGCGTCTTGCTAAGAGCCGGGCTGTACGCTTGGTTACTGCTGCCTCTCCGGGTTCAGCTATAGTAACTGGCTATTCTCAGCAGCGTGCAGTCACTCCTGAGACTAAATCCAGGTTTCGCTCTACTGAGCATGCCCGTGGGTCGACTTCTCATTGGTGGTCGCCTGTCACATGCTCAGGCCCTGGTCTGGCTCCAGATTGGCCAGTGCGCAAGGTCCTGTCTGATTGACAGAAACTATCAAAGGATCTTTGGCGCTCCCGTCGGTTCGCTAAGATCATTTGTGTTATGTATGAGAGAGTGGATACTCTACCTCTCTGTGTATGCACGTGTGTTTGGGCCGAGAACCTGCCGCACTGTCGGCGTGTATGATCGTCTAGTGTTATCTAGAGAGGCAGGTTTTTACCCGGCTTGAGCTAGTGCCTGTCTCGGCCACGTGTGCTGCTTAGCACGGGCTGTTTACAGGGCACAGTCAACCCACGTGCTCTGGCACACACCTTTTGGTACCGCTCTGTGGTCAGTTGAGCTCGTGCTCTTGTTTTGCGCCACCCCGTGGTGCGCTTTAGTTACTGCTTGTTTTTGCTACCACTTAGCAGTGTGCCGAGTTGGGTCCCCTGGCCGATGCTCCCCTGTCTGAGAAGTAATCAGAACAGGGTGACCCGTGATTACTCCACAGGGTGATGTTTAACCCCTGTGTGTACTAGGGGATCGCTACCTTAGTTCGACATTGTGCAGATCAGCTGCAGTTTCCCATCTCTGCACGGTGGACCCCAAGTTGCGAGCACTCTTTATTAAACATTCTATTCAGTGTGTTCCGCATCTCTAACACAATCCAATTGCCTAACCATCACTCCATTCATTCTCCATGGGTCAGCAGGAAAAAGTAGAGCACAGTGCTTGGCAGCCCCATATGGAATTAGTGGAGCTCAGGTTGCGCATGTGCACTTCTGCTCCGTTCTAACAGGGATAAAAGTTCCCCTTTCTGCCAATCGATATGAGTCCCAGCAGCCAGACTCCAACCAATCAACAAGTTATAACCTATCCTGTGATTAAATGATAACTTCTTTTAAACAGAGAACTCCTTTAAAATATGGTATTTGCATGATCTTGGACAATTCCACAATTATAGCTATTACCGATTTCAGAATAACTTCAGTAGTGTTCCTCACGAGCCTTATGTCAACAGATATTTATTACAGAACTACACAAATACAAGAACAGACCGATGGATATGGCCAAAGCAAGAGAAGAAAAACTGTATGAATGAGATAGGGAATGGATTCTACATAACCATACAGTGTAACTGCTCTTCAAAAGAGAATGTCTTCATATTACACCATCCAGTTAATGTGTTTCGATTATTGATGGGAAGTCATCGATCGCCAGATATTCTGTAATGCATGCCGGTCATTAAATGTCTGACCATATAATACATGAACAGTCTGGATCCTCCAGGGGGACACTTTTGGTAAGCGACCTTCTGCCCAGATAATTTGGAATAGCTGACGATAATAAAGTCTCTATAGATAACAACATAATGTTTAACTGTAGAAATAATTCAGCCTTCTTCAACCACGAGAGAATATAACATTTGTTTCACGTTGAATTATTGTATAATACCTGTGTAATCAATGACGAAACCCCCGCTGCTCACAGAAGCATCACTGCGAAACGCGATGAACAGATTGTTGCTGCTGCTCTCTATTCTGTCAGGAAGCTGGGAGCCATAAAAACTTCCTATTAGTGGGCTCAGAGAGTCTGGCCCATCATAGATGTGCAGAAAATCATAACCAGGCTCAAGATTAAAGCTGAAATAAGAGACACGGAGAGAAATGGTGAAAATAATGACAAAAGCAGATTGCTGTGCAGTTTTATGCTTTCTCAACAAATGGAAGGTGGCCAAAGAGTAAAACCTATTGCTAACAACTTGTAAGAAAACCCATTTACAGTGGAAAGAAAATGATGGCAACCAAAGCAACTTTTTTAACCTTCAATTGTGTGGTCTCTTTTTACATTCCTCTGTATCCTTGAACTAAGAATAATAGAAGAAAAATAGACACATTCAATGAATTTCCTACTAACGCTATCCAATTTGTAACTGTTAAATCATTTCCCATTAAAATAATCTTTTTTTTAATAAAGCTTAATCAAAGTGCAGCAACATTTCAAATATTTTATGTTTTAATTGTTCTTCATTTTCAAGATCATTTTCTGCCATCAATGAATAGCAATAATCATTCAGGGTATGTGCACGCAATGTCGATTACATTTGGGGGAACTAAGCCAAGCTTTTCAAGAGGAAGACACTTCAGGACACGCCGGCATTTTTTGTTCTGAAGTGTATTTCTTAGTGTTTTTTTTTTCATTATTTCCTTAGTGCTTCCTTTGTCATTTTTTTATCAGTGTTTTTTTTTGCTTTTCTTCCATAATTTTTAAGTCACTTTTCTTACTGGCATTTTCTGGTCGTTTTTTTTTTTCTCTATTCAACAATGAAGAAACCACTAGTGGTTTTGGGAACCGAAGCAGTAGGAAAAACGTACAAAAAGACACAGGTGTATCACAGTCTTCATACTACCAGGTCTTTTTTATGTCAATGGTATATAAGACATTGGGTATTGGTTTCCCTTCCCCCATTCTCAACAGTGATCAAAACTTCCCTATTGCTTGTAGCACCAGTACAAAGCTGTATATTTTTCTGGTAAGATTTATTAACCTATTCTTTTATGGCAGAACTATGCAATGCAGGAGATTTTCCATTCTAGACCACCTTTTTTAACAGAAACGTGATAATGGTATTGATCTGTACTAAACTGGCTGCAGGAAGGGATGAACAGTTAGCACCCTAATTTCAATTAGGAACATAATCACCATCCATGATCTGACCTTCATCAGGGCAACCGCTTGCAGGATTGAGTTACACTACAGAAAAAAGAAATGTTTTTTTTTTCCATCACCTTCACTCAATGCTGGAAAATATGTCTGGATTAACTTGCTTGACTAAAATGCAATTACTGGATGTTCTTACTTTTTTTCTCACCCAATGCATGGGAGATATAAGATGCACTGTGCTCTCTTGGGAAGACCAAATGGCTCAGCTTTCTAGACGTTCTTGACTATGGGTATGATATTGCAGTGGGTAGGCTTAACTCAAGTCATATATCAAGCCATATTGTTTTTTAGTTTGACTAGCTGTGGACTTTAAGAGACCCCACTAACTTCTTAACTAAATCTTACTTCGTATTAATAATAAATGGTGGTAAATATTTGCTTTGTTAACATTTTATGTGATGCTATGTAAAGGCCTGAGCACACTCTTAAACATATGATTATCGGGCTTCAGGTTATTTACAATGCTTTTGTATAGATAAACTAAATTTACTCTTTCCATCTAGGGACAGATGACATGAAAAAGTGCAGTGCATAGGAAAGTGTCCCACGGGGCGTCTAAACACGCCAGCAAAATAGGAAAGTCTCTACACAGTTAATTAAAAATACCCTCTCCAAACCGATGAAAAAGACTGTGACCTCCCTATATCTGGAGCAACCTAGTATTTCTTAATTTGTCATGCAACACATCACACAGCTCCCCAGCCACTACAAGTTAAATATCTAATAGAAGCCCAGATATATGTCTGTCCCCAGGGACCTTATTATCACTGGCGATCTGTTCTCCACCTTATAAAAGCAAATGGCTTCATTAACAAGTCCTGTCCAACACTTAATGGCAGGGAAGGCATTAGCAAGATACATTAAAGGCAATTCTGTTGGTAGTGAGCGGCTCGGCACATGACGGATACAAGGCATCAGAGAGGCTTCACTAATTAGAGATCATTGGGAGCTGAAAGATAGAGGCAAATTATTGCAAAAACTGTTTCTGGAGTTTCTAAAATCAGAAAATACAAAGTAGAGATATTTTATTTTCTTCCCAATTGAAGTGCATTTTTAACCTTAATCCTATACGCCAGCCGAAACAATCAATGTTCCCGCTCTATAACACAAAAGTTTGCCATTAAGTGTCCTCTGCGTGTAATATTCATATATCTTCCTTCCCAATCACTTGTAAATTGTATTGATTCTGGGATTCTGGGGAGTTCTTGACAATGATTTGGTCACATCAGAAGTAAGAGACATGGGTGAGGACACTGGTGTGAACTGGATAATGTTTCCTCTCATTTGCTTTCTGGAACGTAAAAGGAAATTGTTTTGAAAAATACTGGAAAATATAAAAGACAAGTCTGTAAGCTACTTATTTAAGGATACTTGTTGTTTCATGCAGCTTAATAGGATAAGCTGCCACGTATGTTCATGAGGAAGAAAACCATTTCTGGCCATTATATGACTTGTATTCTGCATTTTGGTTTTTAACAATTTTCTCTTCTACTGTCTCTATCTCTGCTTCAGTTCTCTCTAAATTAATGGGTGGAAAATAACTGCTATGATGTCTCCCCTACACAGTACACACTAAAACATGCATTGATGCTCTTCTTTCTCTGTAGTACACATACAGAAGAAGCAGTTTGGATGATATTATACAGCAGTATTAAGCATCGTAACTGTGAATCCAGAACAGAAAAAAAAATCTTCCTGATCTCTCTCTGTTCTGAGTGCTAGTCACTCTTATTCCTCCATCCTCTCCCTTTCCCTCTCAAATTCAATATCTTTAACCTGATACCTCACTGTGCTGGGAGTCCATCTTGATTTCAGCAAGACAGATTGAAGCTGCTTTCTTTCTGAGTTGATGGTGAGCTTAGGAGGCAGGGGAGAGGAACAAGTGTCTCATAAGTGGAAAAAGAAGCAGGTTTCTCTGATAAGATATATTACAAAGTTTCTTAAATTCTAGTTCTGAAAAGTGTAGTATTGAAACGATGCACTATACCTTAATCTGATGGAGAAATAAAACTTAAATTAACTAAATTGTTCATGAAACAAGAGGTTTGCTGACTGTTTCCAATGACTCAGCCCTACGTCAGATTTCCAAATTCCATTTTACTTTCACCTGATCTGTGCCAAACTGTAATTTACTAGAGATACCTACATGTTAAACGAGAGTGCAATCACATAGTCAGACGACACGGTCAGCTTCCAGTCGCATTCTTTTAAAGGAGGGTAAGGTTCAGGGTATTGAGGAGACAGGATCACCCCTGTTGGTCCAGTTAAATTACCACCACATGGAGCTGAAAACAGAAAAGCATTATTTCACCCGTAGTTTCACATAAATTAAAAGCTCTGTATGCACAGAAATATTAGACATCCAAAGGGCAATATACACAAGGATTAATGTGGATGGGTAGAATATTATACTAGCATAAATGACTTTCATGCATAGCATTATAGTAATTATTAAAGTTATCATTTTGGTTGACATTGGAATTTTCATATTAAAACCCATTTTACAAATGCAATGAAAGTATCTATAGGTTGATAAATAATCTTCGTTGCAATTAGTTTATCAGCTGAAGTGGAGAGAGAACTTGCCTGTGTTTATTGCAGTAACAGAAGCATTTCATGTCAAGTGGACGGGGAAAATCAATGTGGTGGGTCTGATCTACCAGAGTCAATCAGCGTGTTGAACATTCGAGCTATCGATTTCAGAATATTTGCTTACAATGTTATAATAGAAACAACACTGAGCCAATAACAGGCAAGATTCACTGCTCTCTTCATCAGACCCTCAGCTTTAAGAAGACACCATGTTACGCATCTTCATTCTCATCACATCTACTTAATGAAGCATTTTAATAGCTTAGATATACAGAGCTGTTTTTTTGCTTCACCCGAACACAAAAAATAAAGAAAATATAAAAAAGGATTATACAACCAAATATCTATGCACTACAACTGGTCAAAGAAAAGAAACACAAAACCTCATAAGGACCAGCCATGTTTTCCTGAAGATTACTTAATGTCTTCACACAATGGCCATTTTCCATTTTCGATTTTTTTCCTCCCTTATTCAAAGAGCCACTATTTTATATTTCCCTCAATACGACCATATGATAGCTTGTTTTGTGCGGGATGAGTTTTACTTTTGAATGACACCATTGATTTTACCATATAGTGTCCTGGAAAACGGGAAACAAATTCCAAGTGTGATTAAATTGCCAAAAAATTGGAATTCCACAATTGTTTTTTGTATTTTTTTATTTCCCATGTTCACTATATGGTAAAACCTATCTGGCAATATGATTCTCCAGATCAGTATGAGTACACAGATAGCAAACATGTATAGTTTATTTTTTAAGTGGTGAAAAATAATTTTGAAATTTGTGTGAAAGAAAGTTTTTGAGTTTGTCGCCAGTTTCTGTGACCCGTAAGGTTTCCATTTTTGGAATCTAGGGCTGTGTGGTGGCTTATTATTTGCACCCATTGAAAGCATTTTGGGATAGATATGATGTTTTGATTGCCTCTTATTGCATTTTATTGCAATGCTGTGGCGGTCAGAAAACCGTAATTCTGGAGTTTTGATTTATTTTTTTCTCTTTACACTGTTTACTGCTCAGATTCATTTATTTTATATTTTGATAGAGCGGACATTTCTGAAATCAGCAATACCAAAAATGTGTATTTTTTTATTGTTTTACTTTCATTGGGGCAAAAGGTGAGTGATTTGAAAGTATGTGTTTTTATTTTTTTCATATTTTTAAAACTTTTTACACTTTTTTCAGTTTTTTCAGTTTTTACTGAATTTAATAGTCTCCTTAGGAGACTTGAAGCTGCGATGGTCCAATTACCTGTGCTATACCTAATAGATAGCATGGAAGACATTATTCTGCAGTATTAAGCTGTGTGGCTGTGATTCCAGCTGTCACCATCACTCCCTAACTACATCTTGATCTGCCTGTCTTGACTGCCTTTGCTCGTTTTCCCACTCTTCTTGCCCTGACACATTAATGTGCTAGCAGTTCAACTTGTTTTGGCCAAGACAGATTTCAGCAGTTTTTTCAGGGTGGCATTAATGATAAAGGGGAGGGTACAAGTGGCTTATAAGTGGAGAAAGAAGTAGATTTCAGTGATAAGAAATATGACAAAGTTTCTCATACTTTCTTGTATTAATATGTGCCACTATTAATCTACAAGTTCTGCTTTTCTATTAGAAGGTAAAGGACACCTCCTATAGCTATGCTAATAAGAAAAGCACATACATGCGCTACTACTTGATTCCCTTTTTGGGGGACTGATATAGATAGCATTGTCTCACAGACATTGAATAGAGTGGTAGTGTACGTGAACAACTCTTGTTTCTTTCTAACAGTGTACATAAGACTCTCATAGATTATGAGAGTATCACCGGTCGGACCCCCTGAAGTCATACATTTATCATCTATCCTGTGGATGGATAAAAAATATTTTTCATGGGATAATTCTATAAGCAAATTGTTTGTTTGTTATAGTACACATATCTAACTTTTACTTCCTACAAATCTCTATCCAACTGTAAAAAGATTTGCAATGCTTCATAAGCTGGACTTAATATTGATTTCCAAGGTTTTACTTCCCATCAGTTGTGTCTGGAAAGCTTTTTTTATGCCTGAACCAGACACAACTGGTGACAAAGTTGTGCATTTTGTGCACTGCTACGGTATTCATAGCTTTATTATAAAAGAGCTGCTGCATTCTATAGAAGAATATTGGATCAGTTATGGTATAAAAATTAAAAGCAATTCATTGTAAAGGACACAAAATCCAAAGGCAGTACAGAAAAAGACCCTACTTACCAATACCTGGTCAAAATATTGATAAGCTGTAGGATGCAGACAGGCCCCCATTTTAAAAGGTGGAGGTAGCAAAAAACTGAGGAACAACCTCTCACACACGTAGTATAAGGCCTATATCCCTTTGTATTTGTAATACTGAACCATCGCCCCCTTCATGTATGGCAGGAGTATTATTAATGGTTGTTAGGAATAGAGGAAATGTATGGCACTTACCAATGTAGATTAATTCTTCTTTAATGGTACAAATCCATAGAAAAGTGCCAACTGCTAAAAGGTAGTAATTGAGACTTGCAATTGGCAATGTCCATTTCACGTTACGGTATGCTTCTATGGGCCTAGGAAGCGTAATGTAACATCAAAAAACCATTGAAATCAGCATGTGTCAATTACTCACTTTTTACCAGTTTGCTTGTTTACCATGGATTTATATCAATAAAGAAGAATTTATCTACATTTGGGGAGTGTCCGCCATTTCTGCCATTCTTACCTACTATAAATCTTTCTGTTTCGGGATAGAGCACCACCTTGCAGTAACATGTAGTGATATTTTTGGCAATAAATAAATAAAGATTAACAATATCATTCTTAATTCACACACCTGGAATTCGAAGTTTTGCCAAATTATTTTATACATCTTTTTGTAATTTTTGCTATCAGTATTTTGCCCCTTCACTGAATTTGCTTCTTATCATGGGTCCCATCTGTATCCTGTAGAGCATTAGTATTGTAACCAAATATTGGTAATTATGGCCAGTTCTGGTAACAGTTTGGATCTGATGTTTCACTACCACATCAGAGTTATTAAAAAAATGAATAGCCCATAAATGTGGGACTCAAGAGTAACTCACCGATGCAGACGGGAGGGTTTGGATTCCAATAGAACCGATCTGCAATCTGAACACAGTTGATCTTGGCTTCACCCTCTAAAAGGTAACCAGGGTCGCACTGGAATACAATAGAGTCACCGGCATTACGACTGTCTCCACTTCGGCTTCCATTTTGAGGTATTCCGGGATCATTACATGAAGTAGCTGTAGTAACTGGAACAGACAAACAAACCTTAAAGCTTCTGGTAAATGAATATTTTTAGATATTATTATTAAAGGTTATCAGTATTAATTATATTATGCCTCTGTCACGATCCACTTTTGGATCTGTGGCAGATCTATCTTTGCATATTAAAACCTTTTTTTCCTTTCAGGCCATCGGGGTTAATGTCAGTCTTTTCCCCTGGTGGCCGCTGGTGTAATTACATTGCTGCTGACTTGTCAGGGGAAGGTGATGACCACTCCCACCATCCTTTAAAAGGTCACCTGTGTCAGCTGACTGTTGGTGATACTTCTGCTTTTGGAAACCAACCAAGCTGGAGTCAGCAGCTTGCTGAGCGCAGTGGTACTTCTGCTGTTTCCCTGATCTGGTGCCTTACTCTGCTGTGCGGTGCATTGCAGCAGAGAAAGCTAAGTGCTTGTTGTTTAGTTGATTTAACCCCTAGGTGTCTGTCTTTCCTTTTTGTTATATTGGTGTTGTTCCCTTCATTCCCTGTCTCACCTCCTGGGGGGGTTGGGGCTTTAGCTCAGGGCTAAACAGGAGACAGGGACAGATCGGTGACTTGGGCCTCACTACCTTCAAGTGTACCCCCAAGTTAAGGAAAGACAGGGCCCTTCCTTAGCCTTAGGTGCAGTTCAGGGGCCCAGGTTCCTCTCCCCCTGTATTCCTACAACTGCCCCGTGACAGCCTCTTTACCATTTTTTCCCTAGATCATTGTCTTCTAAAGACTTTCAAAAATCTAAGCATTACTATTAAAACTCATGAAAAGACATGCATATAGGCAAAATATGTGTATTCAACTCGTATAGACTAGTAATACCAGGCTCTGAATGGATTAGCACAAAAAATGATCAGCTTTGCTATTATTCTTCATGCATCGCAAACCACACTGCTCCATACATATTAATGGGATATGTACCACCTGGAAAAAATAAATTAACTACTGCAATAATAACATAGGGATTGGTCATTAAATATTATACAATGTTCCCTGCTGCAAAATGCATCAACCCACTAAGAGTTATCTTGGTTATCATGGCTAACAGAGCAGCATCAATGACCCAGTGTGGCAGCTCAGAGTACATTCTGTAAGCAGATAATACATTTCACCTCTATTTGCAGTGGCTTATAACGTGGGCATAGATTCAATTTATTGGAGACAACACTGAACCATAATGTCTACAATGAGATGAGCGAGGGATGGGGACAATCATCTCCAACTTTCAGCACGCTATCATTTCTACATTAAAAGGTGCAGTTCAGCAGGGAGGGGAGCCTGTCAGAGGCTAAACGCCTGATTAGCTTTCTAATCTAATCTGATATTAGAGAAACATTATTTTCTCGCTGTTTCAAGAGGCCTGTGCTTTTTTACAGTCTTCAGGGAGAAGGAGACACTTGATGGCAATAAGTTCATGAATATAATTTGTGTGGAAGGCAAACCTTGTGCATGCTAACATCTGCGGAAGGTCGGCCATTGTAAACAAGGGAATCTATACCGTACATACAGATGAAACCAGAAGTTTACATACTGTAGGAGTTGTACTCACTTGGGTGCGACAAGAGGAAAACAGGAGGCATGTTCCTTTAAAATTTCATGTGGTTTATTGCTTCATAAACCCCAGAAGCACAAACAGAAAGTAACCAGACTTTAGATCAGGCAAAACAAAGTTACAATGTCCTTAGCAGGGCTCTATTCTGCTAGGCCTGTGGGCACAAAGGATGGGCTAGTGTCCAGTATTCAGGCTCGGTCTGGAGCCAAATACACAGGAGGCCTTCTCCCTACCAACACACAGACCATGTGCCAAACAACAGCCTCCATTATATAGGCTGTAACCACACCCAGATGTGAGGTATGTGGGTAGCCAGACCCACCCATCTCACAGCTACCCGCAACCTGGTCAAAGGTGCAACAAACGAACCTCTTAGTGCTTTCATGCACTAGAGAAAATACTTTGGGTTACATCACAGAGGCAAGCCATCTCTGTGACACATACCTCCCTTCGACTATGCGACCATTTGCCACACTACAATACACTATATAAAAAGACACATCTGCATGTTTTTCTCAATATCTGACATGAAATCAGAAGAAACCTTTCCCGTTTTAGGTCAATTAGAATTACCATAATTATTAATATTTGCCAAATGCCAGAATAATGAGAGCGAGAGAGAATGTTTTAAGGCATTGTTATTACTTACTGCACAGTCAAAAGTTTACATACATTTCATTAGTATTTGGTACCATTGCCTTTCAACTGGATGACTTGGGTCAAACGTTTGGAATATCCTTCCACAAGCTTCTCACAATAGTTGGTTGGAATTTGGGCCCATTTCTCCTGACAAAGCTAGTGTAACTGATCCAGGTTTGTAGGTCGACATGCTCGCACCTGCCTTTTCTGCTTTGCCCATAAATTTTCAATAGGATTGAGATCAGGGCTTTGTGATGGCCAATCCAAAACATTGACTTTGTTATCCTTAAGCCACTTTGTTATCATTTGGCAGTATGCTTCGGGTCAGTGTCCATTTGGAAAATCCATTTCAGCCGAAGCTTTAA
>JARQOD010000002.1:356888018-356953415 GCA_033576555.1 Oophaga sylvatica | reverse complement strand
TTCTCAACAGTGATCAAAACTTCCCTATTGCTTGTAGCACCAGTACAAAGCTGTATATTTTTCTGGTAAGATTTATTAACCTATTCTTTTATGGCAGAACTATGCAATGCAGGAGATTTTCCATTCTAGACCACCTTTTTTAACAGAAACGTGATAATGGTATTGATCTGTACTAAACTGGCTGCAGGAAGGGATGAACAGTTAGCACCCTAATTTCAATATAGGAACATAATCACCATCCATGATCTGACCTTCATCAGGGCAACCGCTTGCAGGATTGAGTTACACTACAGAAAAAAGAAATTTTTTTTTTTTCCATCACCTTCACTCAATGCTGGAAAATATGTCTGGATTAACTTGGCTTGACTAAAATGCAATTACTGGATGTTCTTACTTTTTTCTCACCCAATGCATGGGAGATATAAGATGCACTGTGCTCTCTTGGAAGACCAAATGGCTCAGCTTTCTAGACGTTCTTGACTATGGGTATGATATTGCAGTGGGTAGGCTTAACTCAAGTCATATATCAAGCCATATTGTTTTTTAGTTTGACTAGCTGTGGACTTTAAGAGACCCCACTAACTTCTTAACTAAATCTTACTTCGTATTAATAATAAATGGTGGTAAATATTTGCTTTGTTAACATTTTATGTGATGCTATGTAAAGGCCTGAGCACACTCTTAAACATATGATTATCGGGCTTCAGGTTATTTACAATGCTTTTGTATAGATAAACTAAATTTACTCTTTCCATCTAGGGACAGATGACATGAAAAAGTGCAGTGCATAGGAAAGTGTCCCACGGGGCGTCCTAAACACGCCAGCAAAATAGGAAAGTCTCTACACAGTTAATTAAAAATACCCTCTCCAAACCGATGAAAAAGACTGTGACCTCCCTATATCTGGAGCAACCTAGTATTTCTTAATTTGTCATGCAACACATCACACAGCTCCCCAGCCACTACAAGTTAAATATCTAATAGAAGCCCAGATATATGTCTGTCCCCAGGGACCTTATTATCACTGGCGATCTGTTCTCCACCTTATAAAAGCAAATGGCTTCATTAACAAGTCCTGTCCAACACTTAATGGCAGGGAAGGCATTAGCAAGATACATTAAAGGCAATTCTGTTGGTAGTGAGGCGCTCGGCACATGACGGATACAAGGCATCAGAGAGGCTTCACTAATTAGAGATCATTGGGAGCTGAAAGATAGAGGCAAATTATTGCAAAAACTGTTTCTGGAGTTTCTAAAATCAGAAAATACAAAGTAGAGATATTTTATTTTCTTCCCAATTGAAGTGCATTTTTAACCTTAATCCTATACGCCAGCCGAAACAATCAATGTTCCCGCTCTATAACACAAAAGTTTGCCATTAAGTGTCCTCTGCGTGTAATATTCATATATCTTCCTTCCCAATCACTTGTAAATTGTATTGATTCTGGGATTCTGGGGAGTTCTTGACAATGATTTGGTCACATCAGAAGTAAGAGACATGGGTGAGGACACTGGTGTGAACTGGATAATGTTTCCTCTCATTTGCTTTCTGGAACGTAAAAGGAAATTGTTTTGAAAATACTGGAAAATATAAAAGACAAGTCTGTAAGCTACTTATTTAAGGATACTTGTTGTTTCATGCAGCTTAATAGGATAAGCTGCCACGTATGTTCATGAGGAAGAAAACCATTTCTGGCCATTATATGACTTGTATTCTGCATTTTGGTTTTTAACAATTTTCTCTTCTACTGTCTCTATCTCTGCTTCAGTTCTCTCTAAATTAATGGGTGGAAAATAACTGCTATGATGTCTCCCCTACACAGTACACACTAAAACATGCATTGATGCTCTTCTTTCTCTGTAGTACACATACAGAAGAAGCAGTTTGGATGATATTATACAGCAGTATTAAGCATCGTAACTGTGAATCCAGAACAGAAAAAAAAATCTTCCTGATCTCTCTCTGTTCTGAGTGCTAGTCACTCTTATTCCTCCATCCTCTCCCTTTCCCTCTCAAATTCAATATCTTTAACCTGATACCTCACTGTGCTGGGAGTCCATCTTGATTTCAGCAAGACAGATTGAAGCTGCTTTCTTTCTGAGTTGATGGTGAGCTTAGGGGGCAGGGGAGAGGAACAAGTGTCTCATAAGTGGAAAAAGAAGCAGGTTTCTCTGATAAGATATATTACAAAGTTTCTTAAATTCTAGTTCTGAAAAGTGTAGTATTGAAACGATGCACTATACCTTAATCTGATGGAGAAATAAAACTTAAATTAACTAAATTGTTCATGAAACAAGAGGTTTGCTGACTGTTTCCAATGACTCAGCCCTACGTCAGATTTCCAAATTCCATTTTACTTTCACCTGATCTGTGCCAAACTGTAATTTACTAGAGATACCTACATGTTAAACGAGAGTGCAATCACATAGTCAGACGACACGGTCAGCTTCCAGTCGCATTCTTTTAAAGGAGGGTAAGGTTCAGGGTATTGAGGAGACAGGATCACCCCTGTTGGTCCAGTTAAATTACCACCACATGGAGCTGAAAACAGAAAAGCATTATTTCACCCGTAGTTTCACATAAATTAAAAGCTCTGTATGCACAGAAATATTAGACATCCAAAGGGCAATATACACAAGGATTAATGTGGATGGGTAGAATATTATACTAGCATAAATGACTTTCATGCATAGCATTATAGTAATTATTAAAGTTATCATTTTGGTTGACATTGGAATTTTCATATTAAAACCCATTTTACAAATGCAATGAAAGTATCTATAGGTTGATAAATAATCTTCGTTGCAATTAGTTTATCAGCTGAAGTGGAGAGAGAACTTGCCTGTGTTTATTGCAGTAACAGAAGCATTTCATGTCAAGTGGACGGGGAAAATCAATGTGGTGGGTCTGATCTACCAGAGTCAATCAGCGTGTTGAACATTCGAGCTATCGATTTCAGAATATTTGCTTACAATGTTATAATAGAAACAACACTGAGCCAATAACAGGCAAGATTCACTGCTCTCTTCATCAGACCCTCAGCTTTAAGAAGACACCATGTTACGCATCTTCATTCTCATCACATCTACTTAATGAAGCATTTTAATAGCTTAGATATACAGAGCTGTTTTTTTGCTTCACCCGAACACAAAAAATAAAGAAAATATAAAAAAGGATTATACAACCAAATATCTATGCACTACAACTGGTCAAAGAAAAGAAACACAAAACCTCATAAGGACCAGCCATGTTTTCCTGAAGATTACTTAATGTCTTCACACAATGGCCATTTTCCATTTTCGATTTTTTTCCTCCCTTATTCAAAGAGCCACTATTTTATATTTCCCTCAATACGACCATATGATAGCTTGTTTTGTGCGGGATGAGTTTTACTTTTGAATGACACCATTGATTTTACCATATAGTGTCCTGGAAAACGGGAAACAAATTCCAAGTGTGATTAAATTGCCAAAAAATTGGAATTCCACAATTGTTTTTTGTATTTTTTTATTTCCCATGTTCACTATATGGTAAAACCTATCTGGCAATATGATTCTCCAGATCAGTATGAGTACACAGATAGCAAACATGTATAGTTTATTTTTTAAGTGGTGAAAAATAATTTTGAAATTTGTGTGAAAGAAAGTTTTTGAGTTTGTCGCCAGTTTCTGTGACCCGTAAGGTTTCCATTTTTGGAATCTAGGGCTGTGTGGTGGCTTATTATTTGCACCCATTGAAAGCATTTTGGGATAGATATGATGTTTTGATTGCCTCTTATTGCATTTTATTGCAATGCTGTGGCGGTCAGAAAACCGTAATTCTGGAGTTTTGATTTATTTTTTTCTCTTTACACTGTTTACTGCTCAGATTCATTTATTTTATATTTTGATAGAGCGGACATTTCTGAAATCAGCAATACCAAAAATGTGTATTTTTTTATTGTTTTACTTTCATTGGGGCAAAAGGTGAGTGATTTGAAAGTATGTGTTTTATTATTTTTCATATTTTTAAAACTTTTTACACTTTTTTCAGTTTTTTCAGTTTTTACTGAATTTAATAGTCTCCTTAGGAGACTTGAAGCTGCGATGGTCCAATTACCTGTGCTATACCTAATAGATAGCATGGAAGACATTATTCTGCAGTATTAAGCTGTGTGGCTGTGATTCCAGCTGTCACCATCACTCCCTAACTACATCTTGATCTGCCTGTCTTGACTGCCTTTGCTCGTTTTCCCCACTCTTCTTGCCCTGACACATTAATGTGCTAGCAGTTCAACTTGTTTTGGCCAAGACAGATTTCAGCAGTTTTTTCAGGGTGGCATTAATGATAAAGGGGAGGGTACAAGTGGCTTATAAGTGGAGAAAGAAGTAGATTTCAGTGATAAGAAATATGACAAAGTTTCTCATACTTTCTTGTATTAATATGTGCCACTATTAATCTACAAGTTCTGCTTTTCTATTAGAAGGTAAAGGACACCTCCTATAGCTATGCTAATAAGAAAAGCACATACATGCGCTACTACTTGATTCCCTTTTTGGGGACTGATATAGATAGCATTGTCTCACAGACATTGAATAGAGTGGTAGTGTACGTGAACAACTCTTGTTTCTTTCTAACAGTGTACATAAGACTCTCATAGATTATGAGAGTATCACCGGTCGGACCCCCTGAAGTCATACATTTATCATCTATCCTGTGGATGGATAAAAAATATTTTTCATGGGATAATTCTATAAGCAAATTGTTTGTTTGTTATAGTACACATATCTAACTTTTACTTCCTACAAATCTCTATCCAACTGTAAAAAGATTTGCAATGCTTCATAAGCTGGACTTAATATTGATTTCCAAGGTTTTACTTCCCATCAGTTGTGTCTGGAAAGCTTTTTTTATGCCTGAACCAGACACAACTGGTGACAAAGTTGTGCATTTTGTGCACTGCTACGGTATTCATAGCTTTATTATAAAAGAGCTGCTGCATTCTATAGAAGAATATTGGATCAGTTATGGTATAAAAATTAAAAGCAATTCATTGTAAAGGACACAAAATCCAAAGGCAGTACAGAAAAAGACCCTACTTACCAATACCTGGTCAAAATATTGATAAGCTGTAGGATGCAGACAGGCCCCCATTTTAAAAGGTGGAGGTAGCAAAAAACTGAGGAACAACCTCTCACACACGTAGTATAAGGCCTATATCCCTTTGTATTTGTAATACTGAACCATCGCCCCCTTCATGTATGGCAGGAGTATTATTAATGGTTGTTAGGAATAGAGGAAATGTATGGCACTTACCAATGTAGATTAATTCTTCTTTAATGGTACAAATCCATAGAAAAGTGCCAACTGCTAAAAGGTAGTAATTGAGACTTGCAATTGGCAATGTCCATTTCACGTTACGGTATGCTTCTATGGGCCTAGGAAGCGTAATGTAACATCAAAAAACCATTGAAATCAGCATGTGTCAATTACTCACTTTTTACCAGTTTGCTTGTTTACCATGGATTTATATCAATAAAGAAGAATTTATCTACATTTGGGGAGTGTCCGCCATTTCTGCCATTCTTACCTACTATAAATCTTTCTGTTTCGGGATAGAGCACCACCTTGCAGTAACATGTAGTGATATTTTTGGCAATAAATAAATAAAGATTAACAATATCATTCTTAATTCACACACCTGGAATTCGAAGTTTTGCCAAATTATTTTATACATCTTTTTGTAATTTTTGCTATCAGTATTTTGCCCCTTCACTGAATTTGCTTCTTATCATGGTCCCATCTGTATCCTGTAGAGCATTAGTATTGTAACCAAATATTGGTAATTATGGCCAGTTCTGGTAACAGTTTGGATCTGATGTTTCACTACCACATCAGAGTTATTAAAAAAAATGAATAGCCCATAAATGTGGGACTCAAGAGTAACTCACCGATGCAGACGGGAGGGTTTGGATTCCAATAGAACCGATCTGCAATCTGAACACAGTTGATCTTGGCTTCACCCTCTAAAAGGTAACCAGGGTCGCACTGGAATACAATAGAGTCACCGGCATTACGACTGTCTCCACTTCGGCTTCCATTTTGAGGTATTCCGGATCATTACATGAAGTAGCTGTAGTAACTGGAACAGACAAACAAACCTTAAAGCTTCTGGTAAATGAATATTTTTAGATATTATTATTAAAGGTTATCAGTATTAATTATATTATGCCTCTGTCACGATCCACTTTTGGATCTGTGGCAGATCTATCTTTGCATATTAAAACCTTTTTTTCCTTTCAGGCCATCGGGGGTTAATGTCAGTCTTTTCCCCTGGTGGCCGCTGGTGTAATTACATTGCTGCTGACTTGTCAGGGGAAGGTGATGACCACTCCCACCATCCTTTAAAAGGTCACCTGTGTCAGCTGACTGTTGGTGATACTTCTGCTTTTGGAAACCAACCAAGCTGGAGTCAGCAGCTTGCTGAGCGCAGTGGTACTTCTGCTGTTTCCCTGATCTGGTGCCTTACTCTGCTGTGCGGTGCATTGCAGCAGAGAAAGCTAAGTGCTTGTTGTTTAGTTGATTTAACCCCTAGGTGTCTGTCTTTCCTTTTTGTTATATTGGTGTTGTTCCCTTCATTCCCTGTCTCACCTCCTGGGGGGGTTGGGGCTTTAGCTCAGGGCTAAACAGGAGACAGGGACAGATCGGTGACTTGGGCCTCACTACCTTCAAGTGTACCCCCAAGTTAAGGAAAGACAGGGCCCTTCCTTAGCCTTAGGTGCAGTTCAGGGGCCCAGGTTCCTCTCCCCCTGTATTCCTACAACTGCCCCGTGACAGCCTCTTTACCATTTTTTTCCCTAGATCATTGTCTTCTAAAGACTTTCAAAAATCTAAGCATTACTATTAAAACTCATGAAAAGACATGCATATAGGCAAAATATGTGTATTCAACTCGTATAGACTAGTAATACCAGGCTCTGAATGGATTAGCACAAAAAATGATCAGCTTTGCTATTATTCTTCATGCATCGCAAACCACACTGCTCCATACATATTAATGGGATATGTACCACCTGGAAAAAATAAATTAACTACTGCAATAATAACATAGGGATTGGTCATTAAATATTATACAATGTTCCCTGCTGCAAAATGCATCAACCCACTAAGAGTTATCTTGGTTATCATGGCTAACAGAGCAGCATCAATGACCCAGTGTGGCAGCTCAGAGTACATTCTGTAAGCAGATAATACATTTCACCTCTATTTGCAGTGGCTTATAACGTGGGCATAGATTCAATTTATTGGAGACAACACTGAACCATAATGTCTACAATGAGATGAGCGAGGGATGGGGACAATCATCTCCAACTTTCAGCACGCTATCATTTCTACATTAAAAGGTGCAGTTCAGCGGGGAGGGGAGCCTGTCAGAGGCTAAACGCCTGATTAGCTTTCTAATCTAATCTGATATTAGAGAAACATTATTTTCTCGCTGTTTCAAGAGGCCTGTGCTTTTTTACAGTCTTCAGGGAGAAGGAGACACTTGATGGCAATAAGTTCATGAATATAATTTGTGTGGAAGGCAAACCTTGTGCATGCTAACATCTGCGGAAGGTCGGCCATTGTAAACAAGGGAATCTATACCGTACATACAGATGAAACCAGAAGTTTACATACTGTAGGAGTTGTACTCACTTGGGTGCGACAAGAGGAAAACAGGAGGCATGTTCCTTTAAAATTTCATGTGGTTTATTGCTTCATAAACCCCAGAAGCACAAACAGAAAGTAACCAGACTTTAGATCAGGCAAAACAAAGTTACAATGTCCTTAGCAGGGCTCTATTCTGCTAGGCCTGTGGGCACAAAGGATGGGCTAGTGTCCAGTATTCAGGCTCGGTCTGGAGCCAAATACACAGGAGGCCTTCTCCCTACCAACACACAGACCATGTGCCAAACAACAGCCTCCATTATATAGGCTGTAACCACACCCAGATGTGAGGTATGTGGGTAGCCAGACCCACCCATCTCACAGCTACCCGCAACCTGGTCAAAGGTGCAACAAACGAACTCTTAGTGCTTTCATGCACTAGAGAAAATACTTTGGGTTACATCACAGAGGCAAGCCATCTCTGTGACACATACCTCCCTTCGACTATGCGACCATTTGCCACACTACAATACACTATATAAAAAGACACATCTGCATGTTTTTCTCAATATCTGACATGAAATCAGAAGAAACCTTTCCCGTTTTAGGTCAATTAGAATTACCATAATTATTAATATTTGCCAAATGCCAGAATAATGAGAGCGAGAGAGAATGTTTTAAGGCATTGTTATTACTTACTGCACAGTCAAAAGTTTACATACATTTCATTAGTATTTGGTACCATTGCCTTTCAACTGGATGACTTGGGTCAAACGTTTGGAATATCCTTCCACAAGCTTCTCACAATAGTTGGTTGGAATTTGGGCCCATTTCTCCTGACAAAGCTAGTGTAACTGATCCAGGTTTGTAGGTCGACATGCTCGCACCTGCCTTTTCTGCTTTGCCCATAAATTTTCAATAGGATTGAGATCAGGGCTTTGTGATGGCCAATCCAAAACATTGACTTTGTTATCCTTAAGCCACTTTGTTATCATTTGGCAGTATGCTTCGGGTCAGTGTCCATTTGGAAAATCCATTTCAGCCGAAGCTTTAACTTTCTGGCTGATGTCTTGAGATGTTGCTTCAGTATTGTCACATAATCTTCCATCTATTTTGTGAAGTGCACCAGTCCCTCCCACAGCAAAACAATCCCACAACATGATGCGGCATCCCTGTGTTTCACAGTTGGGATGGTGTTCTTAGGCTTCCCAGCTTCTCCCTTTTTCCTCCAAATGTAACGATGGTCATTATGCCCAAAATGTTCAATTTTAGTTTCTTAAGACCACAGGACATGTCTCCAAAAATTAAGGTCTTTGTTCCTGTGTGCATTTGCAAACATTAGTCTTGTTTTTTTATGTTGCTTTTGGAGTAATGGCTTCTTCCTGGCAGAGTGGCTTTTCAGCCCATGTTGATACAGTACTCGTTTCACTTTGGATATTGACACAATCTTACCAGCTTGGCCATCATCTTCACAAGGTCTTTTGCTTTTGTCTTTGGGTTGATATGCACATGTCAGACCAAAGCACGTTCATCTCTGGGACACAGAACCCGTCTCTTTCCTGAGCGGAATGATGGCTGGATATTCCCATCTTGTTTGTACTTGCATACAATTGTTTGTACAGATGAACAAGGCACCTTCGTGTACCTTGAGATTGTACCCAAGGTTGAGCCAGACTTGTGCAAGTCCACAATTCTCTTCCTGATATCTTGGCTGATTTCTTGAGACTTTCCCATGATGCTACACAAAGAAGCAGTCAGAAGCTTCCAAACACATGACATTATCATATGGGCAGTCCAGAATTGTTTATAGGCATAGTAATCTTAGAGTATGTAAACTTTTGACTTTGCAGTAATAAAAATGCCTTAAATCATTCTCTATCTCATTATTCTGGCATTTTGCAAATATTAATAATTATGGTAATCATGCATATGTGGCTCTTATGTAAACTTCTGGTTTCAGCTGTACCTATAGAATAATATATAAATCACTGGTAGACACAAACATAAGAGGGCCCCTGTGCAATAACAATCTATTATCTATCTATCTATCTATCTAAAAACAAAATAAAAAAATATAGCAGCAGCACACCATATTGGAATAGAAAAAAAGTGCTTTTTAATAGCCCGTGTGGAAACGTTTCGGTCTTGAGTGCAGACCTTTCTCAAGCAGGTTGAGAAAGGTCTGCACTCAAGACCGAAACGTCACCACATGGGCTATTAAAAAGCACTTTTTTTCTATTCCAATATGGTGTGCTATCTCTTTCTATTTTGATTTTTATTCATAAGGACTGGTACGTACCTGTGAGGCTTTGCACCCTACTCTTAACTGTGCTGTTCTTCTACTTTTTTATCTATCTATCTATCTATCTATCTATCTATCTATCTATCTATTTATCTCATATCTATCTATCTAGCTTTCTATCTCATATTTATCTCAAATCTATTTATCTCATATCTAGAAAAAAAAAACATAGCAGTACTTTATATGAGCCAACATATATGCAAGCACTGAAGACATTCAGTACATACCTCTCTTGAGCTATCAGCCTACAGTTAAATGGAAAAAACATGTCTCTCCCAGGTTATGAGCCTACAATTCAAATTGGTAAGTAGAACTCATGATAATCACCTGCTGGTCAATGGGGGGAGTGCACTCATGTGTGCCGTAGTTGATGGGCACACATGAATTGGCCAATATATGCGCTAAGAACCTTCATTTTAGTAAGTACATCTTACTGAGTAATAACACAGTTTAAATTCAATGTTTTCAGTGTTTGCATATATCTTGGCTCATATAGAGTGCTGCTGTGTTTTTCTTTTTCTGTATAATGCAGCTATCGTAGCTTGCACCTGTCCACACTTAGGAGGTGCTGGTCAGGTTTTTTCTTTATATTTTCTTTATATCTCATATTTATCTATCTGAGAAATTAAAACAGAGGCAGCACCATCTAAAAGAGTAAAAGAGAGGACTCCAGGATCTTCGACCCAAAATCCTCACATAAGTAAATACAAATCGTAGCATTCCAATCCATTGGAAAAAAAAGTGAAATTGTGATTTATTCACCCATATCAAAACACATGCAACGTTTCAGTTCAACATGGAATCTTTCTGAAGATGTGCTGTGGTGTAATAAGTAGTTCTAATAGTATAAAAATTACTTAAATACATAATTAGTACTAAACAATCACAGTTAAACAGTGCAAAACTCAGAAGAGGTATTATAACATCCCATGAGGATACATGTGCTTATAATGCATAGAATTATATTAAAACAGTGTATAAATGTACACTGTCGAGCATTTCCTCACTCTGTTATGACCTCTTTCATTAGAATAGCTCTCTCTTCTCTTGACATGTGCATCAACATCTTAGAGATGCCGGACTTAGTGCTGTCTTTGACATACAGGATACAGCTCAGCCATTGTAAGAGTTTGATTTTAATAATGTTATCCTTAAAGGGGTTTTCCTGTCTAAAAGTACTAGTCTGCAGTCACTCTGTGTGACTGCAGACTTGTGAATCCTCACATCGCGTGCACTGCACACTGAGAAGATTCTCCGGCGCCAGCAGTTAACGGTTATGTGATCGTGATTTGCATATTTCGGCCACATTCCGACTAGACTGTGTCCAGCCTCTCTTAATACACTTGCAATGAGCAAGGCCGGATACAGTCTAATTGGTATGTGACCATATGTATGGAAATTGCATATTTGCGATCTTGCCCCCTCATCTCCTGGCGCCAGCACCGAAGAATCCTCACAGTGCAGCACAATGCCAAAAACTAAGCTCTGAAAAGTCACACAATGTTGATACAATGTGGAGTTGTACAAAATGTTGCATTTTTTTGAGGTTTTGTCCCACTTTCAGGCAGCTTTTCCAAAATGGGTAGAGTTGGTAAGCAGCTGTGGTAATACAGTGCATGATTGTGCCTGCTCGTCAAATTCAGCAAAGTGTTGTTATTTCTTAACGCCAGAAATATTAGCCCAGTCTCTGACCAGAATAACATTTTTGGCAAGGCGCAAAGAGGCACACACCACTGATAAGATACACCGAATTCAATAAAGAGAATCTGTCAGCAAAATTTTTACTATTTAATCTGAGAGCAGCATAATATAGGGCACAAGAGCATGATTCCAGTAATGTGTCACTTATTAGGCTGTGTGCTGTAGTGTCAATACAATCAGTATTTTATCAGTAGGAGTGTAACACTACAGGACTACAGCTCACATGCAGTCAGGCTAATTTGTGTAACTCCGCCCCCACCATTGAGTAGCAAATTGCTGACAATTTCACAGTGTATACAGGAGCTGCCAGTCAGGAGTGTAGACAGACTTGTACACAGCTCAGAAGATTTAGCTCTGCTGATCTACATCAGACAAATAAGGATTCCATCAAAACTGCACAAAGCAGCTGAGTACCGTATATACTCATGTATAAGCCGACCCGTGTATAAGCCGACCCCCCTACTTTTGCCACAAAAAACTGGGAAAACTTATTGACTCGCGTATAAGCCAGGTGTATAAACCGCCGTCCTGCTCTGTGCTGCCCCCGTCCTGCTCCTTGCTCCTCCATCCAGCTCTGTGCTCCCCCATTCTCCTCTGTGCTCCCCCCTCCTGCTCCGTCCTCCGCTGTGCTCCCCCCTTCCTGCTCCGTCCTCCTGTGCCCACGTCATGCTCCATGCTCCTCTGTGCTCTCCATCTTCCCCCATCCTGCTCCATGCTCCTCTGTGCCCTCCATCCTCCCCCCCATCCTGCTCCGTGCTCCTCTGTGCTCTCCATCTTCCCCCGTCTTCCCCCCGTGCTCCTCTGTTCCCTCCATCCTCCCCCCGACCTGCTCCGTGCTCCTCTGTGCCCTCCATAATCCCCCCATCCTGCTCCATCCTCCCCCCATCCTGCTCCATGCTCCTCTGTGCCCTCCATCCTCCCCCCGTCCTGCTCTGTGCTCCTCTGAGCTCTCCGTCCTCCCCCCCATCCTGCTCCGTGCTCATTGTCCTCCTCCATGCTTCCTCCGTCCTCCGTTCTCCCCCCGTCATACTCACCCTCCCCGTGCCATCGCTGAACGTCCCGGCAATCCTGCGTTGTACCCGGCTTCCTGCAGCTCTCCTGTGCTGAGCGTTGACGTAATATCGCTCATTAAGGCCATGAATATGGACGCCACGCCTATGGGAGTAGCGTCGTGTCCATATTACATGACCTTAATGAGCAGTATTATGTCACCGCTCAGCACAGGAGAGCTGCAGGAAGCCGGGTACAACGCAGGATTGCCGGGACGTTCAGCGATGGCACGGGGAGGGTGAGTATGATGTCCCAGCCACCGGCTCCTGCCGCGGCACCCCCTCCCCAGCTAGTTTCTGCCCAGTGACTCGTGTATAAGCCAAGGGGGCATTTTCAGCACAAAAAAAGGTGCTGAAAATCTCGGCTTATACACGAGTATATACGGTAAGTGATATATCCCTGGAATCAGACTCTCTGCTCCACCAACATGCTGCTCACAGATTATATAGCAGAAACCCTCTTACAGATTCCCTTAAAGCGGCAAGCACCTTTTAATGAATTTACTGCATCTTATTCCTACACACCCCTCATTATGACTGGCATACAAAAACCTGTCATAATAAATTGGGGGCAAAATGATAATTTTATCTATACAGAAGTAGGAGTATACACTTTCTTAATATTGTTCTGTATATTATAGCCATATATAACACTATTGGATATAATGAAACCTCCCATGTATTTTGATATGGGAGAATGAATCATAATTTCATTTTTTTGTAATACAGTAGATTATTGGAGTGTTGCTATCTAATATATCTCAGCAGTAAATACATGTATATTTAGTTGTTTTTTAAACCAAGTAAGGTAATTTCATGGCACGTTTTTGTTAACAGTTCTAGATCTTACCTGAGAAATGGATAGAAAATCCTTGTTTGCTAGTGAAGAAGTCAGTACTGAACTGCAAAGTTACAGAACTGAAAGTGCTGTGTATGTCTAGGGGCAATATGGAACCGCTCAGGTCTTTCATGAGAATACCACTCTCCATAGAGCCATCCCATATCTTCAGAACATCATGAACGTCTTCAGTGTGGAAAACAGTGAAGTGTAATCTATGATTGAAACATAAAAGGTTATATTGTTATAAGGGAGGTGAGCTGTCAATGCATGGGGACATGAAAAAAATGCTCTGAGCATCAAGATTTTCAGAACTGCCGCTACTACTACATATAGTACATAAAACAATACAAACTACTGTTACATACTATAGTGACATAAATAGGTTGAAGAAAGTGCAATTTTGGTTTAGCTGTCTTCTTGACAATATGCACAACTACAGACATACAGGTGCTTCTCACAAAATTAGAATACCATCAAAAAGTTAATTTATTTCAGTTCTTCAATACAAAAAGTGAGCAGAGAGATCCTTTTTCTTTCCCATGTTACTTGAAAACTCTGGCCTGCTTAATAGTGTAGAACATCCAGTTTTCCTTATATTGGGCTCACATGGCAAACTAATTATCACAGGTATCTGAGATTGATTTCAGTCATCCAAAGAACCCTGAGACACAATACCATCAATGGGTTTCGTTTACAAAAAAAAACAAACAAACGCTATGACACTTAAAACCAATTTGCATAATAATTTGGAACATAGTGTATTATATAGAGTAATTACAAACAGAGTGATCTATTTCAAGTGTTTATTTCTGTTAATGTTGATGATTATGGCTGACAGCCAATGAAGACCCAAAAGTCATTATCTCAGTAAATAAGAATAATTAACTAAAAAACACCTGCAAAGGCTTCCAAAGCATTTAAAAAGATCCCTTAGTCTGTTTCAGTAGGCTCCGACCCGACAAGCAGGGCTGCCACTAGCAATTTCGGGGCTTCATACTGGCAAAATTTTCAGGGCCCCCTTGAGACTCCACCCAGGTTCCACCAAAGCCTCACCTCCACCACTCGAACTGTCCACAGTCCCACCGCTCTCTCTTGGAAAAACTCCACTTCTCCCATTCACACATTAACAGTTCTCATCACCAGATCGCACATATAACCAGTAGCTTTTGTTTTGGCCAAAAGATTTTTTTCATCTGCCACCATGACAAGGTAGACTCTTTTGGCTGGGCCCTACTCTACTCTAACCTATTAAACATTTGTTAAAATATGCAATACAATTTAGGTAAATTTTTATTTATTTTTCAATTTTTAAAATGACCAATAATATCACATATAAGGGACAAATACCACCGCACCATAACCAGACACCATATTACCACCACATAGTGACCCTATAATACCACAAACAAGGAACAAATACCACCACACCATGTCCAGACCACATTCTACCACCACAGTGACTGAATAATATCACATACAAGGGACAAATACCACCGCACCATGTCCAGACTACATATTACCACCACATGGTGACCAACAGTACCACATACAAGGAACAAATACCACCACACCATGGCCGGACAACATATTACCACCACATAGTGACTGAATACTATAATACTGATCATTAATTAAAAAAACACAATACTATCACCATATATGCCATTATACACAGGAGACCTGTACTTAGTATGCCCTGTCTGTGTACAGGTAATACAGTGATCACCGGTGACATTATACACAGGAGCTTTGTATATAGTGTCAGTGTACAGGTAATACAATGATTACAGGTGACATTATACACAGGAGCTCTGTATATAGAGTCAGTGTCCAGGTAATACAGGGATCACTAGTGACATTATACACAGGAACACTGTATATAGTATATAGTGTACAGGTAATACAGGGATCACCAGTGACATTATACACAGAAGCTCTGTATATACTGTCAGTGTAAGGTAATACAGTGATCACCAATTACATTATACACAGGAGCTCTGTATATACTGTATAGTGTAAAGGTAATACAGGGATCACCAGTGACATTATACACTGGAGCTCTGTATATAGAATCATTGTAAGGTAATACAGGGATCACCAGTGACATTATACACAGGAGCTCTGTATATAGTGTCAGTGTACAGGTAATACAGTGATCACCAGTGACAATATACACCAGAGCTCTGTATATAGTGTCAGTGTAAAGGTAATCCAGTGATAACTGGTGACATTGTACACAGGACCTCTGTATATAGTATACAGTGTATAATGTCAGTGTACAAGGAACACATTGACTCACCAGTGACATCTCTAGGTGAAGTCCTTCATCTTCGCTTTTCATCTTCATCCAGCACAGACTGCCATAATTTCTTCCAACCAGGGTTCGTCTCTGCAGGAAATAACATAGTTATCTAGAGGTCCACTTGCAGAGCACATTACTTAATTTTTTCCCAACTTACACTACACTACACCAGCTGAAGAAAAAAAAGGTGACATAGTGTAGCTCTGCACAGTAACAGGACCGCCCCCCATTTAAAAGAGTATTACCAAAAAATAAAATAAATGCATCACTGCAATAATAATATTCCTTAATTAGCCCCTATGGTAATAATATCCCCCATCCTGGCCCCTGTGTATCTCATTCCTGGCTCCAGCCATATGTTCTCCTATCCTGGCCCCATATGTTCTCCTATCTTGCCCTCATGAGTATCCATTCTGCCCCATATGATCTCCCCATCCTGCCCCATCTGTACCATAATCCTGCCCCATCTGTCTGATAATCCTGCCCCATCTGTCCCATAATCCTGCCCCATCTGTCTCCATCATATTCATCCTGCACCATGATCCTGCACATGTGTCTCCATCCTGCATCATGATCCTGCCCCATCCTGCCCCATGACCCTGCCCCATCAGTCTCCATCCTGCCCCATGATCCTGCATCATCTGTCTCCATCATGCCCCATTTTCCTGCCCCATCTGTCTCCATTCTGCCCTGTGTCTCCATTCTGCCCCCGTGTCTCCATCCTGCCCTGTGTTTTCATTCTGCCCCGAGTTTCCTTCCTGACCCAAGTCTACATTCTGCCCCATGTCTCTATTCTGCACCATTTTTTTACATCCTGCCCTTGTGCCTCCCATCCTGCCCCTGTGTCTCCCATCCTGCCCCGTGTCTCCATTCTGCTCCATGTCTCCATCCTGCTCTGTGTCTCCATCCTGCCCCCGTATCTCCATCCTGCCCCATGTTTTCATCCTGCCCTCGTGTTTCCATCCTGCCCCATGTCTCCATTCTGCCCCATGTCTCCATTCGGCAACATGAGTTTACATCCTTCCACCGTACCTCCCATCCTGCCCCCATGTCTCCCATCCTGCCCTTGGGTCTCCCATCCTGCCCCCTGTCTCCCTTCCTGCCCCATGTCTTCATTCTGCCAGTGTCTCCATTTTTCCCCTTGTCTCAATTCTGCCCCATGTCTCCATTCTGCCCAGGGCAGGATGGAGCAATGTGGTCCATGTGTCTCCATCCTGCCGTCGAAACATATTGCAGCTTGCTGCTTTCAATAAAAATAAAAACAAAAACTTTCTCTTTACCTGGTGCATTCTTTCAGCGATGCTCCTTCCAGGCATTTCAAGCAAGGACTCGCCTGCGAATGAAAATTACGTCATACGCCAGCGATGGGCGCGCTGATGTCACGGCAATAGAGTTTAACTGAACCTGCGTCTCGGACACAGGTTCAGTTTCTGCATCGGCAGAATCCTGCCTCTGAGACGCGATGAGCAGAAGAGATGGGGCCCAATGCGTGCCCCCTCTGATCATCGGGCCCCATACACCAGTCAGGTCAGTAATGCCCTGATGGCAGCCCTGCCGACAAGTAATAAGTAAGATTGAATATGCCTCTCGTTAGTCATTTTCTTTTCATATCGCCATGTTTTTGTAAATGACTGTTAATAAAGTTTCGTAATGCATTCCAAATTCTTTTTTATTTACCTTTTTTATGTCTCCTGAATTGCTATAACTCTGATATAGTGTTACTTCTTGTTTAGGTGGCACCAGTTACTGAATGGGACTGAAACCACTGAATTTTCCACAGATGCACCACTCTTCTGGCATCTTCTAGCATCTTTGGCTGCTAATGTGACTATATAGACCAATGTTACACAACCACAGGCCTCAAAAGCCACCAACAGATCATATTTTCAGGATTTAGTTAGTCTTCCACAGCTGAATTATCACCTAGTTGTAACATCTGTGCCAGTTTCTGCTTCGACAGCCAGGCAGTGCTGCGCCTTTGTTGTGGGTGACCCTTGACATAATCAATCTTACAGTATATTATTTCTGGGACTTATGGCTGTGACCTGTACAGAAGCTATAGGAGTTAATCCTGTTCATTTTGTTTCTATCTACTGTAAGATTTTGTGACATTGGTTTCTGAGAGCACACAAGGCAGGACTTTTGACAAAGAGCTTCCTAACATTACATGAGAAATTAAAAAAAACCATTGTGGATGTGTGTTATTACACTCTGACAAATCTCTGTCAGCTTTGTCATTGATTAGCATACATTGTATCCAGAAATCCATTTGCATTTATATAGGACTTTTATCCAAAATTGCATCCAACTGTGCTGTACAATCTCTGACAGAGCAAAGGGGATTTCAAAGATCAGCTTTAACACAGCCAGTGAAATGAAACCCGCAGATTCAAACAGACAGTATGCTAACTACTTGCCCCCAGCCTGTCCCTTCCACACTGGGCGACAGTGACGCTCAGCCATGAGGGACGCTCTGACCGAGTCTGTCCTCTGTGGTGATGCGTGACAGTGACAGAGCGAGAAGGGTCCCTGCAATGAACATGTGTCTTGTGTCTATAGTGACACTGATAGGCTGGGAGGCATCCACCCTGCATTCTGTCCGTATCACATATATGTACAGTTCAATGAGAAGTGGGCACATTAACATTTCAGATTTCTCCTCTTCTATTTTACAAAGTAAAAAATTTAACCAAACAACTAATATTTAAGAAATAGAGGAACAAAAATAAGCTACTTTAATATAAAGACTTTGTTAAATGGTTTCTCATGGAATATAAAAAAGCAAATACATTCCCTAAGACCTTTAATTAGCAAATCACACTTGTTTTGTAAATATTTATAGCACATTTAAATGGTTGTCTTGTTATCGCGACAGAAACCTCTGATAGAATGTTAAAGGGCCAGGTGCCTGTGAGCAGGTGCAGTAGGAATCTCTGCTGCTAAGGCCAAGAGATAACCTTTACCAAACACTGCCAAGCTATCTTCTGGTTACAGCAGCTGTACAGGGTGCAGAAAGACAGGGTGGACAGCAGTGTCAGCAACCTCTTATTTGCCTCCCCTCATCTAGTTTCTCCAGAATTAGATAAAATAGAGTATGTGGACAACATTGTAAGCAGCTTCCATTTACCTTATCACTTCTGTTGTCTTCAGTGTTAAATCAAAAAGACAGTGCGGCAGTAGTGTGAGCAGCCTCTTCTTACCTCAGCACCCTTGGTATCTCCAGTGTTAGATTAGAAAGACATGGTGGGTAGCAATGTGAGTGGCATCCTTATATTTCAGCACTCCTAGTAGCTCAAGTATGATGAAAGAATGGAATGATGGACAGTAGTGTTAGCAGCATCTTCTTATCTCAGCACTCCCTAGTATCTTTAGTAATATATCAGAAAAACATGTTGGACAGGAGTGTGAGAAGCTATTCTTACCTCATCCTCTCTGGTATCTACAGTACAAGATTAGAATGACCGTGAGGAAAGCAGTGTGAGCAGACTCTTACCTGAACATCCCTGGTATCTCCAGTATTAGAGCAGAATGATGGGTGGACAGCTGTGTCAGCAGCCTCTTATTACCTTAAGAATCTTGATATCTCATGTATTTGTTCAGAATGACAGGGTGGACAGCAGTGTGAGCAACCTCTTATTGGTCTCACCACACCTGGTTTCTACAGTATTAGATCAAACAGACATTGTGGGCAGATTTTTTTTTCACCTCAGTACATCTGATATTTTAGAAAGACATAGTGGACAGCATTGTGAGAAGCCTTCTTACCTCAGCACTACTGGTATCTCCAGTATTAGTTAGTTCAGAAAGACATAGTGGACAGCAGTGTGAGCAGCCTCTTCTTACCTCAGCATTCCTGGTACATCCAGTATTAATTCAGAAAGACTTAGTGGACAGCAGTGTGAGCAGCCTCTTCTTACTTCAGTACTGTTGTTATCTCCAGTATTAGTTCAGAAAGACTTAGTGGACCCCAGTGTGAACAGCCTCTTCTTACCTCAGCCTGGTATATCCAGTATTAATTCAGAAAGACATAGTGGACAGCAGTGTGAGCAGCCTCTTCTTACTTCAGTACTCTTGTTATCTCCAGTATTAGGTCAGAAAGACTTAGTGGACCCCAGTGTGAGCAGCCTCTTCTTACCTCATCACTCCTGGTATATCCAGTATTAATTCAGAAAAACATAGTGGACAGCAGTGTGAGCTGCCTCTTCTTACTTTCAGTACTCTTGTTATCTCCAGTATTAGTTCAGAAAGACTTAGTGGACAGCAGTGTGAGCAGCCTCTTCTTACCTCAGCACTCCTGGTATATCCAGTATTAATTCAGAAAGACATAGTGGACACCAGTGTGAGCAGCCTCTTCTTACTTCAGTACTCTTGTTATCTCCAGTATTTCAGAATAGTGGAAAAGGGGTGAGAAGCTTCTTACTCAGCATTGTTATCGTATTATCAGAGACATAGTGGAACCTGAGCACTTTCTTACTCAGTACTCTTTCTCAGTATTAGTCGAAAGACTTTGCACATGTGACACTCTCTTTAGTTCTGTATCTCCAGTATTAGATCATAATGACAAGGGTTGACAGCACTGTGGGTAGCCTCATATTTCCTACAAAGGGAGGGGGAGAAGCTTCCTGATGCACAGGTGCACGTGCACTTGTCCTATTAACATCCTACGACAGATTTCTGTCTGTATAGCAAGACAGCGGAAGTAGATAAAATAAGAGTGATTTGCTAATTAAAGGTATTTAGTAATTTATTTATAATGTCATTTTCTTTCTTTGTTATTTTTCTATTCCCATAAAACTCCTTTAAATAAATAATTTAGCATTATCGCATTGCTCTTCTGTGCAGAGATCCTTCTCTGCCCTGATAAGGGCAGAGCAAAGTACTTTTTAATAATATATAATAATAATAATCAGTGCATATGCGCAACTTGTGCACTGCAGTACTGTACTGTGCCCTAGTCAGGGCAGAGAAGTACGCCTGTACAGGAGAGCGATACCGGGGAGACTGTGTGGTTGATGTAGTGACAGGTCATCCACACGAAGCAAGAAGGAGAACCGCATCGCAAGAAAAGGGAGGCACCAGACCAAGACCAATGACACCCCTTGGACCAGACCACCCCGCAGGTGAGTAAATCTTTTTCTGTTTTGCAGGTCGGGTTGGGGGCAGATATATAGCATTATAGAATGCTGCATATCAGCCCTGAAAGGCGGTGACTGTATTTTATATTAGCCAAACCTGGTGATATTCATTTTAAATTTTTATTTTCTATAAATTCTAAAACTATTCAATGCAAGAAAAAGATTAGACTACAGGTTTCTCATTTATGATGATGAAGATAATAGCACTAAGTGCCAATTAATATACGCAGTACTCATTTTGTCTGGGGTTGTCTGGATGATAACTGTCAATGACAATGTTAATTCAAATAAACTAACTTTCTAATTATTTTTTACTCTGGCTAGTTGAGGTCCTACTAACAAAATATAGTTACAAACAGCTGGGGAGGCCATGGTGAAAGGAAAAAGTCTATTTTTTCACAGGCAAACATATATAAACTGTGAGTTTTAGTCCGTTCCAAGTTTTTGATTTTATATTCACTGTCTATGCACTAACAATACAGTACATGACTGATTCCTTTAACCCAGACCTGGGCAAAATATGGTCTGTGGGCCACTTCCTGCTCTTTGCCATTTCTATTTGGCCATCGGATTGGGACAGCCAACATGCTGGATACAGTGGTGTGGCACACCACGTGACTGTTCCCACTCAGCGTCTCAATTTTACTGGTATCTTAAGGGTGCAGATACCGGTGAATACCATGATGGAACAGAAAGCTCCCTGTTCCATGATTCAGCCTTTGCTACCAAGTCTCTGGTTATTGATCATAATTACATCACCAGACAGTGCCTGGTTTGTGGACATCCAGTAGACACCATGTACAATGTGGAGCAGTGCATTGCAGTAAAAGGGTGAGGTGAATAGTTTTGTTTTTTTCTTGTGTAGGGTTAAATGTGGGGTCCATAATACTGTGTGAGAAGTTGTGGGGACATGATACTTCTGTTGTGAACCATAGTACTGTGCGAAGGACTGCTTGGATATCATACTAGAGGAGGGGACTATAATACTGTTTAAGTAACTGTGGGGACTTAATTCTATGGGGGGCAATAATACTGTATTAGGGTGTGTGGAGAGATAATATTTGTGAGAGGGCCATCATACTGTTGGAGGAACTGTGGGTACATCATACTGTGTGGCTGGAAGATTATCATACTGATTGTGGGGCCATCATACTATGTATGGGACTGTAGGGACCATTAAACTTTTTATGGGGCTGTGGGGTCCATCATACAGTGTGTGGGGACTGTTGAGCCATTATACTGTGTGGGGGTCTGTGGATCATAATATTGTGTGTGGGGTTATCATAATGTGCGATGAGTTGTAGGAGGCATCATACTGTGTGTATGAAGCTGTGAGAGGCTGTGGGGCATCATAAATTGTGTGTAAGGGGCTGTGGGGTATCATAATATGTGTATGGTTCTCTGGGAACATCATATTGTGTATGTTGGATCTGATGATCAAGGCACATTTATACTTATTAAGTATACTAAAGGCTGAATAACAGTAGCTGCATGATGTGCTATTTTTTAAAAACATGACAAAAAGCAGCAAATTTGCTTTGATTAGCTACTATAGATAAGAATACACGGTACAATAGTCCTGCCATAACATTTAGTAACAGTAGCAGCTGCTCAACATACTTATCTCTGTTCAATATAAGATGATAGAAATTAATATATAATATTAATGATAAGCAAAATTAAGCTAGACTGGATGACTCAGGTATCCATAACATTAAAGGTCTCTCATGTGGCACTTTTGGAAAAATTAATTGTGCACCCCAGCTTTAATATAAAAATTTAAAAAAATGAAAAAAAATTGACAAGAACAAAATAAACATTGTTTACCTACAGTTATAGTGGAAATTGGCCGATGAATACAGTTTTAAACAAGTCCTAAAGTCAAAATGAAAATGCAGGTCTGGGGAGAATATGATTTGTATTCTCTCTGCAGCCACTGGCTTTCAGTCATCGGTTCGGTGCAGGGGCTGTATCAGTCAATGCTCATTGTACATTGATCGTATTGTAATTACTTCACCACTCTTTGACTTCCTACTCTGCAGAAATGCTGCACACATAGGCTATTAGTCATTGAGCAGGAGGAGTGATAATAGCGCTCAAACTGTGTAGTGAGCATGAATTGTAACAGCAATTGTATATTATTAAGATAGTCAAACCTCATAGGACAGGATTACACATTGGTGTGCACCACCGGTAAATAGTAAGTAAGCTTAAAGAGAAAGGAATGTGTATTTAAAATTTAACTTTTATTTCATATAGATTTTAAAATTATTTTTTATGTACATACATCCAGTTATTAATTGTGTCCCACTAATTGTGGCCCTTAGAAAAAGCAGGTATACAGGCGAAACGCGCGTTGGGACACATGTCCTGGTATAAATAAATATATGTGGGATAACAGACTGACAATGCAGTGTAGAGTAGGGTTTAAATCAGAGAAGTCAGCCTGCTTTTAACTTACCATATGTCAATTTGTCTCTCATCTTAGTGCAGCGGAGCTCCCAGTATATATTGTGACCCAATATTCATGGATGTATGTACATAGAAAATAATTTTAAAATTTATATGAAATAAAAGTTACATTTTAATTACTCATTCCTTTCGCTTTGAATTGTAACAGCCCATAGTGATGCACTGATGACTGAAGCTGAGAATAGATCTTCATTTGTCTCCTTGCAGCCACCCCTCCAATTAGAGAGCCGGACATGTTTTAAGCAGTGTTTTCCTTCAGATTTCCGCAAATACCGAACCTTATTTTTACTGACCGGTTTCCTTTAAGCCCAGCCATATTTCATAGAAGAATTTGATCCATATTTAGTCCTTACGGCTCTGTGCACAAATCAGTTATTATCCCTTCAATTCATTTTTGTTAGTAAGATGATCAGTAATGAATAATAGAAGAATTTATTGATCATGATCATTGACAGTTCGAGTGTATAATTTCACATACATGGAAGTTATTGTGCGCTTTTTAGATGCATCAGTCTTGAAAACCTACTGTGGATTATTGAGAATGTTTTGCCCAGTGGGACTGCAATATTATTTTTTACGTAACGCGAGCTAGGCAGCACAGTGTTTCCATCAGTGGCAGCAAATAAGGTATGAAGAAGAAAAATTCAGATTGCGTCCTCACTAGTGTTGAGCGATACGATACCGCAAGTATCGGGTATCGGCCGATATTAGCTGTATCGGACTTTCGATACTTAGTTCCGATATTTTCCATATATCGTATACCGGAATCGGAAGTTCCCATAATTCTTTGAGAGGCAATGTGATTTTAGTCAGCCAATGAGGAATCCTAAGAAGTGTGGGCACATCCTGTACTGCTGCGGTCATGTTAACTAATGGCATGGCTGTGATTGGCTGCTGAAATGATGTCAGAATGCACTATAAAAGGCGCCGCCGCCATTTTAGCGTCAGTGTGCTGTGAATTCAGTAAGGGACAGAACGCTGCTGTGCTGACTCCGAGGGACAGTTAGAGATTGCGATTTAGTGTACTGTGCTTTAGGCAGGCTAGCACCAACCGCTGTGTAAAGCTTCCTTTTGCCTGCAGTGTTGTTTTAACAGCTCTGCAAGGTGTGTGTGAGTGCAGGTGACGCTGCAGTTTGCTCTGCATGCAACGCTGTCTGTAGGCATCTGCACGTGTCACTCACAGACTCTTTTTTTTTTTCTTCAGTGTAATTCTTGCTGCTCCATGCAATTTAAATTTAGTGTGACGCGCTTCCATCCGTATCCAATACATTGGTTGCAAACACTATAGAAGTAGACAAAGGAGTAGCCTTTCACAGATTGTGAACAGTTGTGTTTCAGTGTTCACTTCAGTCTGTGTTTTTTATTTTTTGAGTGCACATCACGCTCCAGTTACTTGTTCAAGCACTGCTGCTTGTACTCTGCTGAGCGTATCTCAGTGCCTCAAACTTGTCATTTCTCTCCAATTGGTTCTGCTCCATTCCATTTAAAATAAATATAATCTATTAGTGTGACGCGCTTCCATCCGTATCCAATACATTGGTTGCAAACACTATAGAAGTAGACAAAGGAGTAGCCTTTCACAGATTGTGAACAGTTGTGTTTCAGTGTTCACTTCAGTCTGTGTTTTTTATTTTTTGAGTGCACATCACGCTCCAGTTACTTGTTCAAGCACTGCTGCTTGTACTCTGCTGAGCGTGTCTCAGTGCCTCATCCTTGTTATTTCTCTCCAATTGGTTCTGCTCCATTCCATTTAAAATAAATATAATCTATTAGTGTGACGCGCTTCCATCCGTATCCAATACATTGGTTGCAAACACTATAGAAGTAGACAAAGGAGTAGCCTTTCACAGATTGTGAACAGTTGTGTTTCAGTGTTCACTTCAGTCTCTGCGTAATAACCACACTTAGGCCTTATAACTTTTCTGACTTTCTTTATCAATCTACCAAGATGAAGAAGTCAGTGAGTAAGGCACGTGGTCGTGGCCGTGGAGTTTCAGCAGGGAGAGGACGTGGGGATTCTGTGGCTGCTGCCGCCCTCAGTGACACAGCATCCACCAGTTTTCCCCGTGAGCTTTCCTTTATGCGCACTTTGGTAGGAGCTCGGCGTGCCCCCCTGCTGCGGGAAGAACAAATTGAAGCCGTTGTTGGTTGGATGGCAGCCAATGCATAGACTTCAATTCCTTCCACCTCCTCTCAGGAACACAACACTGTTGAGCAACCATCTGTCTGTTCACCGCCTGTCAAATTGCCCAGGCAGTCAGAGAGTTCTGTACAGGAGCCAGCTGAGTCTCTGCTTCTGTTCTCAGAATCTGTTGGCTCGCAAACACGGGCACAGGCAAGCAGCATTCTGCAATTTGAAGAAGAGGGAGTATGCAGTAATGCGCAACAGCTGTGTCTCTCTCAATCTGAAGAGGCGGGTGAGCCAGTGCCGATGGACAGCACACCGCAGAACGCATCTCATGATGATGATGAGACTCAGGTGCCAGGTTTTGTGGAGCATGGTGCTGCCCAGACCATCCAACAGCAGCAGGTGTTGGAAGAGGGTAGTGGAGATGATGAAGTCCGAGACCCAACATGGCGTGAGCAACAGGAAGGTGGTGGGAGCAGCTCTGAGGAAGAGATTGGCCCAACGGTACAAAGAGGAGGGAGAGGTAGGCTGCAGACTCGCTTGCCTGTAGCCTCCAGTTTGGCACCTGTTGGGAGCAGTTCTCTTACAAATGTCAAAATTGGCGCTCCCATGACTTGCACTGCGTGGTCCTTTTTTGACAGACTTGTAGATGATATTTGCTATGTTAAATGCAAGCTGTGTAAGCAAAAAGTTAAAAGAGGTAAAAATATCAGTAACCTGAATACCACAAATATGTGGAAACATGTACGGACAAAGCACGTAGCTGAGTTATAAAGACACACTGGAGATGTAGGCCAACCTACAGCAGCACCTACATCTTCAGGTCGTGTTGGAGCCTCTACCTCCAGCTCACACACACCTGGTTCGGCTTCCTCACAGGATCTCCATGGAAGAACCTCGGTCACTGTTGTCCATAGACAAACTGTTATTCCACCCACAGCAGCAAGTTCACAGTCATCGTCACACTCCCAGGCCACAAAACAGCCATCGGTACCACAGGCATGGGATAAAAGACGGCCATACTCGGCAAACCATCCACGAGCACAGGCTCTGAATGCTGGCATTGCAAAACTCCTGTCCCTTGAAATGCTGTCATTCAGGCTGGTGGAGACTGACAGTTTCAGGAACTTAATGGCATTGGCAGTCCCACAATATAATGTGCCAAGCCGATTTTATTTCAGCAGGCAAGCCGTCCCTGCTCTGCAAAAACATGTCGAGGGAAACATTAAACATGCGCTACTAAACGCCGTCAGTAGCAGGGTCCACCTGACCACCGATGCGTGGACCAGTACCCATGGCCAGGGACGATACCTTTCCCTCACTGCCCATTGGGTCAATGTTGTGTAGCCGGGTACAGATCTTGCCAGTGGCGCTGTACGTGTTCTGCCAACTCCAAGGATTGCAGGAATCCAGTCTGTACACATTGATTCCTCCTCCTACTCCAGTTCCTCAGAATCATCGCTGCACGAGCCGTCACGGTCTACCTCCACATGGACCCGTGAACGCTTACCTGTTGCGACCGATATGAGCACAGCAGTGGCTAAACGTCAACAGGCCATCCTGAAATTAATTTCCATGGGGAATCGAAGCCACACAGCGCAGGAGCTCTGGAATGCCATCAAGCAGGAAAGCGACGTGTGGTTTCTGCCTGCGAATCTCCAGCCAGGCTTGGTAGTGTGTGACAATGGCCGAAATCTGGTGGCAGCTCTGGGCCTTGGCAACCTTACTCACATACCATGTCTGGCACATGTGCTCAACTTGGTCGTGCAGAGTTTTTTGAGGGACTATCCGGATATTGCTGGACTGCTGCAGAAGGTCCGCCTAGAGTGCGCTCACTTGCGACGTTCCAGCATAGCCAGATCGCGCATTGCTGCTCTGCAACGCCGATTTCGCCTTCCTGAACATCGCATCATATGTGACGTACCCACCAGGTGGAATTCCACGTTACATATGTTGGAGCGGTTGTGTGAGCAGCAGACAGCAGTAATGGAGTATCAGCTGCATCAGGCGCAATCAAGTCGCTCTTTGCGCCGTCCACACTTCACCACTACTGAGTGGGCCTCTATGAAGGACATCTGCGACGTTTTGCATGCGTTTGATGTCTCAACGCGGATGGCGAGTGCAGATGATGCACTAGTCAGCATGACTGTCCCCCTTATCTGCCTGCTTCAGAAATCACTGAAAGCACTAAAGGAAGAGGTTTTGGAAGAGGTGGAGGATGAGGAGTCACAAATTCAATTACCTTCAGGACAGTCAGCGCAACGTGGTTCCTCACAAAGGGCTGGGCAGGGCTCACTTTGTGAGGAGGATGAGGAGGAGGAGGAGTCAATGGAGGAGGAAGAAATCCCTACAGAGGGAGGTACACAACGCTCTAGTCAGTATGTAGAGCGAGGGTGGGGTGATGCAGAGGAGGCAGAGATGACGCCTCTTCCAGAGGACAGCTTTTGTTGGCCAGTTGGGAGTCTGCAGCACATGGTTGATTTCATGCTTCAGTGCCTGAGAAACGACCGCCGCATCGCCCACATTCTCACCACGTCAGATTATTGGGTGTATACCCTCCTAGACCCTCGCTACCGGGACAACTTACAAACCCTCATCACACCGGTGAACCGGGACCGTAAAATGCGGGAGTACCAAGACACACTGGTGCAATCCATACTGTTGTACATTCCAGCCGAGAGAGCTGCTGCTGCTACTGCTTTACAAAGCAGCTCTGTGCGTCGAGGCAGTGTAGACACCTCTACAACAAGAGGGAGCACAAGCAGCGCCTCTGCACAGGGCAAGAGCTGTATGTTACAAATGTGGCGAAGTTTTGTGACAGCGCCAGCAAGATCTACACCATCCAAGACGGCTCCAGTCACCAGGAAGCAACGTTTCCGTAAGATGGTGACAGACTACTTGTCTTTCCCTCTAAGTGTACTCCCAGATGCCTCTTCCCCTTTCAAATTTTGGGTCTCTAAGTTGGATACATGGCCAGAGCTTAGCCAGTATGCATTGGAGGTGCTGGCTTGCCCTGCTGCCAGTGTATTATCTGAGCGCGTCTTTAGTGCTGCAGATGGTGTACTAACAGACCGTCGCATGCGACTATACTCAGAGAATGTAGACCGGCTTACTTTTCTGAAAATGAACAAGGCATGGATCTCACCTGAATTTGCCTGTCCGTTTTCAGATTAAATAACTGTTTGGCAACGTTTTCCATGTCTCCTGTTATGTTCATCTTTCTACCACCTGAACTCTACTCCCTGGGCTACAACACCGCCATTTGTTGCTCGTAAGTAATTGGCAGGGGTACTGACTCCTGGCCAGCCTGGTTACAGCACGACAGCTGTTTCCTGGCAGTGTGAACGTCAATTATCCTCCAATAAGTTGTGCTGTCGTGTTGCATTCGGGTTAGCCGACTCTATGGTGCCTGCAGTTTAGGTGATTCCTATGTGTGCTGTGGGATATGTAAATAAAGGCTGTTTCCATTGTGACAATAGGACAAGCACCCACTGTAGGACTGTGTGATTCGGTAACTGCGGACGGCTTGCGTCCTGTCAACTTACATTTTCATGGGTGCGTTCTGCTACCCGTCCGGGGTCCAGTACCGTCAACTGGTTCTCCCCAGTGCCTTTGGCCTAGGTGCCTCCATCTCCGTATACGAGTTCCAGCAACGTCTGCTGGTCCTTGGTAGTGCTTTGGAGCACAGGTACCTCCTGCTTAGTAACCGTGTCACAGTAACGTCAGCTGGTACTCGGTTGTGACATTGCCTCTTTTCCTTCTGCTACCCGTCCGGGGTCTAGTACCGTCAACTGGTTCTCCCCAGTGCCTTTGGCCTAGGTGCCTCCATCTCCGTATACGAGTTCCAGCAACGTCTGCTGGTCCTTGGTAGTGCTTTGGAGCACAGGTACCTCCTGCTTAGTAACCGTGTCACAGTAACGTCAGCTGGTACTCGGTTGTGACATTGCCTCTTTTCCTTCTGCTGCCCCTCCGGGTTCCAGCACAGTCAGCTGGTCCTCGTTACTTCCATTGTCTCTTGTTCCATCTGATACCCGTCCGGGTTCCAGTAACGTCAGCTGGTTCTCGGAAATTAGACGACCTTAAAGACCACCCAGAAGAAGATGACGACAACAAGGACGACGAGCATGAAGCCAACCAGCCTGAACACCATCACAAAGAAAAAATAAAAGATTACCAGAAGAAGATCACCAACAGGACAAAGAAGGTTAAGACAAACTACAAGATACAGAACAAGAGACAGAAGAACAATAAGCAGAAGATCAAAAAGCAGAAGAACATGAAGTATAAGACCAAAATGAAGAGCAAAATATATGCTCTAAATTCTAAGCAGAAGAAGACAAAGCAGTGTATGGGGGTGAGTCCGTTCCTCCTCGTGGTGCCCCTGGAAAATGCCTGCTGCTGCAGGCTAAACTGAACACGGACAAATACTGTTGTAATTTAAATCTTTTGTAACAGCAAGAACGGAAGGATGAAAAATTTATACTTTTACAGATTACAAGTACAGGAATCTCTGTGTAATGTATGTAGTACAGTTCATATAGCGTCTTGTGTTTGGGTGCGATGAAAACACAGGAGTCACAGGTTTGATATAGAAAAGTCCTGTATTACTTCATACAAGTTGGCAGAAATAGTCACACAGTTTGCAGACACAGAAACAGGAGACACAGCAGGCCAGAGTAATCCAAGCTCAGCAATCACTCTCCAATACAGATTCAGGATCTTCTTCTCTGTTACCGTAAGTCCATGCAAACGTGGGGCTTTCAAAGAGCAGGGTTCAGAGTCCACAAGTGCTTCAGAGTTCCTCAGTAGGAATAGCTGGAGTACAAGGTCCAAGGCTTACAGGAGTCAAGTCACAGGTTCACTGCAGGCTAGATTCTGAAGCACTGATTGCTCAGCTGTGGCTGCTTAAGAAGCAAAGGAGAGAATCAGGGCGGGAACATGCAAGCTGGAAACTCCATTTTGACTGAGGGCAAGATAGCTGCAGCAAGACAGAAAGTAAAATGGCTGACGAACAAACTGAGTTTCAGGAATATATACATAGAACCTTACATTACTCCCCCCTTAAGGACAACCTCCGGATGACCTCAGACCAGGCTTGTGTGGGTACCTCTGATGAAACTGACGGAGCAAGCGAGGAGCATTAACGTTATTGACCGGTTCCCATGAGTTGTCCTCCACTGGGTAGCCCTGCCATTTAATCAGATATTGTAACTGATTTCTATACAACCTGGAATCTAAAATCCTTTCCACCACAAATTCTTCCTGACCATCGACTAGCACTGGGTCAGGGCAAGGAGAGGAACGTCCAGGAAACGTATTGGGTGTCGCAGCCTTTAGTAGGGATACATGAAAGACAGGGTGGATTCTCATAGTTCTGGGCAGTTGAAGACGACAAGCAACGGCACTTATAATTTTACTGATTTTATAGGGTCCAATGTACTTATGTCCCAACTTAGACGATGGAATCCTTAACTTAAGATTTCTGGTTGACAGCCAGACCAAGTCTCCTACCTTGAAAGCTGGTGCAGGTTTACGAAATTTATCTGCTGCTTTCTTGTACCTTTCTTGAGCCGATTCCAGATTTTCCTTTAGAAGATCCATATTCTTCTGTAAAGACGTGATTCTTTCAGCCACTGCTGGTAAAGGCATTTCTATGGGAAATCGTGGTAGAATGTTAGGATGATAACCTAGATTAGAGTAAAAAGGAGACTGTTTAGTGGAGGCACTCTGAGAGTTGTTATACGAGAACTCAGCTAATGGAAGTAGATCCACCCAATCATCCTGTAGGTGGTAGATAAAGCAGCGGAGATACTGCTCCAGGGTTTGATTGGTTCGTTCGGTCTGTCCATTAGTCTGGGGATGAAAAGCAGAAGAAAGGTTTACTTTAATGTCCAATGCTGCACAGAAATTTTGCCAAAACCTAGAAGTGAATTGCACCCCTCGATCCGAAATAACCTCATCCGGTACTCCATGTAAGCGAAACACATCTTTAATCATCAAATCTGATGTCTGTTTTGCAGTGGGTAAGCCGACACAAGGGATAAAATGAGCTGCCTTTGTTAGACGGTCAACCACCACTAGAATGGTGTTCTTCCCCTGAGAGGTTGGTAACTCCACAATGAAGTCCATAGAAATGGATCCCCACGGGCGGGACGGGGAGGGAAGAGGCTGTAACAGACCAGTTGGTGAGGAGCGAGGTGTTTTGCATCTTGCACAGACCTCACATGAAGTGACATAATTCAAAACATCCTTCCTGCAAGTGGGCCACCAAAAGAAACGAGAAAGAAATTCCTGTGTCTTTAGAATTCCTCTATGCCCAGCTATCTTGGAATCGTGAATGAGTTGCAATACTCTTAATCTGACTGTTTCAGGAATATACAGACGTTGTCCCTGAATCCACACACCATTCTTAAAGACAAGACTTACGTCCCTTGGGGGTTGTGCCAAAAAGGAATCCGCATGGTATGCTTCCTTGATGTCCTTAAGTAGGTCTTGATTATGAATTACTCCTAGGAATCTAGAGTCAGGAAGAATAGTCTTAGGAGGAGTAATTGGACGTGTCTCTGCTGAGTAAATCCTAGAGAGTGCATCAGCCTTTCCATTGCGCGATCCTGGTCTATAAGAGATGATAAAATTAAATTGGTTTAAGAAAAGATTCCAGCGAGCCTGGCGAGGAGTCAGGCACTTAGCCGACCTGATAAACTCAAGGTTACGATGGTCTGTCAGGACGACTATTTGCTGTGCAGCACCCTGAAGAAGGTGTCTCCATTCTTTGAAGGCGGCAATAATGGCCAACAACTCTCTATTGCCCACATCGTAGTTCCTCTCAGCCGAAGACAACTGCTGGGAAAAGAAGGCACAGGGATGCAAGACATTCTTCTCACCTGTTCTCTGAGAGAGTATAGCTCCAACGGCACAGTCTGAAGCATCCACATCTATTATGAAGGCAAGCTCGGGGTTGGGATGTACTAGGATAGGTGCAGTGGTAAATTTATCTTTTAGACGGGAAAATGCTTCCTGGGCTTGGGGAGTCCAGGAAAACCTAGACTCTTTCCGGGTAAGTTGAGTGATAGGTGACACTACCTCAGAGAAATTTCTAATGAAACGTCTATAGAAGTTGGCAAACCCGATGAAGCGCTGTACCTCCTTCACATTTCTAGGACTTGGCCAATCCTTGATGGCTTGGGTTTTGCTTCCATCCATACTAATTCCTTGTGTAGACAGTACATACCCCAGAAATTGAATTTCGGTCCTATGGAATTCACACTTTTCAAGTTTGATGTAAAGATGATTTTGTCTTAGACGTTCCAAGACCATTCTCACATGTCCATGATGTTCCTCTGTGGAGTTAGAAAAAATTAGAATATCATCCAAATAAATTACCACGAATGTATCTAGGAGATCCCTGAAGATGTCATTCACCAAGTGTTGGAAAGTGGCTGGGGCGGTACTCAGACCAAAAGGCATAACTAGATATTCAAAGTGTCCATAGCGTGACCTGAATGCAGTCTTCCATTCATCCCCAGGTCTAATACGGACTAAGTTATAGGCCCCACGAAGATCTAGTTTAGAAAAAATTTTGGCATGTCGCACTCTCTCCAATAACTCAGGGATTAAAGGCAATGGATAACGGTTTCTAATAGTAACCTTATTGAGTTCCCTATAGTCTACGCATGGTCTCAGAGATCCATCTTTCTTCTTTACAAAGAAGATGGGTGCACCTGCAGGAGATGAAGAGGGGCGTATGAAGCCCTTGGCTAGATTTTCATCTATGTAATCCTTTAAAGCCTTTAGCTCGGGCCCCGCCAGGGGGTAGATCTTACCAAAAGGTATCTCTGCTCCAGGCAATAATTCAATTGGACAATCATATGGACGGTGAGGAGGAAGCTGGTCAGCGTTCTTCTTGTCACATAAATCCACATAGTCCTGGTATACAGCTGGTAGTTCAGGGACTGACATGATTCCTTTAGGAACAGAGCAAGCTGAAACTTTTGGACTCATCTGTTTCTCTGGAAAGTGTAATTCCTTGGTCTCCCAGTTAATGGTAGGATTCTGAGCCTGCAGCCATGGTAGCCCTAGAATAATGGGAAAGTGGGGAGAAGAGATAAGCATAAAGGACAGTTTCTCTTGATGATCTTTACCCATAAGAACCCTCAAAGGCTCTGTTTCCTGATCCACTGGTCCAGAGGTCAGCAGGGAGCCATCCACAGTTTCCATCTGTACTGGAGTAGCCTTCTTCACTGAACGTATTCCCTGTTTCAGAGCAAAGGAGACATCCATAAAATTTCCACTTGCCCCTGAGTCGATCATAGCAGAGCTAGACACCCAAGCTGAGTCAACCCAGAGTTTGATGGAAAGAAAGCAATGAGAATTGTTTTTCTTACAACTCAGCTGGGACACCGCTGAGGAAACTTGAAAATGGCAGCGTTTACACAGTCAACGTCCTCAGAGGTAACGGAGTTTAAGTCCGAGAAATCAAGATCTGTTGCTGCAGATCTCTCTGGAGCCTGAGGCTCGGACCTGACAGATCCCCTCTCGCAACACTCACAATGAATGAGTGCTGCAGTAGTCTTACGAGAACGGCTGGGGCAGTTTATAATGAAGTGCCCTGACTTACCACAATAGAAACATAGATTCTCCTTAAAACGATGTTCCTTGCGTGCATCACTAACCCGTCGTTGTAAAGAGTCTACCTGCATGGGTTCAGGTTCAGGTTCCCGTGTAATCCTACTCAAAGGTTCCTTAGCTGGAGAGGAAGGTAGGAAAAGGTTAGTACGATTGCTTTCGAACCATCTCTCTTGCCTGCGTTCAGTCAGACGAGTATCAATACGGATGCAGTAGTTAATAAAGTCACCTAACGCAGTGGGAGGGTTGGCACGAGCAAGTTCATCCTTAATCAGTGGAGATAACCCCTTTCGAAAAATAGATTTTTTGGCGGAACTGTCCCAGGTGGTATCAAGGGCCCATCTCCTGAAATCCAAGGCATATTCAGCTACCGAGTGCTTACCTTGGCGCAAAGCTAACATGGCTGCTTCAGCTGTTGCACCTCGATTGGGGTCATCAAACACCTGCCCCATGGCTGAAATAAAATCATCAAGGTGATTCAAACAATCATCCTCAGTCTCAATCAGAGGGTTTGCCCACATTAAAGCCTTGTTGGTAAGCAACATAATTATAGTAAGCACCTTAGATCGTTCAGTGGGAAATTGTGAAGCATGTGCAGAAAAAAAAAGATTGCATTGATTAATAAATCCCCTGAATTTCTCACGTTCACCGCCAAAACGAAAAGGGGGCAACTTGGGAATCCCAGCACTCGGGGCTACGGCAGGAGCCTGGACTCGCCCCTCTAGAACCTCAATCCTGGCTCGCAAATCCTGGGTAGTCTGTCCAACCACTTGCAAATTGTGATTATTGAGGTCCTGTAGATTTGTAAAACGGGTCTTTATATTCTGCAAATCTGCAAGGATATTATCAGTCACTCCGCAAAGTTCCTTTATGCGGGCCTCCATTTTCCAGATCTTTTAAGACAGGATTACTGGAAGAAGAGGAGAGAAAAAAAACAATAGTGTTCACCTGTGGCAACACTGCAGAGAGAAAAAAAAATTAAGGGAACTGCTCACCTGGAATGGTTGTGAGAAGTCACAACCACTATCATCACAGAAAGTTTCAACCAGACATCTGATATCCAGAGTTACAGCAGACAAAAAAGAGAAAAGAAAGGAAAAAAAAAAAAACAATAGTGTTTACCTGTGGTAACACTGCAAAAAGAAAAAACTTAAGGGAATTGCTCAACTGGAATGGTTGTGAGAAGTCACAACCACTGTCATCACAGAAAGTACAACCGGACGTCTGATATCCACAGTACAGCAGACACAGCCTTCCAGACCCAGCAGACACTAACATTTTGGGCTTCAGAATCTTGTAATGTATGTAGTACAGTTCATATAGCGTCTTGTGCTTGGGTGCGATGAAAACACAGGAGTCACAGGTTTGATATAGAAAAGTCCTGTATTACTTCATACAAGTTGGCAGAAATAGTCACACAGTTTGCAGACACAGAAACAGGAGACACAGCAGGCCAGAGTAATCCAAGCTCAGCAATCACTCTCCAATACAGATTCAGGATCTTCTTCTCTGTTACCGTAAGTCCATGCAAACGTGGGTCTTTCAAAGAGCAGGGTTCAGAGTCCACAAGTGCTTCAGAGTTCCTCAGTAGGAATAGCTGGAGTACAAGGTCCAAGGCTTACAGGAGTCAAGTCACAGGTTCACTGCAGGCTAGATTCTGAAGCACTGATTGCTCAGCTGTGGCTGCTTAAGAAGCAAAGGAGAGAATCAGGGCGGGAACATGCAAGCTGGAAACTCCATTTTGACTGAGGGCAAGATAGCTGCAGCAAGACAGAAAGTAAAATGGCTGACGAACAAACTGAGTTTCAGGAATATATACATAGAACCTTACACTCTGTCACAAATAAGAATATGATGAAGAAGATGAAGAGGAAGAAGATGAAGAATTTGAATATGAAGAAGATTAATAGTTTAATAATAACAATATGAGTAATGTAAACAAAAACATGAATAGCAAGAAGTTTAAGAAGAAGATTAAGAAGGTGAAGATGAAGAATAATTTGATGAGAAAGATGATGCTGCTGAAGATTATGAAGGAGAAAGTGTGGCACTGGCAAAAGTTAAAAAGGTGAAGAGCATGGAAGTTGTGAAACATACATATTTGCCAAAATAGAAAAAAGGTTAACAACATTGTCAATTTGTTCGTCAATCCAAACGTATTTCCAAAAAAAAATAGATTAATGCTATTCCAATGCATTGGGTTAAACATGTATGCCTTTATTGTCTCCTCAACTTCCCCCAATACATTCTACATTACTCTTTGTTGTTTTCCTTCATGTACAATTAACCAACAAGGCAAGAATGGGTTTTTTTTAATGTCGATATTTGGTTCCCATAGACTTACATTAGACTTCCGGTATCGGTATCGGGTATCGCCGATATTTTAGTGATATCGGCGATACCATTCCGATCCGATATTTTTAGATATCGAGCAGTATCGCTCAACCCTAGTCCTCACTCGACCGTAACACTATGTGAAATGAACCAGTGACAGGGAACAGAGGGTGATAGATTATACACAGGTAACTAGCAAAGATACTCTCTGAACTCCAAGTGGATCAATTCATTTACAGGTTCCCATGGAAGAATCTTCTGCGAGATTTCAGAATAAACATACTTCAATCATGGGCTGTTTTGATAGATTGTTCTGTTTCTCACTAAAAAATGCAGTAAATCTTCCAGCTCCCTATAAAAAAGATCAACTGACAGGAAATAGTAAGCATTTCTGCAGCCAGACTGGTGTAATACTTTAGTACACAATGGCTGACTACTGTGACAAAGGACGTTTATTGCGATCGAGTCAAAACTAATAGGATGCACTGTTCACATTGCACAGGAAAGTCAGCATTTTACATATAAATGGAGTAGAAACATGATTACTACAAAACAGTTTGTTGCACCTATTTCTTTTACGGGTAGTTGCATGGTTTGGGCAATGTTATATTAAATGACAGGTTGCCTTCTGAGAGCCTGGTAAGGTTGACCATGATGCTGGGAGAACCCGTGATCATCTGTGAAATGCAGAGAGAAATGTTAATGCTGTATAAGAAAGCAGGCAATGTACAGTGGGTACGGAAAGTATTCAGACCCCATTAAATTTTTCAATCTTTGTTTCATTGCAGCCATTTGGTAAATTCCAAAAAGTTCATTTTTTTTCTCATTAATGTACACTCTGCACCCCATCTTGACTGAAAAAAACAGAAATGTAGACATTTTTGCAAATTTATTAAAAAAGAAAAACTTAAATATCACATGGTTATAAGTATTCAGACCCTCTGCTCAGACACTCATGCTGTCCATTTCCTTGTGATTCTCCTTGAGTTGGTTCTACTCCTTCATTGCAGTCCAGCTGTGTTTAATTAAACTGATAGGACTTGATTTATAAAGGCACACACCTGCCTATATAAGACCTCACAGCTCTCAGTGCATGTCAGACTAATTGAGAATCATGAGGTTAAGGAGCTCAGAGACAGAATTGTGGCAAGACACAAATCTGGTCAAGGTTACAAAAGAATTTCTGCTATACTCAAGATTCCTAAGAGCATAGTGGGCTCCATAATCCTTAAATGGAAGAAGTTTTGGACCACCAGAAGTCTACCTAGACCTGGCCATCCAGCCAAACTGAGCAATCATGGGAAAAGAGCCTTGATGAGAGAGCCAAAGAAGAACCCGAAGATCACGGATTTTGAGCTCTACAGATGCAGTAGGGAGATGGGAGAGAGTTCCACAAAGTCAACTATCACTGCAGCCCTCCACCAGTTGGGCCTTTATGGCAGAGTGACCCGACGGAAGCCTCTCCTCAGTGCCAGACATATGAAAGCCCTCATAGAGTTTGCTAAAAAACACATGAAGGACTCCCAGACTATGAGAAATAAGATTCTCTAGTCTGATGAGATGAAGATAGAACTTTTTGGTGATAATTCTAAGCGGTATGTGTGGAGAAAACAAGGCACTGCTCATCACCTGCCAAATACAATCCCAACAGTGAAACATGGTGGTGGCATCATCATGCTATAGGGTGTTTTTCAGCTGCAGGGACAGGATGACTGGTTGCAATTGAAGGAAACATGAATGCGGCCAAGTACAGAGATATTCTGGATGAAAACCTCTTCCAAAGTGCTCTGGACATCAGAGTTGGCTGAAAGGTTCACCTTCTAACAAGACAATGACCCTAAGCACACAGCTAAAATAACAAAGGAGTGGCTTCAAAAGAACTCTGTGACCATTCTTGACAGGCCCAGCCAGAGCCCTGACCTAAATCCAATTGAGCATCTCTGGAGAGACCTGAAAATGGCTGTCCACCAACGTTCACCATCCAATCTGACAGAACTGAAGAGGATCTGCAAGGAAGAATGGCAGAGGATACCCAAATCCAGGTGTGAAAAACTTGCTGTATCATTCCCAAGAAGACTCATGGCTGTACTAGCTCAAAAGGGTGCTTCTACTCAATACTGAGCAAAGGGTCTGAATACTTTGTTACGGCTGGCGGAACGCACAAAAAAATATAAATAATAAGTGCGTTCGCAGCCCGGGGTCCACCGTGCAGGCGAAGCCCGCTGCTGGCAAAAAGGCGCAAGAAGCAAACTCTGTTATCCCGCAGAGCTGCCAACATAAACGCCGTAATGCGCTGTGGCAATGAGTGTGAACTCTGTTACTCCACAGAGCCGCTAGAAGAGGAGCCGCAACGCTATATGGCGATTTGTGCGCACTCACTAGACACAACTGAGTGGCAAAGAAAACACGCTAGGGCGCTGACTAGCGTTGAAAGCGAACCCTGTTACGTCACAGGGCCGCTTGAGAAAAAGCACTGTGTCCTGTAAGGCTCTCAGATACACAGTTAAGTGCTAAGCGTACATAAAGCGTGATCATGCGCTAATGTCCTCGCGGGAGTCACCCACAATCTATGGCGTCTGAACGCCAGGCCCTGAATACGGCAATCAAACTCCTCACCGGTTATGCCGGTAATCTAGGGCATCTAGGACACCGACCCTGACCAGCTACCATACCAAACTCCTCACGATTAAGTCGGTATTCTAGTGGCTTATTTCAGCCGGGTCCCTATCCACACATACACATGACCACACTGGCGCATAGCATACAATGATTGATATTAGCGCATGACGGCCCAGCCATGCTATCCTTTTATAGCAACAGCTACAGGACCTTCCAGGAACAAGGACCAATGAGAAGCTGTTACAAACACACGTAGATACATGACCTTCCTGGTGGACCAATAGGAGTCGCTGCAGCACCTGAACACGTGACCCCTGATCTCCAATGAGAGATCTCACCCTGGGCACGCTCAGATGGGAAAACTCAGGACTTTGTTCCAAAGACGACTGCTCCAGCACTGGCTATAATAGCAGATCCAGGAAAGGCAGCAGCAAGTCACTGCACAGTAGAGGAGTGGGCAAGACGCCTGGACCGACGTCTCTGCTGAGCAGGCTCCACTGTGGCCGGATATGAATGGGAGACCGCAGCGGGACAGGTTCGAGACACCCCTTGTGCAGCAGCGGGTAATCGAACCCTAACATTACACCCCCTTCTAGGGCCCCCCCTTCTTTGGGCCTCGCTGCGCTCAAAGGCAGCGATGAGCTGCAGAGCGTGAACATGTTCGGCAGGCTCCCAAGATCTATCCTCAGGCCCATAGCCCCTCCAGTCCACTAAATAAAAGCTTTTTGCCCCGTACCACCTTACACCCTACGATGGCGTTCACCTCATGGTCATCCGTAGATGAACCCGATGTCCCGGCAGATGACTCAGAAAACCGGGACATGAGCACGGGTTTCAGGAGGGATACGTGAAAGGTGTCGGAGATACCCAGGCGTGGTGGAAGAGCCAAACGGTATACCACAGGGTTAACCTGCTCGAGGACCTTGAAAGGACCCAGGTAGCGGGGTGCCAACTTAGTGGACTCAACTCGCAGCCTGATGTTACGGGCGGAGAGCCACACCATGTCCCCAGGAGCAAATGTTGGAGCGGGGCGCCGATGTGCGTCGGCGGAGGACCTCATCCTCTCCTTGGATGCCTGAATGGCATCCTGGGTACGGTCCCAAATGTCCCGTGCCTCCACAGCCCAGTCTGCCACCCTGGAGTCGGCGGAAGACACAGGCATGGGCACCGGAACCCGTGGATGCTGAACGTAGTTTAGGAGGAATGGAGTTTGTCCGGTGGAATCAGCCACAGCATTGTTTAGTGCAAACTCAGCCCATGGTAGCAAGGATGCCCAGTCATCCTGCCTGGCCGAGACAAAATGTCGTAGATAGGTGACCAAGGTCTGGTTGGCCCTCTCTACCAACCCATTCGTCTCAGGATGGTACGCTGAAGAGAGATTTAACTCAATACTGAGTAGACGACAAAGCTCTCTCCAGAACCGAGACGCAAACTGGGGACCTCGGTCACTGACAATTTTGTCCGGCATGCCGTGTAGACGAAAGATATGCCTAACGAACAACGCTGCCAGAGCCCGTGCAGAAGGTAACCGTGGAAGCGGCACCAAATGCACCATTTTGGAAAAATGGTCGGTGATTACCCAAATGATGGTGCAACCTCAAGACTTGGGCAAGCCACCACAAAATCCATCCCAACCATCTCCCAGGGCCTGTCTGCCACCGGCAAAGGGTGAAGTAACCCAGCTGGCCGTTGTCATGGAGACTTATTCTTGGCGCAGGAGACACACGCCCGAACATAGTCCCCAACGTCACGGACCATATGCGGCCACCAGTATGTCCTTGCCAACAATTCAGATGTCCTCTTTGCCCCAAAGTGTCCACCCACCCTGGACGAATGTGCCCAAGAGAGTACCTCCGGTCGCAAATTAGTAGGCACGAAAGTCTTGCCCGGGGGCACAGACTCCAGCGAAACCGGGGCCACCGTTCTCAGGCTCTCTGTGGGGACGATTAGCCGAGGCTCCTCCACCTCCTCCTCCGAGGACACCACAGAGCGAGAGAGAGCGTCGGCACGAATGTTCTTCTCTCCCGAGAGGAAATGCAGTGTGAAATGAAACTGGGAGAAGAACAAGGACCATCTGGCTTGGCGAGAATTAAGCCGCTGGGCTGTCTGAAGATATACCAGGTTTTTGTGATCCGTGAAGACCTGGAAGGGAAAGCGAGCTCCCTCCAACAGATGTCTCCACTCCGAGAAGGCCAACTTCATTGCTAGCAACTCCCTGTCCCCAATGGAATAATTCCTCTCCGCTGGTGTGAAGGTCTTGGAGAAAAGAAGCATGGATGCTTCCGACCTTGAGCATCCTTTTGGAAAAGGACTGCTCCAGCTCCAACGGACGAGGCATCCACCTCCAATATAAATGGCTTATCAACATCGGGGCGATGTAGGATGGGAGCTCTAGCGAAATGGGACTTAATAGACGTGAAGGCCTTGGAGACCTCTTCAGACCACAATTTGGGATTAGCTCCCTTTTTGGTGAGGGCAACCACGGGAGCTACCAAAGTTGAGAAGTCAGGGATAAACTGGCGATAGTAATTAATGAACCCCATAAAGCGCTGCACCGCCTTTAGAGAATGGGGTTCTTGCCAGTCCATCACCGCCTGTAGTTTGGCAGGATCCATAGCCAATCACTGGGCGGAGATGATATAGCCCAGGAAAGGTAAGGACTCCTGCTCAAACACACATTTCTCCAACTTTGCGTAGAGGGAATTTGCCCGTAGGAGGTCGAAGACTCTGCAAACATCTCTCCGGTGGGAGTCAATATCTGGGGAAAAGATGAGAATATCATCTAGATAGACTACGACTGAGGTGGAGAGCATATCCCGGAAGATGTCATTAACAAAGTCTTGGAAGACGGCTGGGGCGTTACAGAGCCCGAAGGGCATCACCAGATATTCATAGTGCCCGTCCCTGGTATTAAAAGCCATCTTCCATTCGTCCCCCTCACGGATGCGAATCAGGTTATAGGCACCCCGCAGATCTAATTTCGTAAATATCCTTGCCCCTTGTAGCCTATCAAATAGCTCAGAAATCAGTGGCAACGGGTATTTATTCTTAACAGTGATGGCATTAAGACCCCTGTAATCGATGCATGGACGTAATTCTCCGTTCTTCTTCTGCACGAAGAAGAACCCCGCCCTGCAGGTGACACTGACTTCCTAATGAATCCTCTCGCCAGGTTCTCCTGGATATATTGGGACATAGCCTCCGTCTCCGGGAGAGAAAGGGGATAGACCCGTCCCCGAGGAGGTTCTGCTCCAGGCAAGAGGTCAATAGGACAGTCATAGGGACGGTGAGGTGGAAGGACTTCTGCAGCCTTTTTGGAGAATACGTCTGCATATGACCAATAGTAATTAGGAAGAGAAGTAAAATCTGCGGGCATCTCTGTAGTGGTCACCTGAATGCATTCCCTCATACATCTGCCTTTACATGACTCACCACAACCCAATATCCTCCCAGAGTTCCACTCAATGTGTGGGGAATGGAAATGGAGCCAGGGCATCCCTAACAAGATCTCGTCTATTCCCTCGGGAATGACTAAAAGTGAGATAATCTCTTGATGGGAAGGTGACATTGACAACGTGAAAGGGATGGTCTGATGTGTGATTGGTGAAGGCAGTGTCGACCCATTCACTACTCGAACAGTAACGGGTTTGGCGAGCATCACCAGAGGTATAGAGTGGCGGAGAGCGAAGGTAAAAGACATGAAATTTCCTTCGGCTCCAGAATCCACACAAAGCGTGACTGTTAAAGTGGATGAGCCAAAATTGATTGTCCCCCTAAAGGACAACTTGGAGGCGTGTACTGCTGTGTCTAGTAAACCCCCTCCAATGGTTACTAGACGCGGTCGTTTCCCGACCGCCGTGGACATTTGTTAGCATAATGCCCTATTTGTTGGCAGGCATTACAGGTCACAGATACTCGAGCAGCCCGAGACTTAGGTCTCACTCGAGAAATCTCCATGGCCTCAGGGGAATCGGACGCCTGAATGGAAGATTCCAGAGGTCTGGCGAAGGTGGGCGCCAGCTGGAACCTCTGCCTACACTGGGCCCGCTCCAACCTCCGCTCGTTAAAACGAAGGTCGATGTGGGTAGATAAGGTAATGAGCTCCTCCAGTGTGGCAGGAATCTCCCTGGTGGACAAGGCGTCCTTCACATGGTCTGCCAGTCCCCTCCAGTACACGGGTATAAGGACTTTATCTGGTGTGAGACAGTGAGAGCGTATGTATTGAATGGGGTGTACATTTCACAGGTACTTTGCTGACTTGTATGAGGGAAATGTGTGCCTTTGTAAAACTAGTGGTGGAGAAAGGTCATTACACCATCCATTCAAGTACACGTTTGCAGCTCAAACCTGTGGCCACTCAGGTATTGATTAGGAAGCCAGAAGTAGGTGCTTGGGAGCACAGTCAGAGAGCTCATTCAGTCTGGACAAGGGGTCCAGGCACAGAAGGTGTCTCTAAGAGTGTTAGAGCTGTCTTCAGCCTGGACACAGAGAGGTGTCCTGGCACAAGGAAGCAGTCTCTGTGAGCATGCATGCTGATGATTACTGAAGAGGAGGGGAGCCGTCTCAGTCTGGGTGCAGGAAGGACCCCGGACACAGGAGTGTCTCTGTGAACCTCCAGCATAATGACTACTGAATAGGAGTGGATCTCTCTCAAGTCTGGTCATGGAAGGTGCCTTCAGACACAGGAGGAGTATCTGTGAAGCTCCATACTGGTAACATATGTGATATGTGTTGTTTTGGGCACAGACTGGTAGAGTCTGGGTCCCGGATAGAGAGGGCCATCTATCTAAGTGTAATTAGAGGCTAGACAAGCCCAGGTTTTCTGTTTATGATTTGTTTTTATCTGTGTGCTGTGGACTTTAATAAAACTGGTTGCGGCCAGCTTTCACCAAACTGCTGTCTGAATGAACTGTTTCCGTGCCATTCTGTCTACCCAGACAGCGATCCTAGAGCTAAACCCCCCGGAAAGGCTACAATTGGTGGAGGATGCTGGGGCAGCGCAGGGCCTAGTACAGTTAGTGCTGGAGTGTGCGTGCGGCACAGTGGCGAGAGACAGCAATAAAGGTGAAGTCTGTTGAAATAGCAACAGAGAAAAAAAAAAAAAAGTGTGTCAGCAGAAACGTCTGTTTGGAGCAGTCTTAAAGAGACAGGAGCCCTAATAGACTTTGCAAAGAAAAAAAAAAAAAAAAAAGTGTGTCTGCACAGCAGAGCTGAATTTTTCTGTGGAAAAGACTGTAGAGTGTGTATGTCTTGAGTGAAGACTGCCGTTGTTGAGACAGAGAAGTCTGACAGCATGGAAGACGAGTGTGGATACAAGCATCTTGCTGTGACTCAGTGGGGTCACGAAGGCATCTTGCTGTGACTCAGTGGGGTCACGAAGGCATCTTGCTGCAACTCGGCGGGGTTGTGAAGATTGTCGTCGCACTCAAATCCAGTTTGCTGTGGCTCGGCGGGGCCACGAAGATTTTTTCAAGGGAAAGCGGTGAAGTTCTGGTGTGAACAGTGCTCCGCGATGGCTGTGAACGGAGCAGCGAATGGGTCTGACAAGTCGGACCGCATATTTGAGAAATGTCTACTGGACATGCAACTGGACATGGTGCGGGAACCATGGGCACCGTATGGAATGGCGGCAGTGGACCATTCTGTGGACTCTCCGGGGGTGCCAGTGTTGTCACAGAGTGCCCGGGGAGGTGGTAAGAGATGTTGTGAACTGAGTCCTAAGACTGCTGCTGATTTTTTGTGTAAAAATTACCCTGCCGGTGGGGTTGTTAAAAAGGGGGCGGAGTCTAAAAAAGGGGCGGATTTTCACAAGAGTGTAGAGTGTGGAAAAATGAAAATTGTTACTGGTGGTGGGCTGGGACCTCCTAAAAATGACAATGTGACCGTTGATAACGGGGTAGCTCCAGTAGAAGGGGGGTGACGTCAAAGTGGGAGGTGACCTGTTAGTCCACAACACCATGGGGAGTGACACAGACCCTGTAGCTGACTGGGACACTATGAAAGTAAAAAGTGAGTTCAGTCAGGAGAGGCTAGACGAGGGAAGAGAGTCCTCCTCTCGTCGTAGACGGCGCAAGGGCCACAAAAAGGTTGTTCCGGTAGTACTCGCTGAAAATGGAAATGAAGAGAATGTAGTACTGTCTGCCTATGCTTCAAGTGTGGATTCTCCTTTAGAGGTAGAAGAGGAGAAGGCCAGTCAGGGCCAAGAGCTGGAAACTATTCGGTTGCAGTATCAGAGTGACATGCTGCAATTATGTGAAAACCTGGAGGACGTGTCCTCAGACCAGCGAGGTCTAAAAGGAGGCAACGAGGAAGTTATCCTGTGGCAGAATATGTTCTTTGCCATTAAAGAGGACCGCCGCAAAATCAAGGAAGAGGTTTTGCAGTTGAAGCGTGAGAAGGAGGCGCTGCAGGATGGAGTTTCTGGAAGTAAACAAATCCTAGAACGACTGCGCGAACAGCTCAACCAGGAGCTGTGTGACTCCAAGAAGGAGTGTGATGAACGCAGTAGGGAACTGCAACAGATGAAGAAAGAGTATGTGGATCTCCTCAGGGTCAAAGAAAAACTAGAAGAGGATAAGATGGATGCAGAGCAAATGCGCCAGGTGGTTGAGACCACTCTGCAGGACACCCGTGATGAAAATGGTGATCTGCGCAGAAAGACCCTAGGTCTGGAAGCTCAGGTGAAGGAGCTACAGATGTCCTGTGATACTCTCCAGAAGGCGGAGATGCGCCTTAAGGAAAAGCTCAGACAGATGGAAGCTGAGCGGGAAAAGATGGAGGAGTCCCTCAGAGAAGCTACAGACCAGGGCCAGGAGTTGGCCACTGGAAATGAGAGGTGTAACGCAGATACTTCCTCGAGTGCTGTGAGTTCGGATGATTCGGTGGATGTCGGAGCCGAGATCAAGGAGCTCAAGGAGTGGTTACAAGCCCACTGGACGCAAGAGAAGCTTCAGAGACGGGCAGCTGAGAGGCGAATGGCGGAACTAGAGGAAGAAGTTCTCGCGCTTAAAAGTCGCCTGATACAGTGTCACTCGGTGAACAAGGCCTCCTTGGAGAAAGAAAAGGGCAAACACGTTGCACTCGCTCCCTTTGGCCAGAAGATAGACCTGAGGAGAGCTAAGAGTGTGGTAACGGAAGATAAATATGAAATGGAAGTGGTCCGGACGGAAATTCACGAAATTGTAGCTGTGAGTCAGCTCAGAAGAAGTGTAAAGGGGGAAGAAGCTGAAAGTCAGTTGTCCCTGAACCCTGAGCTGATTGATCGTCTGGAAACCACTGGTGAGACAGAAACGTGTCGGTACAAGTGCCTCGTAGATGTACCCGAGGACTTGAGAGAAGAATGCACCCGTGAGTCTGTGCATGAAGCGTTTAAGAAGGCCGTGGGAGCCTATAAGGTGTACTCAACCTCAGGAGCTAAACAGCTGGTGGTCTTGTCCACGACTGAAGTTACAGTGAAGAGGGTGGCAATCCTAAGTGACATGCACTGGCGATGTATTCGCACAAAGCGGTTTCTCCGGTTGAAGACAGAACAAACCGTTAGACAACTAAAGCTTATGAGAAAAGCTCACAGTCTACAGGAAGAGGTCATCCGGGTGCCTCATGTTCTGGTGAGAAAGCTGATCGGGAGAAATGGCCGAGCCATGCAGATAATGGTGAAGAAGTCTGGTGTGGTGAAAGTAAGCAGTCCACGTGATCGTCGGGACTGGATACCAGATGAAGACGGCATGGTGTCATTCTACGCTATAGGAACAGAAGAAAGTCTGGAATATGTGCGCATGCTGGTGGCGTACCGTGTGACCTACCTGCGAGAGGTAGAACAATTGAATCTCGCTAGACAGCGAGTAGATAGACAGCATCATCTGAGCAGCAGAAGATGGCAGCCGTCTAAGAATAGTGAGACCCGACAGAGAAAGGGCCCCCTAAATAGCAGAACAGCTAAGGCTGAAGTTAGGGACCTTTCAAGACGTCCTGAGGGTAGTGGGCGTGGGTTTAGAGGTAGTGAGACCTCCAGTAACTCAGGTTTGAGAGGCCCACACAGACGACCCGATAGAGTACAGGACAGTACGGAGTCTAACGGACCTTAGATACCCAGGCAAGACCTGACAAGGTTACGATTGACCACTGGGAGCGAAGGGGAGACCTGACAAGGTTACGTCCCAGAAATGTGACTGGACGAAGTCTGTGACAATGACAGACGGTAGGTCCCTAAGGAATGAGCGAATGTCATTGACTAATATTCCGGGGCTGAACAGAGCAAGGGACAAGTACATGGTCTCTGTGTGAACTGTGGGTTGAGGTGATTGGATATATTATGTGTTCAACCCCACAAGCTTAAACTTATGTGATGATCATGATGATGATGATAATGATGATGATGATCATAATGATGATGATGCTAATCATAATAGTGATGATACTGATAATGGTAATGACCGTGATAAAGATGAAATTCCTTTGCAGGTGATGTTGGGAGACGAGTATGGTGGTTCACCGGAACCAAGTGTCCCTGACCTATATAGAAGTATAGTGCTGAGGCAGTGTTCGGAGTTCACTGTCTCTTTTGGGTTGTTGACCAGCCCTCCGGTCTGGATGACCAGCCCTCCGGTCTGGAGAAGAGGGAGGGGATATGTGAGACAGTGAGAGCGTATGTATTGAATGGGGTGTACATTTCACAGGTACTTTGCTGACTTGTATGAGGGAAATGTGTGCCTTTGTAAAACTAGTGGTGGAGAAAGGTCATTACACCATCCATTCAAGTACACGTTTGCAGCTCAAACCTGTGGCCACTCAGGTATTGATTAGGAAGCCAGAAGTAGGTGCTTGGGAGCACAGTCAGAGAGCTCATTCAGTCTGGACAAGGGGTCCAGGCACAGAAGGTGTCTCTAAGAGTGTTAGAGCTGTCTTCAGCCTGGACACAGAGGTGTCCTGGCACAAGGAAGCAGTCTCTGTGAGAATGCTCCAAGAGTGTTAGAGCTGTCTTCAGCCTGGACACAGAGAGGTGTCCTGGCACAAGGAAGCAGTCTCTGTGAGCATGCATGCTGATGATTACTGAAGAGGAGGGGAGCCGTCTCAGTCTGGGTGCAGGAAGGACCCGGACACAGGAGTGTCTCTGTGAACCTCCAGCATAATGACTACTGAATAGGAGTGGATCTCTCTCAAGTCTGGTCATGGAAGGTGCCTTCAGACACAGGAGGAGTATCTGTGAAGCTCCATACTGGTAACATATGTGATATGTGTTGTTTTGGGCACAGACTGGTAGAGTCTGGGTCCCGGATAGAGAGGGCCATCTATCTAAGTGTAATTAGAGGCTAGACAAGCCCAGGTTTTCTGTTTATGATTTGTTTTTATCTGTGTGCTGTGGACTTTAATAAAACTGGTTGCGGCCAGTTTTCACCAAACTGCTGTCTGAATGAACTGTTTCCGTGCCATTCTGTCTACCCAGACAGCGATCCTAGAGCTAAACCCCCCGGAAAGGCTACACTGGCCAATCCAGCTCAGAGACCAGAGTTTGAAATTGGACGGCAAACTGGCTGACCATGGATGAACCCTGAGTGATAGCCAACAATTGAAGAGCCGTATCGTGGGTGACACGAGGTCCTAAAAAGACCTGTTTAAGAGTGTCCAAGAAGAGAGGAGCACTCTGCACCACACGATCATCGCGCTCCCATAACAGCGTTGCCCACTCCAACGCCCTGCTCGACAAAAGGGATATGATAAAACCCACTTTCGCCCGCTCCGTGGGATAACGTGCAGCCAGGAGCTCTAGATGTATGGAGCACTGACTGACGAAACCCCAACATTGTTTACTGTCACCGGTAAACTTGTCTGGAAGTGGGAGGCGGGAAATAGTCGGAGCAGGGGTAGTAGAGGACAAACTGGCGGCAGCCACATAGCAGCCTGAACCGCGACTGCAGTAACATCCCCCGCTGAGGTTGTGCGCTCTAGAGTCGCCAACCTACCCTCCAGCTGCTGGATATACCGCTGCAGACGCTGGTTGTCCGCCATTTTACCAGCCAGACCCTGGCGCTAATATTATGTTACGGCTGGCGGAATGCACAAAATAATATAAATAATAAGAGCGTTCGCAGCCCGGGGTCCACCGTGCAGGCGAAGCCCGCTGCTGGCAAAAAGGCGCAAGAAGCAAACTCTGTTATCCCGCAGAGCTGCCAACATAAACGCCGTAATGCGCTGTGGCAATGAGTGCGAACTCTGTTACTCCACAGAGCCGCTAGAAGAGGAGCCGCAACGCTATATGGCGATGTGTGCGCACTCACTAGACACAACTGAGTGGCAAAGAAAACATGCTATGGCGCTGACTAGCGTTGAAAGCGAACCCTGTTACGTCACAGGGCCGCTTGAAAAAAAGCACTGTGTCCTGTAAGGCTCTCAGATACACAGTTAAGTGCTAAGCGTACATAAAGCGTGATCATGCGCTAATGTCCTCACGGGAGTCACCCGCAATCTATGGCATCTGAACGCCAGGCCTGAATACGGCAGTCAAACTCCTCACCGGTTATGCGGTAATCTAGGGCATCTAGGACACCGACCCTGACCAGCTACCATAACAAACTCCTCACCGATTAAGTCGGTATTCTAGTGGCTTATTTCAGCCGGGTCCCTATCCACACATACACATGACCACACTGGCGCATAGCATACAATGATTGATATTAGCGCATGACGGCCCAGCCATTCTATCCTTTTATAGCAACAGCTACAGGACCTTCCAGGAACAAGGACCAATGAGAAGCTGTTACAAACACACGTAGCTACATGACCTTCCTGGCGGACCAATAGGAGCCGCTGCAGCACCTGAACACGTGACCCCTGATCTCCAATGAGAGATCTCACCCTGGGCACGCTCAGATGGGAAAACGCAGGACTTTGTTCCAAAGACGACTGCTCCAGCACTGGCTATAATAGCAGATCCAGGAAAGGCAGCAGCAAGTCACTGCACAGTAGAGGAGTGGGCAAGACGCCTGGACCGACGTTTCTGCTGAGCAGGCTCCACTGCAGCCGGAGATGAATGGGAGACCGCAGCGGGACTGGTTCGAGACTCCCCTTGTGCAGCAGCGGGAAATCGAACCCTAACATACTTATGATCATGTGATATGTCAGTTTATCTTTTTAAATAAATTTGCAAAAAATTCTACATTTCTGTTTTTTTCAGTCAAGATGGAGTGCACAGTGTACATTAATGAGAAAAAAAAGACGTTTTTTGAATTTACCAAATGGCTGCAATGAAACAAAGAGTGAAAAATTTAAAGGTACTTTTGGTACCCACTATATGTGCCATAATCAGTAAGTATTCTTTGGGTTGACTGATTAATGAGGATTTGTCTGTAAAGCGCTATGGAATTCATGGCGCTATATAAGTGAGGAAAATAGATAAGATTTATACTTTTTGAGTGAGAATAAATGGCTAAAAGTGAACCTGATCGCTGATTCATCCTGCCCGAACCACGGGCAGCACCAATCAGAGTCTGACTCTGTAATTTCAGGCAGGCATGTTTTACTCTAAAACACTGAAGTACTGTATGTCAGAAAATAACATTCAGATGGATAAGGAATTGAAGGGGCTGGAGTCATGGAGAAGCTGCCAGTCACAGCTTCATGGACTAGTTATCTGAGCATACTTGTCTAAAATGATGGAGCTAGACTCTGATTCATACTAGCTGTAGTTTGGTGGCAGTGCGTGTTTAAACTGAAGAACCCACTTTGCATAACTTTTTTTTTGCATGGCATATCATTTCCCACTACTCCAATTCTTAATTTAAATTCTACAATTTTTAATGGGCCTTACCAACTAGAAGAAGGTTATATTATAAATGGCCTCACAATTGCTTATTGTCCATTTTTGTGAAGAAAAAAAAGGGCTTCCAAAGTTAGATTTTGCACTGACTACTCTTTATGGTGGAATCTAAAAAGCTTCTTCGTATTCAACCTTAAACCCCGTATACAGAGATCTAAACTTTGCCTCATGGACTTCCAGGTTGTTTTTGCAGAGTAGCAGCTGAATGAGATTAAGCAAGAGGCATCCAATGGTAAATTCAGAAAAGAAGTACGGTATGAGGGGGGTCAATACGTAAATAGACAGTGAGAATACAGCACCAGGTAAAATATAAATAGAATCCAATACATAGGACTTGGCATAAAGAAAAATCTAAAAGGGTACTCTGGGTAGAGAATGGAAGGAAGGAAGGAAATACCTTTATAATTAGAAAATCCCAGCCACCTGAACAGTCTTAATACTCTAGTATAGGTTGCTTTCATGGTAACAGAATGGCTGTCATATCAACGTACTACAGTGATATGATTACCGCCCTAGACAACTGAGTGTGATTTCTCAATTAAAAGTATTAAGGAATTCATTTAGAGGGACTTTTCTCTTTTTTTGATATTCCTAGAGAACTGATTTAAATATGGTCCCAGAACTATTGATTGGTCAGTAAGCTTGCCCACTAGTTGTTCTTCTAACTGGTTCCCCTGATTAGCAGGACTTTTGGATGCTTAGATTGGTCAGGAATACTGTTGTTGGCAAGACTGGGGGGCCAAGCATGCTGCGCATGCGCTGCCCAGAATCTCTGCCATTGCCACCAAGTAAGGTTAGAGTGGCGGCGACTGGCAGTAGGTTTGCTACCCCTAGATTACAGTTATTGTTATGTAGATGTAGATGTTTCACCCAATGCACTATTGACCACAGCAGACTGAGGACTCGCTTTGAGCTGTCATTTGATGAATCACATGCACAACATCACTGCAGATTAAAATATTAAGCTGCTTCTTAGATCAGCAGCAAATTTACATGAATATTGCTAGTTTTCAGTTCAGTATTGAAAACCCCGTCAAAACACAGAACCATTGGAGCAAATTTACTAATTCAACCTCACAGAAATCCTTAATTCAGTGTTATGTCTGTTTGAAGAGTAAAAATGGGGCCAGGTAAAATGTTCTTTTACATGTGCCTCTGAATTCAATGCGCTGCTGATTATGTTGTATCATCTTGAGGTTGAACATATTACAATTTTTTAAAACTAATCTTCAAAAGCAGTTTGCATTTCGCCATTAAGTGGTTAAATAATTGAAATTAATCCTTCCATTCCCCAGGAAGGGCGTCAGAGTCTTTACTTGGCATGGAATAAATTTCCTAACAAATTATTCCATTTCCTTCGCCGTCCGTCACACACAGTTTATGCCTCGTGAAAAGTAATAAGAGAGCCTGATCTGAAATTCAATTGTTCAATTTCTTTGTGTGCGCGATCAACGGAGGAATTCCTGTGCCATTCCTGAATTCCTAAGAGCGATATCTTCCATCAGAAGATTGAGGGCAATATTCGGAAATGATAATATAATCAGTCTATCAAGCATTTCTTCTAAAGACATTTATAGGCTTTAACATCTAAAAATCAGATATCGCCAGATTCAAAGAGAAACACTTTAAACTAGTAATACAGTGGTGGCGTTCTATCACAGGCAGAAGTGTCACTTAGTTATGAGCAAATGCATTGTGCTGCAGGACCCTCTGGCAATGAGCGGCTATAGAAAGACCCTCCAGTTTCTATTATTAGCTGATAAATCTTGACAATCTTACACATTTAATCAAATACAACCTTCTTTGGGCATTAAACAAAGCTCCATCGGCTCAGAAATGAGGCATATTACAATAGAGGCTGATAGAATATTAACTTCATAAACCAGTATAAGACACCAGTTCTATATTATGCAATGAGCCTCTGCATGTTGTAAGTGTTCTCTTACTTGTAACTCAGCTACAGAATTAGAAATTTAACACCAATCACATTCCGTATATAGGCATCATGGAAACGAGAAGCATTTGGCACGCCTGAACTCGGATATGTCATTGGAACGCTTGGGTTGATGTCATTGATAAAACTGATGAATACTGTCAACAGTAATCCTTGCTCCTGGTTGCTATTGATACATTTGTTTTGCTTTGTACATAACCTGTAAATCCTATAATTTATGCTGCCAGAGTCACAGCATCTTAATCCAGAAACAGAGCAAAACATATCAGCTGGTGAGGTAAGATAATTTTTAATGCTTGCAAAACAATTTTAGAAATCCTTGAAAATTGACAGTGATTAAAAGGTTGAAAAGTCTCTGTGCAGATATCACGGCCAAAGAAAAAATGAAAAAAGTCATAGGCACTTCTTAGAAGTTTGACAAATTAATGGACAAAATAAAGTTTCACCTTTGAGTAACATTGGCTATGCTGTCATCTTTTCCTATATTATACTGTTGTAAATTATTATTAGTTTATTATTTACTGTTTTTCTGTTGTCAATTATGTTGTTATTATTCTTTACTATGTTTTGCTGTTGTCAATTATATTCTTATTTTCCTGTGTGTTAGGGATCGAGTTCCCGCTGCTGCACAAGGGGAATCTCGAACCAGTCCTGCTGCGGTCCCCCATCCATCTCTGGCAGCAGTGGAGCCTGCTCAGCAGAGACGTCGGTCCCAGCGTCTGGCCCAGTCTAATACTGTACAGAGGATTACTGCTGCCTCTCCAGGTTCTCCTATTGTAGTCAGTACTGGTCAGCGGCGAGCAGACCTCTTTGGGACTAAGTCCTGCGTTTCTCCTTCTGAGCATGCCCAGGGTAAGATCTCTCATTGGAGATCAGGGGTCACATGCTCAGGTACTGCAGCAACTCCTATTGGTCTGCCAGGAAGGTTCTGAAACTGCTGAGGTTCTGAAACAGTTTCTCATTGGTCCTTTTCTGGAAGGTCTTGTAGTTGCTGCTATAAAAGGGTTGCTGCGCCATGCGCTAGTATCAATCCTGTTATGTGCTTTGCGCCAGTGTGATCATGCACGCATGCGGTTAGGGCTCAGCTGAATAAGCCCCTAGAATACCGGCACCTCCGGTGAGGAGTTTTGTATGCATGTGTTCAGGGCTTGGCTAAATAGCCTCTAGAATACCGGCTACGCCGGTGAGGAGCTGCTTGGTTGCGTTGCTGACTGCATAACCACGGACTGCTATCCGCACAGCAGTTATCTGTGTACTCCTGTGGTGTTAACAGGACACAGTCTCTATCACAGCGTCTATGTCAGCGACTCTGTGGTGTAACAGAGTTCGCTCATACCGCCATATAGTGCCACAGCATCTATGTTTGCGACTCGGTGAAGTAACAGAGCTCGCTTATACCTCCATATCCTGTCATGTTACTAGCAGCAGGCTTTGACTGCACGGTGGACCCTGGGCTGCGAACGCACCCATTATTTATAATTATTTGGTGCTTACCGCAAACCCTAACACTGTGTTTTGCTGTTATTATTATTATTTCCTATGTTTTGCTGTTGTCAATTATATTATTATTATTATATTACTGTTTTGCTGTTGTTATCATTATTTATTTTTCCTATATTTTGCTGTTGTCAATTATCATGTTATTATTGCTATTATTATATTATTTCCTATGTTTTGCTGTTGTCAATTATATTATTATTATTATTATAATATTACTGTTTTGCTGTTATCATTATTTATTATTATTTCCTATATTTTGCTGTTGTCAATTATCATGTTATTATTGCTATTATTATATTATTTCCTATGTTTTGCTGTTGTCAATTATATTATTATTATTATTAAATATTACTGTTTTGCTGTTATCATTATTTATTATTATTTCCTATATTTTGCTGTTGTCAATTATCATGTTATTATTGCTATTATTATATTATTTCCTATGTTTTTCTGTTGTCAATGATGTTTTAGTTTAATTTCTATAGTAAAATGGCCTGCTTCTAACTGAACACTGCTATCAAGTAGGTTAGCTGCTGAATAGGGATCTTATTATACAGTTTAAATTTTGTTTATATTAGAATTTGTGTAAATATTTCCAACGGATTTCAGAAAAAGTAGTTTAATAAGTGCCATAAATATCTATACTTGCATGTGTCAGGAGTAGGAATTTAAGAGGTTTCTAAATGTATAAGTATGTCCCAGTGCACCCATCAACTACACATTAAACAGCATCTTGTTGACAGTTTTCTTAAAACAAAATTTAGGCATATGTTAAAAAAGTTGATTTTGCTGTCTATATAGTTGGGGCATACAAAGAGCATATAAAGAATATTCACTTATTTTTAACTTTTTAAAGATCTACCCTTTTTGGCCATTAGGACACATCATTATGTTCTTCATTTTTCCATTTTCATATTTCAGGTGCCATAGTATTTAAATTTTTTATGTAGCTGTATAAGAGAATTTTTTTTTCCTGTATGAGTAGTATTTATCATTGTCAGCATTTTGGGGTATACATAACTTTTTACTTAGCTTTTAGTAACACTTTATAGCAATAAATAGAAAAAAAACAGCAATTCTGTTCTTGTCTTTTTATGTTTAAAATTTCCTGCTAATCTTGTGCCAGACAAATAAATTGCTAACTTTATTCTGAGGGCCAATACAATTACGGCGGTACCAAATTTGTATAGTTTTATTTATGTTTTACTATGCTTGTGCAATGAAAACACTTTGTAAAAAAAAAGAATCATTTTTGTCTCACCCTACTCGGAGATCCACATGTTGTTAAGGCTGGCGGAACGCACAAAATAATATAAATAATAAGTGCGTTCGCAGCCCGGGGTCCACCGTGCAGGCGAAGCCCGCTGCTGGCAAAAAGGCGCAAGAAGCAAACTCTGTTATCCCGCAGAGCTGCCAACATAAACGCCGTAATGCGCTGTGGCAATGAGTGCGAACTCTGTTACTCCACAGAGCCGCTAGAAGAGGAGCCGCAACGCTATATGGCGATGTGTGCGCACTCACTAGACACAACTGAGTGGCAAAGAAAACACGCTAGGGCGCTGACTAGCGTTGAAAGTGAACCCTATTACGTCACAGGGCCGCTGAGAAAAAGCACTGTGTCCTGTAAGGCTCCCAGATACACAGTTAAGTGTTAAGCGTACATCAAGCGTGATCATGTGCTAATGTCCTCGCGGGAGTCACCCTCAATCTATGGCGTCTGAACGCCAGGCCCTGAATACGGCAATCAAACTCCTCACCGGTTATAGCCGGTAATCTAGGTCATCTAGGACACCGACCCTGACCAGCTACCATACCAAACTCCTCACCGATTAAGTCGGTATTCTAGTGGCTTATTTCAGCCGGGTCCCTATCCACACATACACTTTTTTTTTTTTTCTCCCTCAGATGGGAAGTTCCACAGTCAGATAACCAAAACTATAAGGAACTCGACTCCCAAACAGCGTGTACACTTACATAATGCAGCAGCTGTTCCCATCATCATCGGAAAACCAACTTTATTTACAAGCACAAAAAAACACAAAACTAAGACACATTAACAAGATGTTTCCACTTTTTAACTTTCCAAATTCCCTCTGCGTCCTCCTCCCCCCTCTTTCTTTTATCACACACAAAACAAAAATACAATTTTCCCAAAACAATTTTTAAACAATTTTTAACCTCAATCTCCTTCCTCTTAAACACATACACGTTCCTCACATCCCACAACACCTCTTTTATACATGCAAGCATCAACCACAACACTCTCTCCTTTTCTCCACACATACCCAACCCAAACATAAATAACTCAAACGTCAAAAAATTCACATCACACAACTCCTTACACAACGGGCCCAAACCTGAAATCACATTTCTAGCATACTGACAATTCCAAAACAAATGCACCACACTCTCTCTCCCACCACATCCCCTCCTCGGACACATCTCACTCCTCACTAAACCCCGGTTTCTCTGGAAATCTCTCACCGGTAACACCTCATGCAATGACTGCCACACAATCTCGCTCTGTCTATTTGTCATACCATCCATACGTACCTTCTTCCATACCTTCTGCACATCACTTCCTCTCACCATATAGATACCACATTCCATCTCTCTACACGCAATCATCCTATATACGCTTTCTTCTTCTCTAACAACCTCACATCCACATCACACAGTTCATACTTCACCAAAAATTTGTAAACCCACACATACCACACAGGCACCTCAAAAGCCACTGGGCACCTTAGATCCCTTTCCCGCCACTTCAAACGGAACAGAAAACTTCCAAACAAATACCTGCACATACATGCATACTTCCCATCCATCCTAATCACACCCAATACAAACACCATAATATTCACGCCAAAAAATACATTCAAATTTGGGAATCCCAGCCCCCCCTTATCCATTCTCTTCATCACAACCTCTCTCCTTGCACGCTCCATACTTGAACGCCAAAAAAATACAAACAAAACCCTATTTAATCTTCTAACACACATATAACCTGGTGGAAAAACCACCGCAACATGCAAAAAAATTGGTAACACCACACTCTTAATAACTAAAATTTTACCAAAAAACGTCAAATCTCTCATCTTCCAAAAATTTAACTTGCGCTCCACTCTCTCTCTCACATCCACCCAACTTTCCTCTCCATCCAACTTCTCTGAAAATTTCACACCCAGCACCTTTATCGGTCCACTCACCACATTCACCCCAATATCATTGCTCAGAGTCCTCCCACCAAAAATCTTACATTCAGTCTTCTCCCAATTCACTTTAAACGCAGACGCTCCACAAAAAACGGATACCTTCACACGACGCACCGAACACTCTGAATCACACAAAACACACACATCATCCATGTAACCATTCACCTTCCACTCCCTCCCCCCCGCCCCCGGCACTTGCACACCCCGAATCACCTTATCTTTCCTCAACATACACAACAACGGCTCAATCGCGCAAATGAACACAACAGGGGACAATGGGCACCCCTGCCGTACACCGGAAAACACATTCACTCTCCTCCCTACATTCCCATTCAACAAAACACAACTATAAATATTTTTATACAAACTTCTCACTCTCTCAACAAACTCAGCCGGAAAACCCATCTTCACCAACACTCTAAACAGAAAACCATGCGCCAACCTATCATACGCCTTCTCAAAATCCAAACTCAACACATACACCCCCTTCTTACGGTTCAAACAGTCCTACAAACAATCTCTCAGCATACACACACCCTCATGTAACCGCCTTCCAGGCACCGAACAACACTGCTCCTCACCCACCACACTCCCAACCACATCACGCATCCTATTTGCCAAAAGCTTCGCATAGATTTTATAATCACAATTAAGCAACATGATCGGCCTCCAGTTTTTTCGATTTTTCAAATCACCTTTTTTTGGCAACAGCACAACCACTCCTGCACGCATACCATTCACCACCTCTGCATTCGCCCACATATACTTACATACATCAACAAAATCCTTCCCAATCACATCCCACATCACACGATAAAATTCCACCGGGAGACCATCATCCCCCGGCGTTTTATTCAGCGCCATGCTACACACCACCTTCCATATTTCTTCACTCGTCACCTCCCCCATCAAACTCTCCCTTTCTGTCCCATTCAATCTATTTTCCAAAACACTCAGCACATCACTCTCCAAACCTTCATCCCTCCATTTCACTGCATACAAATCATCATAAAACTTTGCCACTTCCTCACATAAGTCCGCACCACTCACTTCATTTCCATCCACTCCATTCAAAACACTCATGCTCTGTCTTTTTCCAAAAACTTTCTTGAAAAAAAAACCGCGAACACTTCTCATTCTTTTCCAAGTTCTCTATTTTAGCCCTATACACAATACTCCTCCCTCTCTCTCTCAAAAACTCGTTCACTTCTTTTTTCACTCTCAACAAATCTTCACTCACATCCATCCCGCCCTCTCTTAGCTTATATAACACACTCAATCTTGCATTCAACCCAGCAAACCTTTCTCTCTTAGCAGCTGCACACTTGTAACCAAGTTTTTTTAAAAAAAACCTTGGTTTTCCATTTAACCCAATCCCACCATTCACACACATTACAGAATTCACTTCTGCTCTCACACCACTCCTTATAATGTCTCTCATACTCCTCTCTCACCTCCACCCCATCCAGTAAACTCACATTCAGCTTCCATATACCTTTCCCAGTTACCTCCTCAGTATGCACATCCACTTCACACTTCATACACACATGATCTGAAAACGGCACACTCTCCTGTGCATAACTAACAGCAATCAGGTTTTTTGAAACAAAACAATAGTCCAGTCTAGACGCCACCCTCCCACTCTCAGAAAAAAATGTATTTAACAATGGAGTTACTTTACACTCCCTCTGCATATCCCTCAAACCAAAATCACTCACCATGTCCATTAACTCTTTCCTTGACACATCCACATTCACCTTTCCCACATCAACATTCATATCACCCACAATCACAACAGGCACTCTACCTGGAATAAAAAACTTAATTTTTTCAAATAAAACTTTACGCTCCTGTTTTTTCACAGGAGCATACACATTAATAACACTAAAACGAATATTTCTAAACTCAAAATTTGCTAACACGCATCTCCCAACCTCAATCACCATATAGTCACACAAACTCACATTACGCCCCTTCACCAAAAAACCAACACCGTCATTTCTATTACATGCACTCCCTGACCACACAGACGCACCATGAGGCCATTCACTCCCCTTCACACCATCCACAATCCCACACTCCTGTAAACAAAAAATTCCCGCATTTTGCGCTGCAAAAAACTCAAAAATGGCCGCACGCCGCAACTTATTTTTAAAAACCCTCACATTTTGAGATATAATTCTAACACTCATACTAAACACAAACCAAAAGGCTTAAAAAAAACACTTGTCCAAAAAAGCCAAAAAAGGAAAAAAAAAATACAAAAACAACCTACAGATATAACTTGACACACATTACATAAAACACACAAAAAAAAACAGATAGCCATTGCTTAAAGAGCAAAGCTATGTACACAAAAAAACCCTACCTGACTACTGGAAAAGTAAAACATACTTAACCAGTACCGCCAGTGTCCTCCTACACCATTTGTGCCGAGCAGCCTTCCGAGCCGCTGGCCTCCATATACTCCTCCACCCGTGCCTTTTTCTGCCCAGTCTTCCTCTGGGCCATTCCTTCTTCCACCACCTCAATGTCTCTGTTTTCCCCACCACCCTCCCTGTGACACTTTAACCCTCCTGAGTCCTCTTCCGAGGAGAAGGCACCAATATTTCTCGGATCAGACTCATGAACTAAAACCTCAGCCTCCTCCTCTGCCACAGATATATCGAAATCCATCAGGCATTCTGACCATGATTCAGCAACTGGGACTTCTTTTTTTACTTCTTTTTTAGGCCATGAACGCTCCTCTCGCCTTATGGCCTTCCAAAATTCCTTGTCCTCCTTTTCCTCCTGTTGCTTCTCCTTCCTTCTCTCAGCCTCCTTGTCCTCCTGCCGCTTCTCCCTCCATCTCTCGGCAGGAGTGGGTGGCGCCCTCACAACGCTTTGCAGCGCGGCGACTTCGCCTTCCCTCCGCTTCTCCTCCTCCCGCCTCTTAACCTCCTCCTCTCTCTTCCTTTCTTCCTCCCGCCTCCGCTCCTCCTCACGTCTCTTTCTTTCCTCCTCCTCTCTAGTTGACCTCCTCGGCACACCAAACGGGCAGTCTCTATATAGGTGCTCTGAACTGCCACACCTGTCACATTCACGAGGCATCGGACACCTAGCCGCCACATGACCCTCTTGCTTGCAATTACGGCAAACCAACTCCTTGCTACACATGTTTAGCAGGTGCCCGAACTGAAAGCACCTCCTGCAGTATAGTGGCTGCCCTGGGTATGACAGGAAGCCCCTATGACCCGCCACTGAAAAGTTCGCTGGTGGGTGGGTGAAACCTCCCAAACAACCTGGGTCCTTCTTCAATTTCACCCGAAACACATACTTGCAGTTGAAAATGCCCAAGACATTTTTCTGCTTCTCCCCTCCCTTCACGTATTCACAGTACCGCTCCAGGAACTGCTCCAGTAGTGCTACTTCTGTATAGGGGTTGTACACAGTCACAGTCACCACTTTTTCCATGAGCCCAAACAGGGGCTCCACCCGCACTCCCTCCAGGCATGGATCACCTTCATTACTTCTGAGCCATTCAAAGACGGTCAAACAGCATCCCTCACTCACAAAGGTTACATCATATGTACCTTGACTCCGGAATTCATTGACGCTGTAGATATCCTGACGATGGGCTCCAGCCTTTCCCTCCAACAGGTCACGAACGACGTACACCAGGTTGTTTTTCTCACCACCTTCCACCACCACACGGATCGTATTCTTAATGAACATCCTCAGTCCAGACTGCCGGTACGGATACCGCAGTAGAAAATCAGCAGCACGCTGCCAGCAAAGCCCCTGGATCACTCCAGGAAAACTCGCACCCTCTGACCGCGACACACGATTGCAGCCAAAAGGCCGAGATCACACTGGCGCATAGCATACAATGATTGATATTAGCGCATGGCGGCCCAGCCATGCTACCCTTTTATAGCAACAGCTACAGGACCTTCCAGGAACAAGGACCAATGAGAAGCTGTTACAAACAAACGTAGCTACATGACCTTCCTGGCGGACCAATAGGAGCCGCTGCAGCACCTGAACATGTGACCCCTGATCTCCAATGAGAGATCTCACTCTGGGCATGCTCAGATGGGAAAACGCAGGACTTTGTCTCAAAGACGACTGCTCCAGCACTGGCTATAATAGCAGATCCAGGAAAGGCAGCAGCAAGTCACTGCACAGTAGAGGAGTGGGCAAGACGCCTGGACTGATGTCTCTGCTGAGCAGACTCCACTGCGGCTGGAGATGAATGGGAGACCGCAGCGGGACGGGTTCGAGACTCCCCTTGTGCAGCAGCGGGAAATCGAACCCTAACATTACCCCCCTTCTTTGGGCCTCGCTGCGCTCAAAGGCAGCGATGAGCTGCGGAGCGTGAATATGCTCAGCAGGCTCCCAAGACCTATCCTCAGGCCCATAGCCCCTCCAGTCCACCAAATAAAACTTTTTGCCCCGTACCACCTTACACCCTACGATGGCGTTCACCTCATGGTCATCCGTAGATGAACCTGATGTCCCGGCAGATGACTCAGAAAACCGGGACATGAGCACGGGTTTCAGGAGGGATACATGAAAGGTGTCGGAGATACACAGGCGTGGTGGAAGAGCCAAACGGTATACTACAGGGTTAACCTGCTCGAGGACCTTGAAAGGACCCAGGTAGCGGGGTGCCAACTTAGTGGACTCAACTCGCAGCCTGATGTTACGGGCAGAGAGCCACACCAAGTCCCCAGGAGCAAATGTTGGAGCGGGGCGCCGATGTGCGTCGGCGGAGGACCTCATCCTCTCCTTGGACGCCTGAATGGCATCCTGGGTACGGTCCCAAATGTCCCGTGCCTCCACAGCCCAGTCTGCCACCCTGGAGTCGGCGGAAGACACGGGCATGGGCACCGGAACCCGCGGATGCTGACCGTAGTTCAGAAGGAAAGGAGTCTGTCCGGTGGAGTCAGCCACAGCATTGTTTAATGCAAACTCAGCCCATGGTAGCAAGGATGCCCAGTCATCCTGCCTGGCAGAGACAAAATGTCGTAGATAGGTGACCAAGGTCTGGTTGGCCCTCTCTACCAACCCATTCGTCTCAGGATGATATGCTGAAGAGAGATTTAACTCAATACTGAGTAGACGACAAAGCTCTCTCCAGAACCGAGACGCAAACTGGGGACCTCGGTCACTGACAATTTTGTCCGGCATGCCGTGTAGACGGAAGATGTGCCTAACGAACAACGCTGCCAGAGCCCGTGCAGAAGGTAACCGTGGAAGCGGCACCAAATGCACCATTTTGGAAAAATGGTCGGTGATTACCCAAATGATGGTGCAACCCCGAGACTTGGGCAAGCCCACCACAAAGTCCATCCCAACCATCTCCCAGGGCCTGTCTGCCACCGGCAAAGGGTAAAGTAACCCAGCTGGCCGTTGTCGTGGAGACTTATTCTTGGCGCAGGAGACACACGCCCGAACATAGTCCCCAACGTCACGGACCATATGCGGCCACCAGTATGTCCTCGCCAGCAATTCAGATGACCTCTTTGTCCCAAAGTGTCCACCCACCCTGGACGAATGTGCCCAAGAGAGTACCTCCGGTCGCAAATTGGTAGGCACAAAAGTCTTGCCCGGGGGCACAGACTCTAGCGAAACCGGGGCCACTGTTCTCAGGCTCTCTGTAGGGATAATAAGCCGAGGCTCCTCCACCTCCTCCTCCGAGGACACCACAGAGCGAGAGAGAGAGCGTCGGCACGAATGTTCTTTTCTCCCGAGAGGAAATGCAGTGTGAAATGAAACCGGGAGAAGAACAAGGACCATCTGGCCTGGCGAGAATTAAGCCGCTGGGCTGTCTGAAGATATACCAAATTTTTGTGATCCGTGAAGACTTGGAAGGGAAAGCGAGCCCCCTCCAACAGATGTCTCCACTCCGAGAAGGCCAACTTCATTGCTAGCAACTCCCTGTCCCCGATGGAATAATTCCTCTCCGCTGATGTGAAGGTCTTGGAGAAAAAGAAGCATGGATGCTTCCGACCTTGAGCATCCTTTTGGAAGAGGACTGCTCCAGCACCAACGGACGAGGCATCCACCTCCAATATAAATGGCTTATCAACATCGGGGCGATGTAGGATGGGAGCGCTAGCGAAATGGGATTTAATAGACGTGAAGGCCTTGGAGACCTCTTCAGACCACAATTTGGGATTAGCTCCCTTTTTGGTGAGGGCAACCACGGGAGCTACCAAAGTTGAGAAGTGAGGAATAAACTGGCGGTAGTAATTAATGAACCCCATAAAGCGCTGCACCGCCTTTAGAGAATGGGGTTCTTGCCAGTCCATCACTGCTTGTAGTTTGGCAGGATCCATAGCCAATCCCTGGGCGGAGATGATATAGCCCAGAAAAGGTAAGGACTCCTGCTCAAACACACATTTCTCCAACTTTGCGTAGAGGGAATTTGCCCGTAGGAGGTCGAAGACTCTGCAAACATCTCTCCGGTGGGAGTCAATATCTGGGGAAAAGATGAGAATATCATCCAGATAGACTACGACTGAGGTGGAGAGCATATCCCGGAAGATGTCATTAACAAAGTCTTGGAAGACGGCTGGGGCATTACAGAGCCCGAAGGGCATCACCAGATATTCATAGTGCCCGTCCCTGGTATTAAAAGCCTTCTTCCATTCGTCCCCCTCACGGATGCGTATCAGGTTATAAGCACCACGCAGATCTAACTTCGTAAATATCCTTGCCCCCCGTAGCCTATCAAATAGCTCAGAAATTAGAGGCAACGGGTATTTATTCTTAACGGTGATGGCATTAAGACCCCTGTAATCGATGCATGGACGTAACTCTCCATTCTTCTTCTGCACAAAGAAGAACCCCACCCCTGCAGGTGACACTGACTTCCTAATGAATCCTCTTGCCAAGTTCTCCTGGATATATTGGGACATAGCCTCCGTCTCCGGGAGAGAAAGGGGATAGACCCGTCCCCGAGGAGGTTCTGCTCCAGGCAAGAGGTCAATAGGACAGTCATAGGGACGGTGAGGTGGAAGGACTTCTGCAGCCTTTTTGGAGAATACGTCTGCATATGACCAATAGTAATTAGGAAGAGAAGTAAAATCTGCGGGCATCTCTGTAGTGGCCACCTGAATGCATTCCCTCATACATCTGCCTTTACATGACTCACCCCAACCCAATATCCTCCCAGAGTTCCACTCAATGTGTGGGGAATGGAAATGGAGCCAGGGCATCCCTAACAAGATCTCGTCTATTCCCTCGGGAATGACTAAAAGTGAGATAATCTCTTGATGGGAAGGTGACATTGACAACGTGAAAGGGATGTTGATGTGTGATTGGTGAAGGGGTCGACCCTTCACTATCGAACAGTAGGGTTTGGCGAGCATCACCGAGGTATAGGTTTTGGGGGAGGCGAAGGTAGAAGACTGAAATTTCCCTTTGGCTCCGAAACCACAAAAGCGGATGTTAAAGTGGTGAGCCCCAAAATTTATTTTCCCCCAAAGGGGGAAAAATTGGAGGGTTTTTTACTGCTGTGTCTAGTGAACCCTCCAAAGGTTAAAGACGCGGTCGTTTCCCGACCCCCGTGGCTTTTTAGCATATTTCCCCATTTGTGGAGGCATTACAGGGCACGTATCGGCAGCCCAGTTTTGGTCCACTCGAGAAATCCATGGCCTCAGGGGATCGGACGCCCGAAAGGAAGATTCCAGAGGTTGGGAAGGTGGGCGCAGCCAGAACCCCTTTCCTCACTGGGCCCGTCCAACCCCGCCGTTTTTAAAAAGAAGGCGTGGGGTAGTATGGTATGAGCTC
>JARQOD010000002.1:356823493-356887918 GCA_033576555.1 Oophaga sylvatica | reverse complement strand
TGAACAATATCGCTAACGGGATCGCTAAAAAACGTCACTATTTAGCGATCCCGTTAGCGATGTTGTTCAGTGCGGCAGCTGCCAGCGACGAGCTTCCTGCTGTGATCTCGCTCGTCGCTGGAATCGTTCCGGACCCTATTTTCTCGTCGGCGCTCCCGCTGGGTAAGTATATATCGCTAGTGTGGCACCTTTTCTTAGCGATTTAGCGGTACTTTTGTACCGCTAAAGTCGTTAAGAAGATCCTAACGGCGATAGCGTCGTTAACTATATCGCTAAATGTGGCCGCACTTAGCGATATAGAAACAATCCCGCTAGCGATCGCATTAGTATGCGTCGTTATCGTGATCGCTAGCGGGATTGTTTAGTGTGGCAGTACCTTTAGTGCATCCTCTTCCCTCTTAAGGGAACTAGTTTGCAAATATGACAGGTACTTAGCTTCTCCGCTTCTGATATTTTTTTAACACCTACCAGGGGCACCCTCTTCGTCTCATGTTCTCTGTCCCATCCTGGCCTGTTACCTCTCTGAGTTATAAACTCGGAGCTATGTTGCTAGGCTTCCTGTCCCAGGACCTGTGTCCAATGCATCATTCTGTCCTTTGTTTGCTTCTCTCTTTCCCTCTCTCTTATTATTCAGGGTCATGCCATCCACTGCCTCGGTCTCTACTCATGTCAGGGCCACCCACATCATGCGACTAAGTTCATTAATCAGACTATTGGTCCGCTTTTACTTCACACTGAGCCTTGTCTGACTTCCTGACAGGAAATGATCCCCACTTTAGATTCCCACTCTGGGCTAGTCCCAAACATTAACTTTGTCGATGTCTACTCACTACCTGTTGCTGGGCAGAACAATACTTCATCACATGACAATGCAAAACATTAAACAGGCAAACATAATAATGCATCACATTACATCACAACAACACACATGTCTTCAAGGGGGAATGTGGGCAGTATGTCCATCTCCTTACACATCTGAAACCAATGCAATTCTCGAAAAGATTGACAGCCATCAATGAAATCAATAATATAATGTTAACCACAAATCCTTTTTTTAAAAAAACTAATACCAGTCAATTTATTTGTTGTCATATTTTGAAGTCCAAGATCCAAGTTACATGCTGTCTGAGCTAAGACAAAACTTGGCATGTTCTGCTCATCCCCGGTGAAACATTAAACCATTTTGGATGATTGCAACACATTAACAGAAGTGAACTTACCTGAAAAAGTGAGATTAAATCCCTCATAGGACATGGAAAAATCTGAGAGAAAGCGAAGCTGAGCAGTAAAGTTTCCATATAATCCAGCACTAATAGGAGTCGGTAGTCTTGAGCCAGTGAGACGTTTTAGTGGCTGGCTGAAACTACCATTTTCTGTGATGAGCAGAAAATCATGGCCGCTTTCCAAGTGAAACGTGTGAAAAGTGAAGAATACACCTGAAGGGAGAGAATACAGTCATCAGCATGGATCAGGGTGCAGCAATTGCATTCCACCTTGTGATTAAGAAAAGATTTCGGCAAATAAGCAAGTCTGTGTGATTTGGCCCATGAGTTACAAATGATGGCAGGTTACTACCATCATTATTACGTGACAGCATTAAATGACAAATGCCATTTTATTTCTCATGAATAATTAGTTTGTTCATTGAAATGGGACGTTCTTTGAGACTGCTCATTATTGAGTACATTGGATGAAATATTACTCCTCTCAGTATAGAGGAACACTTATATTTAGGTTAAATTCATACATTATATTCAGTTTAACCATCTTATCTTTAAATGCCCTTTTATTGGCATATAACAATAACACATAATAAGATACAATATGATGCTATAGACATATACCCATTCATAACTACTCAGAGCCCCTCCAATTTTGTGCTGAATTTAGGAGGACTTATAGTGCTCGAATTGCAACTGAATTTGCATATATCTTTATGTTGAACGGTTCTTTGAAAAATGTTCTGTATGTGCTGCAAATGTCCATCATAAGTACAAAAATGTATATAATAGTATATTATTCATACTGTATATAAAATTCCTATAATATACAAATATGGCTGCAGTTACCTTTTTGGCTGCACTGCACCACAGCAATAGCATAGGGTAGTGATTATTCAAAGGGAAGGAATATACCGGCACTATGCTAATAGTGCAGAGCACCATGGTTCAGTATGCTATGAAAGTAGCAAGGTGGCAGTCATGCTAGCGAATGCTACCTCTGTACGCCATGAGGGATTACACTATTAACTGTGAGCAGAACTGATACTTAGGTGAAAAATCTATGAGTTGGAAGAGAAGAGGCTGAATGTGAGGAAATACTGGCATATAATATTTAAATATTACAGAAAAATATAACTAAACATGTAAAAATGACAATTTATTTGAAAATAAAAAATGGAGATATAGTCATAATTTGGTATGGCGGCATGGACTGTAGAGATGATCTATTGTAAATATCTAAGAGACATTGACTAAAATTAGAATAGGCTATCAGTGAATGATTGCTGTAGTGAAGCATTCATAGTTTATCTGGGCACTACAACATACATACAAGTGGCTGATGTGCTTTACAGTATACTCAGCCTATTCTAGTGAACGAGGCTTTGTAGGACTGTAACATACAGTCAGTGTTGTTTATACATTGACGACGTGTTTTAAAAGTAAACGGTAAGATTAGAAATCCCTGAAAATCCTCACAGTAAAGTAAGGATTTATGGGATATATATATTTAAAAAAGCCTAGTTTATGATGAGCATAATGGTTATTTTAATGTAGTTTTCATTGTATCCTTTTCTGAAAGAAATCTGATGTATCATAAAGGTTTCCATTGACATTGTTAACAGAGTTTTCATCCATATTTTCCTAGTTTTGGATGATGAATAAACATACTAGTATCCATAAAAGTTTTTGGAGTATTAAGCTATGTTCGCTTTATAAGGTGGATTCCATTCACCTTGTGTGCTTATTTTTTAGAGATTTTTTTAAAGGTTTTTAAAATACCTGGTGGAAATAAATGTGCATGTCACTTCTTTGAAACAGAGCCTAATGAAATCGGTTCCAGACTAAACTTTGTCAAATCAAAAAGCTGCATAGAATGCTTATGTAAAATAACGTTTCTGACACCCTTCAAAATCTCATAAAAAAAGAAAACCACCTCTTAAAACTCCCCAAAAGTCTTCTCAAAACTCAAAACCCTTCAAAAGATTTGGGTTTCTGCTCCAAAAACTCAGCAAAAATACTCAATGTGAATATACCTGTCGGTAATGGAATACATTTCTATTTTCTTCTGTGACATAAATTATAATTTGGCAAATACGCTCTGCCATGTCTTCTCTGGCTGAGTTTTGACCACTTTAATAAAAAGGTGGTGGAGCTGTACCGATTGACATAAAAACATAACAATTCGCAACATTTTTGTGCAATTATGAGTTGCAAAAAAAATTGCAACATTACAGTTTTATAGCATAATTCATGAATCAGCAACTAAATGTTTATTGGTATAAGCTGGGAAACAGAGGTGAAATAGATGTGACTTATTTTTCAAAACAGGGATGTGAACTATAAGCTCTTACCTTTCCCATGTGAAGTTTCTATAGTCCAAGTGCAGTTTAGATTATTAGGATAAAAATCAGGAAAACCTGGAGATAAAATTGTTCCACTTGATCCATGGATATAACCTCCACAAAGAGCTGCAAAGAGAATACCATTTCAAATTAGTGACATATTTATAGGCTGAAGACTTCATTATATGTTAACCCCTTAGTGACAGCCATTTTGCAGCTTAATGACCGGGCCAAATTTTACAATTCTGACCACTGTTATTTTATGAGTAGTGTTGAGCGATACGATAATGCAAATATCGGCTATCGGCCGATATTAGCTCTATCGGCCTTTCGATAATTCGTCTAGATATTTTCGTCTTATCGAATACCGGAATCGGATTTGTCACTGTCACTGTGAGTGTCCGTCGGTCGGGTCTGTCAGGAGTCAGCGGCACTTACCTGGCAGAAGATCTCCGGCGGTCACGTCCTGGACTGCTTGATGGCCGCCATTATCTTCTCCCTGGCGGTCACATGCAGTTTTTCGCGATAACTGCAGTGACTGCAGGGTAATCCCGGCCGTAAAGCAGTCAGTCCGATGACGTCACCGCCGGGGAAGCAGGTAATCAGCTGTGCTGCGCCGGGATGACAGGCTCTGCCTGTCATTCTGATGTAGCAGAGCTGGATCGTCGTGGGACACTCGTTACTATGGACTGCGTCGGTCAGGTGGTATACTTTTTTTTTTTTCATTTTTTTACAGGAGATCGATGGCGTCGCAGCAGGATGAGACAGTAATAAAAGAAATGAAAACTGTGTTTTTTTTTTTTTTATTAAATTAAAAAATTTTTTTTGGAACATTCACCCGTCCGGGTACATAAACAATTTAACTATTTATTTACATACAGGGACCCTGTCCGGGTTATTTAGACTTCTTTGGCAGGGGTGTTACAGGTACCACCTGGTACTCTTCTGGTGCTTGCCAAACATCCGAGGCACCAAGGACCACCAGGACCTGATGACGTCGTGTGGCCTGTACAGTCAAGTCGTGACCCGCTATCTGGGTCTGTGTGGCCACCTCTTTCATCTCTCTCCGGGTCTGGAGCCCTATGTCACGGACTGTACGAACCCCAGGGGGCCTAACAGGCGCCGGGTACGGGCCAGCTATACTTATCATGTCCATAGCTGGGGCTGCTGAGGAGACCACTGAGGGAGGCTGGGGAGATTTACGGCGTGGGGTGGGCACTTTTGCAGAGGCCTGGATGTGGGAGGCTGAAGGCTTTGAGGGTCTCACAGGTTCCTGACACACTGGGGAGTAGGGGTCGCACCTGGTAACATTTAGGGCGTACCACCCATTGTAACCCCAGTGTCGGGTGTAAGTCACCAAGTCTCCTGGCAACAGGTCCCTCCCCGGGTGTCCTTCTGGGAGGTGAGCCTCCACGTCCCGCCGGGTCACAAAGACTTCTAAATAAAGTCCAGGCTCCTTGATGAAGCCCCACCCACCTTTCAATTTAAAGCTCCGTACTGCACCCTTACGCCGCGGCTCACTCAGGGTTCCTTTATCCTTTCTCATCCGGTCCTTATCTGCCCGGTCCTTCTCCAGGTGACGTTGGCGAAGTTTTAGGGTTTCTCGCTGCTCCCTTTGTCGCTCTGCTTCCCGCTCCCAACGTCTCCACTCTTCCTCCTGACGCCGATTGTAATTCTCCTCCACCAGTTGCTCCATGTCTCCACCACTCCACTGCAGCTTACAGTGTCCGGTTTGCGGCAGCTCTCCTGTCGCCCCCCAGTCCTGGCGGCGCTCCCCTGCGGAGGAAGCAGACGGCTCTAAATCAGATGACAGTCGGGGCTCCGGTACAGGCAGGTAGTGCTCTGGTGCCTGCGCGGCCTCCTCCATGAGGACGGGTGTCGCTTCTTCTGTCTCAGCGACCGGGGCAGACAGCGGGATCTGGGGTGCTGCTGACGGTGCTGCGGTTTTTGCAGGAACGGGTGCCTCCACTGCGACAACGTCAACTGGATCACATTGCAAGGGCTCCTCTACTAGAACGGGTGCCTCACCTTCCGGTACAGACACTTCAGGTAAGAGGGATTGGCGCCGCTCCAAGTTTATTTTTAGGGCACGCCAGCTGGCTTCCATCCTGGCGACCTCCTCCCGGTGCCGGGCCAGGCCTCTCAGGGTATCCTCCGCTTCTTCCAGCGTAGGAGGGTTTACAGGCCGGGTGCCCAACGGTGATTCCGTGGCGATCGGGTCGCTTCCGTGGGGGGAGAGCTCTGACTGCTCCATCCCTTCACACTTCTGCTCGTCGTGTCCATTAGCCATCTCTGCCAAGTCACATGTGTCATATCTGGAGAGGGCCCCTCTTTTGTAGGGAGGCGGGACCTCCTCACACTGAGGAGGATGAGGAGGCGGAACTCCAGAGCTGTGGGGCACGATGTTACATTGCAGTACCATTTACAGTGGGCGGCCATCGTTTTCACGCCACTGAGTGAGTGACACCCACGAAGAGCACGCCCTTCTTCTTCACCAGTGCCTCGTCGTGACGCAGATATGGCGGAAAAATGGCAAATACATTCTCTGATGATTTTAGCAATTCTCAAGCACAAAACCAGTGCAATTCAGGCACACAGGACTCGCTTATAGCGAGCTACAGAATCCTGTTCGTGACGCCCAAGTTGAGTCGCACAGAGCCAGAGGTTTTCGGGGTACTCGGCACCAAGCCCGTCGACTTCTATGGGGTATGTCACGTCTTTACCCGGCAATTGAATTAGAGTCGATTTTACTATGTAGAAGTGTATAAACTATAAATATATGTATATATATATGTCACAATGACATGTATATATATATATATATTATATATGTATTCTATGTGTGTATATTTTGTGTTTACAACGAAATAAAGGGTTTTTTTTGTTGCGATATTTTGTTCCCATAGACTTACATGGGACTTCCGGTATCGAAATCGGATATCGACGATATTTAGTGCTATCGGCGATACAATTTCGATACAATATTTTTAGATATCGAGCAATATCGCTCAACACTATTTATGAGGTTATAACTCTGGAATGCTTTAACGGATCCCGCTCATTTTGAGACTGTTTTTTCGTGACATATTGTACTTCATGTTAGTGGTAAAATTTATTCGATATGACTTGCATTTATTTATGAAAAAAATGGAAATATGATGAAAAATTTTAAAATTTAGCAATTTTCTAAATTTAATTTTATGCCCTTAAATCAGAGAGATATGTCACACAAAATACTTAATAAATAACATTTCCCACATGTCTACTTTACATCAGCACAATTTTGGAAACAAAATTTTGTCTTGTTAGGAAGTTATAAGGGTTAAAAGTTGACCAGCGATTTCTCATTTTCATAACAAAATTTACAAAACCATTTTTTTTAAGGACCACATCACATTTAAAGTCACTTTGAGGGGTTTAAATGACAGGAAATATCCAAATGTGATATCATTCTAAAAACTGCACCCCTTAAAGGTGCTCAAAACCACGTTCAAGAAGTTTATTAACCCTTTACGTGCTTCACAGGAGCTGAAGCAATATGGAAGGAAAAAAAGCGCCGTTTGACTTTTTTAAGGCAGAATTGGCTGGAATTGAGATCGGACGCCATGTCACATTTGGAGAGCCCCTGATGTGCCTTAACAGTGGAAACCCCCCACAAGTGACCACATTTTGGAAACTAGACCCCTTAAGGATCTTATATAGATGTGTGGTGAGCACTTTGAACCCTAAGTGCTTCACAGACGTTTATAACATAGAACCGTGAAAATAAAAAATCATATTTTTTCCACAAAAGTGATTTTTCGCCCCCAAAGTTTTATTTTCACAAGGGTAACAGGAGAAATTAGACCCCCAAAGTTGTTGTGTAATTTGTCCTGAGTACACCTATACCTGATATGTGGGGGTAAACCACTGTTTGGGCGCATGGCAGAGCTCAGAAGCAAGGGAGCACCGTTTGACTTTTGAATGCTTCATGTCACATTTGGAGACCCCTGATGTAACTAAACAGTGGAAACCCCATAATTATACCTCCAAGCCTAACCCCAACACACCCCTAACCCTAATCCCAACCCTAACCATAACCCTAATCACAACCCTAGCCCCAACACACCCCTAACCCTAATCCTAACCCTAACCACAACTCAAACCCCAAACACCCCTTACCCTAATCCTAACCCTAACCCTAATCACAACCCTAACTCCAACACACCCCTAACCCTATTCCCAACACTAACCACAACTCTAACCCAACACACCCTTAACACTAATCCCAACCCTAACCATAACCCTAACCACAACCCTAATCCCAACCCTAACCACAAACCTAAACCTAACACACCTCTAACCCTAATCCCAACCCTAATCCCAATCATAATCCCAACCCTAACCCAAACCCTAACCCTAAAACTGTAGCCCAACTCACTTTAGCCTAACCCTAACACTAAAACTTTAGCCCAAATCACTTTAGCTTAACCCTAACCCAAAACCTTTAGCTCAAATCACTTTAGCCTAACCCTAACCCTAAAACTTTAGCCCAACTCACTTTAGCCTAACCCTAACTCTAAAACTTTAGCCCAACTCACTTTAGCCCAACTCTAACCCTAACCCTAAAACTTTAGCCTAACTCACTTTAGCCTAACCCTAGTGGAAAAATGGAATTAAATATATTTTCTTTATTTTATTATTTTTCCCTAACTAAGAGGGTGATAAAGGGGGGGTTAATTTACTATTTTTTTTATTTTGATCACTGTGATAGCGTTTCACAGTGACCAAAATGAACCAATAGGAAAAATCTTCCAATTGTTGCTGGGTGCCAGCCGGCAGATCTCGGCGGACGCACTGCGCATGCGCCCCCCATTTTCGGACCAGAAGAAGATGGCGGCACCCACCGGAGGATGCAGGAGGGCCTGAGGATTACCGGGAGGTACGGGGGGTTGAGGACCCTATTTCTCTCTCCTCTGATGTGCGATCACATCACAGGAGAGAGAAATTAGATGGCACATCTGATTTTTTTTCCTGTCACCGTTATACTGTTAATAATGGAGATCGCAACCCCGGGGTCAGTGGAAACCGACCCGAATCATGTTCTCTGGGGTCTCGGCTACTCTGGCAGCCGAGACCCCAGAGAAAATCGCCCACCATCCCCGGAAGATCACGGCGGGTGCACTGCGCATGTGCCTGCCATTTTCTGACCGGAAAAAGATGGTGGCGCCCACCAGAGGAGGCAGGAGGGCCCGAGGACAACCGGGGAGGTACTAGGGGACCCTATTTCTCTCTCCTCTGATGTGCAATTACATCAGAGGAGAGAGAAATTAAATGGCACATCATTTTTTTTTTTTTTTGCGGTCGGCGTTATACGGTTAATAATGGCGATCGCAACCCGCAGCCGAGACCCTGGAGAAAATCCGACTCTAGGGGGCACTATACACTTTTTCCACATCGCCGTTAATTAACAGCGCTGTGGTTTAAGTACCCTTAACTACCGCCGTTAAATGGCGTATCGGCGGTCGTTAAAGGGTTAATATGAAATATATGTAATAAATAACAAGAACTAAATTAATAGTATCTATCAATAATACACGGGTTATAAGGGCATTTGAATATTTTTCCAATTTTTGCTATTTATACCACAATAATATGTAATATATTTCCTAGGAGAGTGAGAAATCCATTTTTATCACTAAATTGTGCATTACTTTCACAAAAACCTTAAACTGAAATATTTCAGATTGCCAAGCTTCAGACTACAATGTAAAATTGTATGTCTTCATGTATACTTATATGTCATATCATACCTTCACAGCTGGGCAGCGGTCTGCTCCACTGGAAGTTCGGCTCACATTCCAGTGCTTGGTCATCACTGAGGGTGTAACCTGAATCACAGCTAAAAGTCACAAGGGCTCCAACGTAAAAGTCATTGCCATGTCTCTGACCATTGACTGGAATTCCTGGATCAAGGCAGTGATCTGACTGCAATTTTACAGCTGAAAGCATGAAAAAAAATCAGTGAGATTTGTACCACCATCATTATCATTATCACACTAACATGGCAGTATGTATGAATAGTCAATGGAAATAAAAAGTATAGCTAAATTTATAACATATGTACATAATGTCATAAATAGAACAGTTTTGGCTGTATATTCCCCATTCAAAACGCATATATCACTTTCCTTTTCTCTACCTTGTTTTTAAGAGTGTAAGGCTGGTTTCACATTTGCATTGGGCAGAGCTGCGGAGGGCTGCGCACTTCCTCCATTAAGCCCCGCCCACTGCTGCACCTCTTCCATTCAGCTCCGCCTACATCTACATGTGTCCTACATACCTTATCTTTAACATTGGGTACGCAGGCCATGTGGATGTATGTGGATGCGTCCGCTTTTTTCCTTTTGACGCTGCTCCGAACTGCATTGAACGCAACATGTTGCATTTTGTTGTGGATGGCACAGCGTCAAAACGATGCATGGGGACGCATCCGCATACATCCACATGGCCTGCCTACCCAATGTTAAAGATAGGTATGCAGGACGCATGCAGATGTAGACGGAGCTGAACGGAAGAGGTGCGGCAGTGGGCGGGGCTTAACGGAGGACGTACGCAGCCCTGCCCAACACAAATGTGAAACCAGCCTAACAATGTTACTCACTTAGGGGTGATCTGAGGTATCACAGGAACTATTTCTAGTAAAAGTCAGGCTGGTTTATTTCAGTTCTCATAAACCATATCACAGAGAAACTTAAAGACTTTCACAAAGTAAAACATAAAGTAAGTCCATACAATAGTGCTGATTAGCCCACCTGGCTTAGAATCCTGCTTTTTAGTCCTTTAGCAAAGGCACTCAATTCAGGAGATCTGCACACCTCCATACACAAAGATGTGTGAGACAAACAGGTCTCATTTTACACAGTGAACCACACCCAGGAGTGGAGATATGGCGAGCAGCCTCCTCTCCCAACTCTGCAGCTGCTCACAATCAATCTGTCATGGCCGTTTAACCTGTTCTAGTCTGATATGTCCTAAAGCATAACTCCAGGTTTATCTCCCATCCACTATGTGTCCTACAGCCTATTTACAAGAGATTAATGAAATCATTAAAACTGCAACAAGTCTTAACATGAACCACCCATTGTGATTTACATAAGAATAGATAAAGTTGCAAACAAAATTATTCAACCCCCAATGAAAATTAGGTTTATTAGCAAAATTTACATATTTTCTGCTTTTTACAATAAATCAACAAGAATAATATAAATAGGTTAACACAACTAATACTCAAGCAGTTTCTCCAAATTAAACACAAAATGTAATTTTAAGGACTACTGCAGTCTCAGAATTTTCTTTTTCAATATATGCTTCATTCTTCCTTACTCTAGGGTTTTTGATCACCTGACTGCTCTGGAATCTGGTGTCAGCCAGTGATAATTTTTTCTTTCTGCCAGTGTTCTTAATACTTGAAAATGTTTGTGTATTTCTAGAAACATTCAATGCCTTTGTATTCTTTTTGTATTTGTTTCATTGTTTGTGAAAGGCAATAATTTCTTAACTTTTTGGACCACTCTCTTAGCCATATTTCAAACTTGCAATTAAATGTCACAGTCACAATCCCTTGCCAGTCCAGATATTTGATGTGTTATTTTTTATCAAATAATACAATGTAGCCCTTGATTATTATGTTAGGTGTGCTTGAGGCAACATCAGATTTGTAATATGGCTCTTATGAGGGATTCTTTTCAGGGGATTTAATAATTCTGAGATCGTAGTAGTCTTAAAAGTTGAACTTTGTGCTGAATTTGGAGAAACTACTTATTGCATTAGTTGTGTTTACTTATTTAAATTATTATAGTTTGATAGTCTTACTGCAAACATTTAAGCGAATCTGTCAGCAGTTTTGGCCAATATAAGATACGGCCACTGCCTTTCAGGGCTTAGCTATAGCATTCTATAATGCTGTAGATAAGCTCCGGATCCGACCTGAAAGATAAGAAAAATAAGTTTTATTATACTCACCCAGGGGGCGGTCCGGTCCGATGGGTGTCGGGGGTCCGGCGCCTCCCATCTTCTTGCGATGCTGCCCTCCTGCTTGCTTCATGGCTCCCTGGCATCGCGCTTCTGCGCAGGCGTACTTATGTGCCCTGTTGAGGGCAGAACAAAGTACTGCAGTGCTCAGGCGCCGGGAAATGTCAGAGAGGCCCAGCACTGCAGTACTTTGCTCTGCCCTCAACAGGGCAGATAAGTATGCCTGCGCTAGAGCGCGATGCCGGAGAGCCATGAAACAAGCAGGATGGTGGCATCGCTTGAAGTTGGGAGGCGCCGGACCCGGACCTGCTACACCCATCAGACTGGACCGATCCCCGGGTGAGTATAATAAAACTTATTTTTCTTATCTTTCAGGACGAATCGGGGGCTTATCTACAGCATTATAGAATGCTGTAGCGAAGCCCTAAAAGGCAGTGGCCCGAAACCCGACTTTCCCAAAAGTCGAGATGAACTAAGTCGGCCGACTAACGGAAACGGTCGAGTCGGAGTCAAAAACCCGACCCCAATGCAAGTCAATGGGGAATAAAAGTCATCAGGGAGTGGAGGACAGTAAACACACCTACAGTGCCCATTTCAATGCCAGTGACATCAATTCTTATTACTTAAGCTTGTCAACCTTAATTTACTTTATAATAATAGTAACGCATTGAAAACTGGGGGTTAGTTGGCTAAAGTTGTGGGGGGGCAGGGCTGGCTCCAGGTTTTCGTGGGCCCCAGGCCAAAGAGTCTCAGTGAGCCTCTTTAACACATACCACAATTCATGATGCTCCGATACGGCAGAGAAATATAGGTATAGTACAATGCTAAATACTTCACTTCTTACATTACATGAGTGATATCTATTGTAAATTCTACAATAGCTCAAAAAACGGACAGTATAGTCCTCCATACAGTATTATGGGTACCACATAGTGCGCCATACAGAATAATGAGCCCATATATTGCTCCATGCATAATTGGTCCCATATAATGTTCCATACAGTATATGATGAGCTCCACATAATGCTCTAGTATATGATGGGCCCCATGGATGATGCTCCAGTGTATGATGGGCCTGTATAATGCTCCATATATAATGGGCCCCATATAATGCTCCAGTGTATAATGGGCCCCGTATATGATGCTCCAGTGTATGATGGGCCCCATTTATAATGCTCCAGTGTATGATGGGCCCCATATATAATGCTCCAGTGTATAATGGGCCCTATCTATGATGCTCAAGTCTATGATGGGCCCCATATATAATTCTCCAGTGTATAATGCTCCCCATATATTGCTCCAAACATTAAAAAAAATTAAATACCTCTCCTCGCTGTGCACTGCTCTACTCTGGACTCCTCAGCGTCGCCATCTTCCAGCTCTCTGCACTGTGACTGTTCAGGCAGAGGGCGCACAGACGTGACGTCATCGCGCTCTCTGACCTGAATGTCACTGTCAGGAAACACGGAAGTCGTCACAGCTGTGGAGCAGGGAAAGGTAAGTACTGCAAGTGCTGGGGCCCTGAGCAAGCAGGGGGGCACACTCGTGGGCGCCGGGAACTGGCACAGGGCCCCTCGTAGTACAGCAGTGACTCTGACGGCGAGTGGACCCCCCCACCTGCTCAGGGCCCCGGCACCTACCCGGGTGCACCAGGTGCTGACGCCGGCCCTGGAGGGGTACAGCCCAGTTAGGGAGGAGGAAAAACTGGCATATGTTGAGGTGTAGGCTGGATGTTCAGCAGCTGCAAATGGATGAATTGGAGAAGTCGGAGGAAGAGGAGGACAAAGCGAACCATTTTGCTGGCAATCTATGTGTCATCAGGGGAAGGTGGTACAAAATCCTTTGAAACCCAGGCATGGTTCATTTTAATGAAGGTGAGATCACCAACATTTTGGGTTGACAGCTGGGTCCTTCTTTCTGTCAGGATTGATCCAGCAGCACTGAAGACTCTTTCTGATAGCACACTACCAGCAGGGCAAGCAAGCTCCTGTAAAGCATATTGTGCTAATTCAGGCCAGGTGTCCAGTTTACAGGCCCAGTTGTCAAAGGGGAATGAACTGTGAGGGAGGATAGGTTTTGAACCATAGTTGACAACTGCTGCCTCCTGTCTGTTGCAATCAATTCAGTATTAACAGTCGTGTGAGCAGAAATCCACAACATGGTCATGAAACCCCTGTCTCCAACGCCACTTTGGCTGTGTGCACCACGAACACCTCTTCCATGTTGCACAGTATGGCTCATGGTAGAACCTGCACCGCTGCTGTGTGCTGGGAATGCCTCTAACAAACGGTTTTCCAGAGTTGCTTGTTTGTTCGCCAATATTAGCTCTAGGTTCTCCTGTGGCATGATGTTCTGTAATTTGTAGTGTTGAGCGATACTGCTCGATATCTAAAAATATCGGATCGGAATGGTATCGCCGATATCACTAAATATCGTCGATATCCGATTCCGATACCGGAAGTCCCATGTAAGTCTATGGGAACAAAATATCGCAACTAAAAAAACACAAAATATACACACATAGAATACATATATATATATATATATATAATACATGTCATTGTGACATATATATATATATATACACATATTTATAGTTTATACACTTCTACATAGTAAAATAGACTCTGATTCAATTGCCGGGTAAAGCCGTGACATACCCCATAGAAATCGACGGGCTCGGTGCCGAGTACCCCCAAAACCTCTGGCTCTGTGCGACTCAACTTGGGCGTCACGAACAGGATTCTGTAGCTCGCTATAAGCGAGTGCTGTGTGCCTGAATTGAACTGGTTTTGTGCTTGAGAATTGCTAAAATCATCAGAGAATGTATTTGCCATTTTTCCGCCATATCTGCGTCACGACGAGGCACTGGTGAAGAAGAAGGGCGTGCTCTTCGTGGGTGTACACTCACTCAGTGGCGCGAAAAACGATGGCCGACCACTCTAAATGGTACTGCAATGTAAGATCGTGCCCCACAGCTCTTGAGTTCCGCCTCCTCATCCTCCTCAGTGTGCGGAAACTAACACGAAGGTCCCGCCTCACTACAAAAGAGGGGCCCTCTCCAGATGCTAATGACACATGTGACTTGGCAGAGATGGCTAATGGACACGAGCAGAAGTGTGAAGGGATGGAGCAGTCAGAGCTCTCCCCCCACGGAAGCGACCAGATCGCCACGGAACCACCGTTGGGCACCCGGCCTGGAAACCCTCCTACGCTGCAAGAAGCGGAGGATACCCTAAGAGGCCTGGCCCGGCACCGGGAGGAGGTCGCCAGGATGGAAGCCAGCTGGCGGGCCCTAAAACTACAATTGGAGCGGCGCCAATCCCTCTTACCTGAAGTGTCTGTACCGGAAGGTGAGGCACCCGTTCTAGTAGAGGAGTCCGTGCGGGCATCCCAGCCCTTGCAATGTGATCTGGTTGACGTTGTCGCAGTGGAGGCACCCGTTCCTGCAAAAAACGCTGCACCGGCAGCACCCCAGATCCCGCTGTCTGCCCCCGTCGCTGAGACAGAAGAAGCGACACCCGTCCTCATGGAGGAGACCGCGCAGGCACCAGAGGTCTACCTGTCTGTACCGGAGCCCCGACTGTCATCTGTTCCAGAGCCGGCTGCTTCATCCGCAGGTGAGCGCCGCCAGGACTGTCGGGCGCCAGGAGAGCTGCCGCAAACCGGACATCGTAAGCTGCAGTTTGATGGTGGAGACATGGAGATGCTGGTGGAGGAGAATTACAACCGGCGTCAGGAGGAAGAGTGTAGACGTCGGGAGAGAGAAGCCGAGCGACAAAGGGAGCAGCGCGAATCCCAGAAGCTTCGCCAACGTCACATCGAGAAGGACCGGGCAGATAAGGACCGGATGAGAAAAGATAAAAGTACGGTGAGGGAGCCGCGGCGTAAGGGTGCAGTACGGAGCTTTAAATTGAAAGCTGGTTGGGGCTTCATCCAGGAGCCTGGACTTTATTTAGAAGTGTTGTGACCCGGCGGGACGTGGAGACTCACCTCCCAGAAGGACACCCGGGGAGGGACCTGTTGCCAGGAGACTTGGTAACTTACACCCGACACTGGGGTTACAATGGATGGTATGCCCTAAATGTCACCAGGTGCGACCCCTGGTCCCCAGAGTGTCAGGAACCTGTGAGACCCTCGGAGCCTTCAGCCTCCCACATCCAGGCCTCTGCACAAGTGCCCACCCCACGCCGTAAATCTCCCCAGCCTCCCTCAGTGGTCTCCTCAGCAGCCCCAGCTATGGACATGATAATGATAGCTGGCCCGTACCCGGCGCCTGTTAGGCCCCCTGGGGTTCGTTCAGTCCGGGACATAGGGCTCCAGACCCGGAGGGAGATGAAAGAGGTGGCTACACAGACACAGATAGCGGGTCACGACTTGACTGTACAGGCCACACGACGTCATCAGGTCCTGGTGGTCCTTGGTGTCTCGGATGTTTGGCAAGCATCAGAAGAGTACCAGGTGGTACCTGGAACACCCCTGCCAAAGAATTATAAATAACCCGGACAGGGTCCCTGTATGTAAATAGTTTAATTGTTGATGTACCCGGATGGGTGAATGTTCATAAAAAAGTTTTTTAATTTAATAAAAAAACAACACAGTTTTCATTACTTTTATTATAGTCTCATCCTGCGACGCCATCGATCTCCTTTAAAAAAATGAAAAAAAAAAACCAGAAGTATACCACCTGTCCGACGCAGTCCATAGTAACGAGTGTCCCACGACGATCCAGCTCTGCTACATCAGAATGACATCAGAGGCAGGCAGGCAGGCAGAGCCTGTCATCCCGGCGCAGCACAGCTGATTACCTGCTTCCCCGGCGGTGACGTCATCGGACTGGTTTACGGCCGGGATTACCCTGCAGTCACTGCAGTTATCGCGAAAAACTGCATGTGACCGCCAGGGAGAAGATAATGGCGGCCATCAAGCAGTCCAGGACGTGACCGCCGGAGATCTTCTGCCAGGTAAGTGCCGCTGACTCCTGACAGACCCGACCGACGGACACTCACAGTGACAGTGACAAATCCGATTCCGGTATCCGATATGACGAAAATATCGGTACTCGGAATCGAAAGCCCGATACAGCTAATATCGGCCGATACCCGATATTTGCAGTATCGTATCGCTCAACACTAGTAATTTGCCTTTATAGCGTGGATCGAGGATGCTGGCCAACCAGTAGTCGTCATCCTTCATAATTTTGGCAATGCGGGGGTCCCTTTTTAGGATCCACAAGACATAATCACACATGTGGGCCATTGTTCCAGGTGTCAATGATGCACTGCCAGTGGTGGGTGGAGGAGCACTTTCTGCCAAATCCACATCCCTCCAGTCAAGCACAAACCCTGTACCTGACCTTGGCAAGCCAAAATTTTCTCTTGCCCCTGAGAAGCATCCTTCTCCACAAAATAATCATCCCCCTCATCCTCCTCCTCCTCCTCTTCCTCTTCTTCCTCCACCTCATCCAGGACAGCTCCCTGAGCAGACAATGGCTGACTGTTATCAAGGCTTCTCTCCTCCTCCTCCACTGCAGATGCTTTAATGTGTGTCAAAATTTGCATGAGCAGAAACATAAGTGGGATGCTCATGCTTATGATGGCGTCATCTGCGCTTACCAGCCGTGTGCACTCCTCAAAACACTGAAGGACTTTACAGAGGTCTTTCAGCTTTGACCACTGCACACCCGACAACTCGATGTCTGCCTTCAAACTGCCTGCCCATGGATCCTCCCACAAATGCATTACAGCCTGCCTCTGTTCACACAGCCTCTCAACCATGTGCATGGTGGAGTTCCAACTTGTTGCAACGTCCATGATTAGGCGGTGCTTGGGGAGGAGGAGCGATCGCTGCAGCCTCTGCATACGACTGGAGTCTACGGGCGAGCGACGGATGTGCGAGCACAGTCTTCGCACCTTATGGAGCAGGGCTGGTAACTCCGGATAATTATTTATGAAGCACTGCACCACCAGTTTCAAGGTGTGAGCAAGGCAAGGTATGTGTCTGAGTTTTGCCAGGGCTATGGCTGCCACAAAATTACGGCCGTTATCACTGACTACCTTGCCTGGCTCAAGATGTAGACTGCCCAGCCATGACTCAGCTTCTCGCTGCAAGTAGTCGGCCAGTACCTCCGCGGTGTGTCTGTTGTCGCCCAAAGACATCATCTTTAAAACAGACACATACCACTAGCTGTTCGATAGTGTGACACCTCGTGTGCAGCACTGTAAACTGCGGATGGAGTGCTCGTGTGACTGACCTCTGACGACGAGCTTTTGCTTCTGGAGGAGGAGGAGGGGGAGGGTTGAACGCCTACAGCCAACTGTTACCTGTACCGTGGGCTAGGCAGCACTGTTGCACCGCCGCTGTCCTCTGTGGACCCTGCATCCACCACATTAACCCAGTGTGCAGTGATGGACGCATAACGGCCCTGGCCATGCCTACTGGCCCATGCATCTGTTGTGAGGTGCACCTTTCCACTCACTGATTGTTTGAGTGCATGGACAATACGTTCTTTCACATGCAGGAGGAGGGCAGGGATGGCTTTTCTAGAAAAGAAGTGCCGACTGGGTAGGTCATAGTGTGGGACAGCGTAGGCCATGAGCTCTCGGAACGCTGCGCTTTCAACCAAACGGATGGGCATCATCTCTAATGAGATCAGTTTGGCAATGTAGGCATTTAAAGCCAGTGTATGCGGATAAGAAGATGAGTACTTTCTTGTCCTCCTCAGAGTGTCTGCTAGGGTGAGATGGACTTGAGAGCTGCATATGGGGGAACTAGCGGTGGACATGGCGGACTGAGAGGGGGTTGGTGATGGTGGTGGTGGTGATAGCCTAAATTCAGTTTTTCGTTGGAAAAACATTGTGATTCCCTGACTGCTTTGGCCTTGCGACGACACCTCAACATTTCTTTCTGGTGGTGTGCTAACCGGTGGGCTTACATTGGGGGAAGCGATGTAGCATTGCTGGCTACCTTCAGTCGGAGCAGGTGCACGTGTGCTACCTGAGGTTTTGTAGTCCGTCCACGCTTGCAAGTGCATGGTGTTTAAATGTGTAAGCATGCAACTGGTATTCAATTTTCTGAGATTTTTCCCTCGGCTAAAGGTCCTTCCGCACTTCTTACAGATAACCTTTGCCTCATCAATAGGATTTTAGTCAAAAAAGTGCCACACTGCACTCTTCCTACTATGGGATAAATTTTCAGGGCTTGCACGCTGTGCTAATTTGATCGTCTGGCCAAGCTGTCCTGCAACTCTTTTTGCATTTTTAGCACGTTTTTGGACTGCTACGGGTCTGCCAGATAACCGCAGCTGCAATGTTGATGTCTGCTGCGGATCCTCCTCCTCTTCTGAGCTATTGCCTGCGGCACCCTCTTCCCCAATGGATGCCAATCTGGGTCTATAACTGGGTCATCCATCACCTCCTCTTCAATTTCATCTGCATCTTCCTCTGTGTCACCGTGTAAGGTGTTAGAGTATGCGGGAAGGGACACCTGAGTTTCATCAGGGTCAGATTCTGGCTCAGTTGACTGCGAGGGCAATGTAGTGCTCTGGGTGAATGTGCCAGCAGAATCAGATAGCAGTGGCTGTGCATCAGTGCACTCCATGTCATATTCATCTTGGACAGGGGAATTCAGGATTTGACTTCATAACCCAGGCATTGTACGTGAAAAGAGCGCCACGGAGTAATCTGAAGTGTGGCCTGCTGCATCCTTCACTTTTGGTGGGGTGAAGGACACAAGGAAAGGTGTCGTTCCTGACCAGGAGCCTGCACTGACGACTCAGTGCTTGCATTTTTTGAAAGTTCAGAAGAGGAGGCGATAGAGCTGGAGGCTGTTTCGGCAATGTAAGCCAAAACCTGTTCCTGATGCTCTGGCTTTAAAAGCGGTTTATCTACTCCCAGAAAAGGGAGCCTTCCAGGCGTTCTGGAGCCAGATGTTGATGCAGGCTCAACACCTCCTGCCTTAGGTATTATTGGGCTTTTGGCGCTACCAGCAAATGCACCACCACCACCATCATTCCCATCTGGCCCCCCTGCCCACGTCCGCGGCCTCTTCCACCATACTTCCTCATGTTTGGGAAAATGTAACAAAAATACCAGCAGATATATGGTACTGTATGAGGAGCGTACAGCTGTATATGGCGTAGGGGAAAATTTAAATCTCAGTATATATTCCGGAGTCACACACAGACGCTCACTCAGTATGGATTTGACCATAATACAAAGAACAGATATACAGTACTGTCTCAGAAGCGTACAACTGTATACGGTGTAGGGGAAAATTGCAATCTCCGTATATATTTCCGGAGTCACACACAGACGATCACTCAGTATAGATTTGATCGTAATACAAAGAGCAGATATATGGTACTGTCTCAGAAGCGTAAACTGTTTACGGTGTAGGGGAAAATTGCAATCTCCGTATATACTTCTGGAGTCACAAACAGACGCTCACTCAGTATGGATTTGACCGTAATACAAAGAGCAGATATACGGTACTGTCTCAGAAGCGTACAGCTGTATACGGTGTAGTGGAAAATTGCAATCTCCGTATACATTTCCGGAGTCACACGCAGATAGTCACATGTATTTGTCCGTGATACCAGCCGGTACACTGTAGTGTGAGAGGAGCATAAAGCTCTATACGGTGTGGGAAAAAATGAACGGTCGTTAAGTGTGCAGAAAAAAAAGAATAAAAGTATTAGTGCTGTGTAAAAAGCAGTCTGCACAGCAGTGAACACACAGCAATACAGCTATCAGGCAGCCTAATAACCAGCGCTGCTGCACACAAGAAAATCCTCCCCTGTCACTGCACACTAACTGTACAGCACAATTGCTATCAGCATAAGCACAGAAGAACTTCTCTTCTCTTCCTGCCTAACTCTCTCCCAACTGATAAACAGCGTCAGCAATCTTTCCCTAATGTTAATATCGGCAGAAGTAAAATGGAGGTCGGCGCTCAGGACTTTTATAGACACTATGACGCCCCCAAAGCAAGCCAATCACTGCAATGCCCTTCTCTAAGATGGTGGTAGACGGTGCACATGTCATCTCGTTGCCCACAGTGTACGTCCTTGCTCATTGGCTGAAAAAAGGCGCCTGCAAGCATTATGGGAAAACCGCCTTGGGCGCTGGGGTCGACTACCACATGGCCGCCTGCACGCTATGGTCGGGTTTCGGCCAACGAAACCTGACTTTGGCGAAAGTCGGCGACTTTTGAATCTGACCGACCTGTTTCGCTCAACTCTACAAACAACTAAAATTTTGTAAAAACATAATGGTGCATTACTAAAGCTGGTAAAAAGTCTTCTATATACAAGGGTAAGATATCATATATCTTTTATGCTTCGGAAGCAAATCTACTTCTTGTATAAGCATGGTTGGCAAGAACTGTATATATTATGGGAAACTGAAGGTTGAAGATGATGAGAGGTATTATGATGGTCTTACTTTATATCTAGGGGTTTTTATGTGCATCTTCAGTATCTATAAAGTAATCTAGATATTAAGTAACTTAAAATCTTGGCTGACAAGCAAGGAAAAGTCACAATTTTCATACCAGATGTCTTGAAGCTAGGAAATACATTAATTAGATATTAGTATAGCTTCTGTCTGTGTGGATGTAGTCATAACCGGAATGTTTTTAACTATTTTCTAGGGCAGGTCTTCACAAGGTTATCCCAAGGCAGAACACTTAGGCAGCACAGCAAGAATTAATTAAAAATTGCTGTTCACTTTCTAAAGAAATGTATTAGAGTTACTTCCGTCTTGCTAGGAAATATTATAACATTTTGTTCCTTTATAGTGTATACTACAAGACTAAAATATCTGTAACACTGAGCAAGAGAATCAAAGACTGTATCTATTTAGCTTTCCAAAGCTGGGATGGACATATGGCCCCCTTACTCTCCAGTATCTCATCGAGTGCCCTTTTGTGTATCTTTAACAATTCCCTAGTAATTATAAGCTATGAAATTCATCAGTTATGTTCCTTATATGCAATTTAATAGACAGTCAAAAACTTATTTCTTGGTGTCAGTGGGTCCCTTAACCAACCAGGTCCTTGTGCAGCTTTAAAGGTTATGCATACAGTATGTCGTCCCCCAGTCTGAAGCACTAATATTTAGCTCTTTGACTGACACAGAACTAATTTCTTTTAAATGTTTGGCTAAGCATTGGTGTTGAAAATGGGTAAGGATAATTTTCATACAAAGAATGGTTTAACAAAACAGGGTCCGAATAATAATTGAACCCTTAATCGTACACATAGTATGTCAGTGTGCAATACAGTCATGGTTTCTATGCACTATAGCAGAAAACTGGGCACACTCTTGATTTGTGTTAAAGGAAATTTTAATACGTACACTTGGTCACAACACAATGTGTTGTGACCAAGTGTACGTATTAAAATTTCCTTTAACACAAATCAAGAGTGTGCCCAGTTTTCTGCTATATTACACGGTTTGGGAACCTGCTGGAGCACCTCATTTTAGAGCTGTTCCAATATTTATTTACACATGGTTTCTATGCACTGCTTACCACTAAAGATGAGCGACTTTGCCTCCGGGAGGGTTGAGTCGGGTTTCGGACTATCCGACTTTACCAAAAGTCGAGTCGAATGAGATAGACCGACTAACTCACGGCAAAAGTCGAAGTTCGGCCAAAAACTAAATCCGAACCTAATGCAAGTCGTAGGGGAAAATTTAAATCTCCTTATATATTTCCGGAGTCACAAACAGACACTCTCTCAGTATGGATTTGACCGTAATACAAAAATCAGAAAAATGGTACTGCATCAGAAGTGTACTGCTGTATACAGTGTAGGGGAAAATTTAAATCTCCGTATATATTTCCGGAGTCACACACAGACGCTCTCTCAGTATGGATTTGACCGTAATACAAAAAGCAGAAAAACTGTACTATATCAGAAGCGTACAGCTGTATACAGTGTAGGGAAAAATTTAAATCTCCTTATATATTTCCAGAGTCACACACAGATAGTCAGCATGTATTTGTCCGTGATACCAGCCGGTACACGGTAGTGTGTGAGGAGAGTACAGCTCTATACGGTGTGGGAAAAAATGAACGCTCGGTAACTGTGCAGAAAAAAAGAATAAAAGTATTAGTGCTGTGTCTAAAGCACTCTGCACCGCAGTGTACACACAGCAATACAGCTATCAGGCAGCCTAATAACCAGCGCTGCTGCACACAAGAAAATCCTCCCCTGTCACTGCACACTAACTGTACAGCACAATTGCTATCAGCACAAGCACATAAGAACTTCTTAGATCTTTACAGCCCTAACTCTCTCCCTACTGATAAACAGCGTTAGCAACCTCTCCCTACTGTTAATATCTGTTAATATTGGCAGAAGTAAAATGGAGGTCGGCGGTCAGGGCTTTTATAGACACTATGATGCCCCCAAAGCAAGCCAATCACTGCAATGCCCTTCTCTACGATGGTGGTGGACGCTGCACATGTCATCTCGCTGCCCACAGTGTATGTCCTTGCTCATTGGCTGAAAAAAGGCACCTGCAAGCATTATGGGAAAACCGACTTTGGCGCTTGTATTACCGACCGCATTGCCGACCTCACGCTATGGTCGGGTTTCGGCCTGCGAAACTCGACTTTGGCAAAAGTCGGCGACTTATGAATCTGATCGACCTGTTTCGCTCAACTCTACTTACCACGCTAGGTTATGGATTACGAGTTTTTGACAAAAATTCCCATAAACAAGGGTGAGTCAAAAACTGTTCTGCACTCCAGATATAGTAATACTTCTGTTGGCTAAATTGTTTTATTAGATCTTTCCCTAAGAGATTGCTGTCTCCATAATCTGTGCTCTCAATTCATTTGTAACTGTGGTGTGAGAAACAATGGCTGCCACAATTGTGATTTTCACAAAAGAAGAGCTTCATGTACTGATTAATTTTTTGTGGTTTCATGTTGTGTCTGATACTTGTTTTTATAGAAGACCTCATACACAGTATGGTGAAAGTGTTTTGTTGGGAAGAAGTGTGTACGAATGGATAGAGACTTTCAAGAAAGTTCGCCAAATCCCAGCCATGAGGAAGGAGAAGGACGCTCATTCACGACTGATGACACCATTGGGCATGCACTTGAACCGATTCTGTTGGATAGACGAGTGCAAGTGGATTATGTAGCAAATCAGCTCTACGAGGATGAAGATTCACAGCTGATAAAAAAGTGAAGACAGCGATACAATTGTGGCTTGTAGCTCAGCCTAAATTATTTTTCAGTGAGTTAATTCAAAAGCTTGATGACACATGGACAAAGTGTGTTAGAAAGCAGAGAGAATATGTTGAAAAATGATGCTTTTGTCTTTTATGGAAGTTGATTCAAATTAAAGTGCAGATAATTTTTGACTCACCCTCGGAGAGATAGACAGATTGATTATTTTGTCAGTACCGGAGCAGGAACAATACTAAATAATAGCTGACGAGTTAATACAGCAACACATTTACGTCCATAACTCTGTGCTTAGCAGGGAACAGACTGACATGTGCCCACACTGTGAAGCAGAAGAGAATTCTGGGAAATAGTCACTTGGCAGCTCTCATTCAAAGCAAAGGAAAAAGAATCCAAATTAGGGCGAAATCAAAGCAGCTTTCTTATTCAATAATGCTGTCCAGAAGTCATTACTCCAGTTGTTAAGGTAAAAGAAAATCAATAAAGATGATCAGACTGCAGAGTGCGGAACAGCTTCTAATAGATTTAAGCTCTCCAAACATCGAGCAACAGCCCAGCTAACACAATGACGCCAATTTCTCTATATTTGAGGGGTGCGCTGCCCTGCCTTGCTGAGCTTACGGCTACACAAATGAACAATTCCTGAAAGTCCGATCTCCATATTTATTCTTTTCACTGGGTAAGGATAATTATTTTTAATGAAATAGAAGCAACTTGGTTCTTTTCTTTTATCTTCGATCAATAGAACAGATACAAAATCAGCAAAGTAAAAAACATAGCAATTTGGAACCAGGCTGAAATGCAGTTTTTTGTATTATAGTAAAATTGGTATACATATACCGGATACATTGGATATTATGGTCCAGCAGGTAAATATTACATAAAGATAAGGCTTACTTTCATAGCGAATTTGGAAGCCGACATCGGAGTGGCTCTTGTCAGTGCTGAAGAGGAGGTAGAGGAAATTGCTGGTACTGATCAGGAACTGGGGAACTTGCGTGCCATCATAGACCCCAATCAATGGAGAAGAATAAGACTTTCCATCCCTCACCTCCAGTGTGTCATAATTTACTTCAGTCTTAAACCTGCAGGAACAAAATATAAGACAAAGTTGTAAATTATACCAAGGAATGCATCCTCAAGAAAATCAAGTAAGGTTCCTGCTAGAATAAATACAGTAGGCCTTGTCTCATAAATTAGATACGTGTAGTTACATTATAAATATAATTATAAAATAATAACTTTAGTAGTACAAATAACATGACAGAATGTATTACAGCCATGGCTTGTCATGCCTAGTTAGGGATTTAAATTTTGTCCTTCTTAGCAAGACATACCAGACATGAGGGTGAGCCAAACATTTCCCCGCTTGGATTATATTTCAACTTCTGTTGTCTGTATAGAAACCACCGGAGCAATAGGCGGAGGAGGGCATGTCTTTGGGAAGGGTGGATCTTTAACTCATGCAGTTTTGTGTGTATAGTGGTGTAGATTTTAAGCAAGAGTGATGTTGCTTTAAGACTGAAGGATATGTTTGTGCCTGGTGTGTCACTGTGAGGAGGGTGGGGCTTATATAGGTGAGGTAACTCTGTGTCTTTTTGTGAGGATAGTGGGGGCTGGTCTCTCTCTGTGAGGGGGGTGGGGGTTTATATAGAGGAGGTAAATTTGTCTTTCTACCGCTTTCTTTCACCAGATGAAATGGAGAAGACATCACCCGCCCTCCTGCCCTGTTCTAATCACTATCCTAAAACGTTTTAATTATTACTTGTATAATGATGAATGCTTTATTGTATTTTCTGTTTTGAATTTGCCATTATATATCTTTTACCAGGTCCAATTGTATCATGACTATAAAGAGTTAACATTGGCATTAACCTTTTAAGACCAAGGGAAGGGCAATCCTCTGCTATGGTTCCCTAGAGGATTCCTCCACAGGGGTTTTTTCCTCTCCTGCTCGCTGTAGGATGACTCTTCGTGAGTCAGAGGTTTGCCAAGTTTAGTTCCCTTAATGTTTTTGCAGGGACTTTTAGTTTATAAGTTTACAAAAGTGATTTATAAAAAAGTGTCAAAAAAATGTGATTTGGAATTTATAACCTGTCACAGCTTTGCTGTTTAGGGGTCTGGTGGAAGTTGCAGACAAGTTAGGGTGGACTCATTTTAACTAATAGAGGCGGTCAAAACCTCATGGTGGTGAACAGACTAGGCTTTGATGGCCAGCCTCAAGGACTTTGTAATGGTAACGTCAATCAGGAGCGGACACAGTGGTTAAGCACAGGAGTAACGATAATAGGGTCATTGGTGCCCCGAAAGTTTACTGGCTATGCTTGAATGGCAAGCCAGGTGGTACCACCCCTTTTATGGCTCTCTGTCCTGGTGCTATATGTCAGACAGCTGGGGGTATCACAGTACTTGTGAATCCCGAAGTACCAGCACTTCACCTGACTCCTACTGTGGTTGTTTTAATCCTGTGATTTAAATTAAGCTGTGGCCTGTTTGACAACCAAAAAAGTGTGTTTTGTGTATTTATTCTAGTGCCTAGGTTCACTGTAGTTATGGTTGTTTTAAGATGGAGTGGGGATCCGTCCCATATCCAAAAGTCATGTCTTATCAGCTCTTTCTTTACGAGATCTTTGTTTCCATAGTCTCTGCTGTGCAGGTTTGAACATGTTATGTCAATTCATTTGGTACTGTGTGAGAATCAATGGTTCCCACACTTGTAATTTGCAAGCAAAAAAGCAAGTAATTCATTTTTTTTGTGGTCTAACGGTTTATCTGGTACTTATATTTATGAACGACTTTGTAAACACAGTATGGAGAAATAATTTTGTTGGGAAGTAGTGCGTACGAATGGATAGAGAAGTTCAAGGAAGGTCACACAAGTGTCAGCCATGGAGAAGTAGATGGATGCCCATCCATGACTGATGATAACATTGAGAGTGCACGTGAGCCGATTCTGTGGCATAGATGAGTGACAGTGGATTATGCAGCAAATCAGCCCTACAAGAACAAAAATTCACATCTGATGAAAACCTGAAAACAGTGATGGATTTCTGGCTTATAGCTCAGCCTAAAATTGAGTGAATTCAAAAGGTTGTTGACAAAGCCAAATTTAGTGTCCACATGTTTGACATTTCTGTAGCAATGAGAGCCTCCTTAATTCATGGGTGCATGTTTCCAGAAGCATGAGCTGCTCATAATGTACTAGACACCACAATGCACTGGGCACTACAACGGCAGATTTGCAATTTTCACTCAGCAACATCCACTGCTGCTTGTTTCTAGAAAACACCCATGGAGTTAAATCATCACTACACCTGCATATAAAGTCACAAAGAGGAATAATTTCCAAAATGGGGTCACTCAAGGGGGGGGGTTCCTCTCTTCTAGCACTTAGGGGCTATGTACATGGAATCCACAAACTATTCTACTAAAATCTGTGCTCCAGGAAACAAATAGCTCTCCGTCCCTCCCAAGTTTCGCTGTGTGGCTAAGCAGCACTGTACATCTACATATGGTGTATTTTCATGTTCAGCAGAAATTGTGTGACAAATTTTGGTGCCATTTTTACCAATTTTTCCATGTGAAAATGTAAAATCTGGGGCTAAAACAAAATTTTTGTGGTAAAAGTGTAATTATTTTTTTTACTGCCCAATGGTATAAAATTCTGTGACACACCCGTGGTGTCAATATGATCAATGAAGCCTTGGATAAAGTCACCAAGAGGCATAATTTGTATAATGGGGGCAGTTGTGGAGGATTTCTGTTGTTTTGGTATGTCAGGGGCTCCTCAATTGTGACATAGCATCCGCAATCTCTTCCAGCCAAAATTGCACTCCAAAATTCATTTGGCACTAGTGTTGAGCGATACGATAATGCAAATATCGGCTATCGGCCGATATTAGCTCTATCGGCCTTTCGATAATTCGTTTCGATATTTTCGTCTTATCGAATACCGGAATCGGATTTGTCACTGTCACTGTGAGTGTCCGTCGGTCGGGTCTGTCAGGAGTCAGCGGCACTTACCTGGCAGAAGATCTCCGGCGGTCACGTCCTGGACTGCTTGATGGCCGCCATTATCTTCTCCCTGGCGGTCACATGCAGTTTTTCGCGATAACTGCAGTGACTGCAGGGTAATCCCGGCCGTAAAGCAGTCAGTCCGATGACGTCACCGCCGGGGAAGCAGGTAATCAGCTGTGCTGCGCCGGGATGACAGGCTCTGCCTGTCATTCTGATGTAGCAGAGCTGGATCGTCGTGGGACACTCGTTACTATGGACTGCGTCGGTCAGGTGGTATACTTTTTTTTTTTTTTTCATTTTTTTACAGGAGATCGATGGCGTCGCAGCAGGATGAGACAGTAATAAAAGAAATGAAAACTGTGTTTTTTTTTTTTTTTATTAAATTAAAAAAATTTTTTGGAACATTCACCCGTCCGGGTACATAAACAATTTAACTATTTATTTACATACAGGGACCCTGTCCGGGTTATTTAGACTTCTTTGGCAGGGGTGTTCCAGGTACCACCTGGTACTCTTCCGGTGCTTGCCAAACATCCGAGACACCAAGGACCACCAGGACCTGATGACGTCGTGTGGCCTGTACAGTCAAGTCGTGACCCGCTATCTGGGTCTGTGTGGCCACCTCTTTCATCTCTCTCCGGGTCTGGAGCCCTATGTCACGGACTGTACGAACCCCAGGGGGCCTAACAGGCGCCGGGTACGGGCCAGCTATACTTATCATGTCCATAGCTGGGGCTGCTGAGGAGACCACTGAGGGAGGCTGGGGAGATTTACGGCGTGGGGTGGGCACTTTTGCAGAGGCCTGGATTGGGAGGCTGAAGGCTTCGAGGGTCTCACAGGTTCCTGACACACTGGGGAGTAGGGGTCGCACCTGGTAACATTTAGGGCGTACCACCCATTGTAACCCCAGTGTCGGGTGTAAGTTACCAAGTCTCCTGGCAACAGGTCCCTCCCCGGGTGTCCTTCTGGGAGGTGAGTCTCCACGTCCCGCCGGGTCACAAAGACTTCTAAATAAAGTCCAGGCTCCTTGATGAAGCCCCACCCACCTTTCAATTTAAAGCTCCGTACTGCACCCTTACGCCGCGGCTCACTCAGGGTTCCTTTATCCTTTCTCATCCGGTCCTTATCTGCCCGGTCCTTCTCCAGGTGACGTTGGCGAAGTTTTAGGGTTTCTCGCTGCTCCCTTTGTCGCTCTGCTTCCCGCTCCAAACGTCTCCACTCTTCCTCCTGACGCCGGTTGTAATTCTCCTCTACCAGTTGCTCCATGTCTCCACCACTCCACTGCAGCTTACAGTGTCCGGTTTGTGGCAGCTCTCCTGTCGCCCCCCAGTCCTGGCGGCGCTCCCCTGCGGAGGAAGCAGACGGCTCTAAATCAGATGACAGTCGGGGCTCCGGTACAGGCAGGTAGTGCTCTGGTGCCTGCGCGGCCTCCTCCATGAGGACGGGTGTCGCTTCTTCTGTCTCAGCGACGGGGGCAGACAGCGGGATCTGGGGTGCTGCCGGTGCAGCGTTTTTTGCACGAACGGGTGCCTCCACTGCGACAACGTCAACCGGATCACATTGCAAGGGCTGGGATGCCCGCACGGACTCCTCTACTAGAACGGGTGCCTCACCTTCCGGTACAGACACTTCAGGTAAGAGGGATTGGCGCCGCTCCAAGTTTATTTTTAGGGCACGCCAGCTGGCTTCCATCCTGGCGACCTCCTCCCGGTGCCGGGCCAGGCCTCTCAGGGTATCCTCCGCTTCTTGCAGCGTAGGAGGGTTTACAGGCCGGGTGCCCAACGGTGATTCCGTGGCAATCGGGTCGCTTCCGTGGGGGGAGAGCTCTGACTGCTCCATCCCTTCCCACTTCTGCTCGTCGTGTCCATTAGCCATCTCTGCCAAGTCACATGTGTCATATCTGGAGAGGGCCCCTCTTTTGTAGGGAGGCGGGACCTTCGTGTTAGTTTCCGCACACTGAGGAGGATGAGGAGGCGGAACTCCAGAGCTGTGGGGCACGATGTTACATTGCAGTACCATTTACAGTGGGCGGCCATCGTTTTCACGCCACTGAGTGAGTGACACCCACGAAGAGCACGCCCTTCTTCTTCACCAGTGCCTCGTCGTGACGCAGATATGGCGGAAAAATGGCAAATACATTCTCTGATGATTTTAGCAATTCTCAAGCACAAAACCAGTGCAATTCAGGCACACAGGACTCGCTTATAGCGAGCTACAGAATCCTGTTCGTGACGCCCAAGTTGAGTCGCACAGAGCCAGAGGTTTTCGGGGTACTCGGCACCAAGCCCGTCGACTTCTATGGGGTATGTCACGTCTTTACCCGGCAATTGAATTAGAGTCGATTTTACTATGTAGAAGTGTATAAACTATAAATATATGTATATATATATGTCACAATGACATGTATATATATATATATGTATTCTATGTGTGTATATTTTGTGTTTACAACGAAAGAAAGGGTTTTTTTTGTTGCGATATTTTGTTCCCATAGACTTACATGGGACTTCCGGTATCGAAATCGGATATCGACGATATTTAGTGCTATCGGCGATACAATTTCGATACAATATTTTTAGATATCGAGCAATATCGCTCAACACTATTTGGCACTCTTTCCCTTCTGAGCCCTGACGTGTCCAAACAGTAGTATATATTTCTGTTTATCGGTGTACCCATTCTCTATGCTCTGCAAACAACTTTTGACTAACATCCACACTAATCCATGCCTTCCACTCCCGGGTCAAAGACATTTCCCAAGTAGCACAAATTCTTTAGAATGCTTTACGCCACAAAATTAGGACTAACCACAGTTTTGGGCGCTCCCTAAAGACACATCTATTTTGAGTGATCTACTATGTTACCTAATCGAAGTCCTTTTTATTTGTAGCCCATTCACCATTTCTCTGAACATAATTCACTCCAACTTAGCACCCAGGAATTCAGACATCAGCCTTAGAGAGGTATCACACACGCAGGGACCCATTAGACTTTGAGGCCACCTTGACGATGGTTGATAGGTAGATATAATTTGGCCAAATTTTATGCTAAGCGTCTCATATTTTCCCTAATACTCAAAAGCCGTATTGCTATTCAAATTTCACATATTTCACATTGACATGCTTTAGCATGATAGAGTGCAACCTTTTTTTGTATATTGTGTAAGGAGGCAGCTCCTCCTGGTATGTACCTATTCACACTAGTCTAGATGTGCCAGTCAGTTTTTTGTCACTTGTTTTCTGCTGGGCCCATGACCTGTTGGCAGCGGATTATTCAGGAATCTCTCCAAGCATGTGACAACAGAGCTTCTTTATTTAGGAACAAACAGGAACAATATATGCTAAGCTTAATATATCAGAAGTAAATCATTTCTGTGTCTCTATCTGTGCAGCATCTACAGCAGTCTGCTTCTCTCATACACAGACACAGGAAAACAGGAAATACAGTCACATGCTCTTCCTGTGTGAGCCTCTGGGAGGTTTTTTTAACTTTATAAACAGCTTACAAATCTAGCAACTAAACACTCATAGACAGGAATGGAGTTGTTGCACCAAACATATTCCAACACCGGCACTTCTCAATGTTCTGTCAGCTGCTAACTCCTATTTTGCCTGTGCATGATGAAAGTTCCAGAAAATGTCCCTCAGAACCAGCACACAGGTACAAGCTGATAGAGTAGAAAGAGAAGTGCCGATGTAACTGAGCTCTTTCTGTTGATTGTCTTCTGTGTCAGTGTGCTATATACTGAGAAGTGCCGATGTTTCTGAGCACACAGGACAATCAGCTGACAGGACAGAGGAGTTGTGTGCCTAAGAACCAACAGCTGACAAAACTGGAGCACTGTGCTGAAAAATGCAGATATTACTTAGAACATAGGGACTAGCAAAGAAGGCAGAATGATCTGTGTGCCGATAACTAACAGCTGCAAGGAGGCACTGGAAAAACATTAGTGGAATATAGAGTCTTAGTTGGTGAGCAGTGGGAAAAATAGGAGTACAGGGATGTGCTTACCTGGCATGGTTGTATTAGCCACAACACTTTCCGAACTCAGAAAAAGAGTTGCTGGAGATCTAAGGAGGGAAGTCCAGCAAGGAAAAAATGGAGAGATGAATCTTTGCTGTGCTGCCGAGGATAGCAATGGATATTACCGGTGTACAGGTGGAAGTATCCAGGAGGCAGAATTGATGAATAGCGGTTTTTATTGTCAACGCGTTTCGAAGTTCACATACTTCTTCATCAAGGCAAACCACAATTTGTGAATGTGTCTTGTCCTGATGAAGAAGCATGTGAACACAATGACAATAAAAACCGCTATTCCTCAATACTGCCTCCTGGATACTTCCGCATGTACACCGACAATATACATTTGTGTTCTCAGCAGCACAGCAAAGATCTATCTCTCCGATTTTTCCTGAAAACCGACAGCTGACAGTGCTCAACACTATGCCGAAGACTTAGTTAAACTGCTGATACACTTACAAACAACGCACTGGATCCAGCCAGGAGTGCGCATCTGGTCTAAATTTACAAGGTATAGTGGATAGATTATTAAAATTGCTTCCTCTACATTATTAATAAATCAAAATTAAAACAACTGTTACACTTTCACTCAATATCAGTTCTATGTGATCTTACCATATGATGGTCTACTTTAAAGTAGATGAACATTAAATGCATGTAGTCATGTTTATGACTGCACTTTGAATATACCTTCAAGATATAATACATACATGAAATGGGAGTTCCATTGGTCAGACAGACAATGTTTTAAGATAACTTACTTATCAAATGTGATTTTTATGGGGTATCCAGGTTGTGCTTCAAGAACCCACACACAATTCAAGGAGTCCTTGTAGAACCCAGGCCAACCAGGAGACAGAATCATCCCACTTGGAGCAGTCAGATGTCCACCACATGGAGCTATTAGAAGAGATAAAAATCACATTAAAACATATGTTGTAATACTATAGCAATAAAATAACTATTATATCTATAAATATTCAATATTACTATCTATCACTCTGCATCTAATAATGTTTAAAAATTATCAAACCTTAATATTGTTATACTAAGGGATAGCACTGTAGCCTTGTGGCAATGGGGTCCTGGGTTCAAAGCCCACCATGGACAATATTTGCAAGGAGTTTGTGTGTTCTACCTGTGTTTGTGTGGATATCCTCCAAGTTCTCCGGTTTCCTCCACACTCCAAAGACATACTGATAGGGAATTTAGATTGTGAGCCCCAATGGGGACAGTGATGATGTCTGTGAAGTGCTGTGGAATATGATGGCACCTTATAGGCGAGTAAAATAAATTATCTTAGGAGATAGGTCTGCAGAAGAGGCGTAACCATTACAGGTCCTGTAGTCAGACAAGCTCACTGATTAAATGAATTTCACAGGTAACTCATTCTGCACTCTGATACTTAGAGGTTGTAGAAGTCAAACATTTCAAAATATTAATTAAACCTAAATGCTTTTGAGCCCAAATTACACAAATTTAAGTGGAAAAAAATAAAGGTGATCATATCTTTTAATGGTTTCCTGATTACCCCATAAACATGAATCAATTACTTAAATTACAGGAAGGAGATACCTGCAGACTCTTCTGCTAGCTCATTTTGTCTAGGGTTAGGGCTCTTGCAGTTGGAGGACATTAATGTGTCACCATTCATTTCAGCTTATTGGCCAATCTTACTAAAATCAGTAGGATGGGATGACATTTTGCTAGTATGTAACTTTGAAAGAATAATAAATCCTACATAAATTAAAAAAAATCCTAAAAATGCAATAGTAGGAGAAATGTTATTCTTTTTTTCAGCAGAAAGGGTAAAGGGAAAACGTGGCTATGTATAATGTAAAAGCTTTGCAATAGTTTAGCCATAAATACGTCAAGGCAGTTCATTACAAAAACATTTCGAGTCAAGGTGAGATGTTCATCGTGATGAACTCTGCTCCGTCTATAAGCTACTGAATAAAAATAAGTTTCACTTAGTCCTGGTGAGAAATCTTTAAGACATGAGTTGATAGAAGTAACATTTCCCAAAGGAGATATTGTGATTTTCAGTGTCTCTCTGTTGGTGATTATGTTTCCGAATTATAGGATGTGTGTGTTGAACATGAGTAACAAACATTCCTCAAGGAATGATTTCTGTCTTCTGTTTTTTGCTCACCTTCTCTAACCTTTCCATTTGACGTATAAACAGTGCTATTCTGGTAGGGGTAATTTCCACTAATGTCTGTTATTTAGCTAGAAGGTGTAAGTCGTGTGTTTATTTTACGATCCTGTCTTATAGGTTCACACCTATTGGCAGGTTAAACACTGACCTGCCCCCTGCCTACACTATTTACTGTGCCGAGTACGAAGAACCGCTGCTGGAGTTATTCTTAGCCTAGTTTTATTCCTTTATGCCCTTCTTTACGATAGTTTGGCGCACTTGCAAACCTCTTGTGTCCTGCTAAATGTTAATGTTTACAGCAGTTGGAAAAATACATCCAGAGCAGACTAGTAGGCATTGAAAACTCTCATCTCATAAACCTGGAGAGCTGTGATAAGTAGAGGTGATTTATGATGCACCGGTTACATATTGTTGTTACGGCATTTACTGTCCCATTTTGTGGTACATATTGGTAGACATTAGAAATAAGGTTGTTTCTTGGAAATGTAAGTGGTAGTTGGAAAATTGTGGGTGAGCAAAACAAATAAAAATATATTGCAAAACAAAATCATATTTTATTTATTTAGAGGAAATATAAACTAAGTGGGCTTACAATAATGTTGAACAGATTTTCAACTCCTCCCACCCGGTTCTCTCACATCCTACAAGCTGGTCCTGTATTGGAGCTTAGTGTATGTAATGGTGGCAAAGCACATTACATTGGGCACTGCTGGGGTCCTGGATTTAAATCCCACCAAGGACAACATCTGCAAGGAGTTTGTGTGTTCTCCCCCTGTTTCCTTGGGTTTCTTCCTACACCTCAAAGACATACTAATAGGGAATTTAGATTGTGAGCCTTAATGGGGACAGTGATAGAGATGTCTGTAAAGCGCTGTAGAATTAATATAAGTGAGTAAAAGTAAATTAACTTAACTTTTCCTCCATTGGCAGATGATCAGGGCAATCTTTATGTTTTTATGGAATATACTCCTCCACCAGAAGTGTCTAGTAGCCCCCATACAGGATTGTTCAACAATCTAATGTGTACAGTGACCTACCAACTCTCCCTGGACAGTTGATGTTGGGGGAGAGAAGGATCGGTTATATCTGATTTCAGACAGCTGATAATTTTGTTCTCTCTGAGATAAACTATTGCCAGAGGAGCTCTCCTGTGTAGGATGTGAGTTGGAGATATAGCTGCTGGTTGCCAGTTATCCTTTGTGAACAATGGGCTTAACTTCCATTTCCAAATTGAGAACATACATGGCTAATCATGTATGGGTAGGTGTGTGCCTAAAGGGTATGCCACACTAAACGAGATCGCAAACGAGATCGCAAACGAGATCACTAAAACGTCACTATTTTGCGATCTCGTTAGCGACCTCGTTGTGTGTGGCATGTAGCAACGATGTGGCCCCTGCTGTGATGTCGCTGATCGTTCACTAGAGTTCTGGACGTTTTTTGATCGTTGGCGTCCCGCTGGTGAACCTGAATCGCTGTGTTTGGCACCTTTTGCGAACGACGAGCGACCTCGTTTGTGACGCATGACTGTTTTGCGTCACGGAGTGGATCGCAATATCTGTAATTTCTCTTTTGCGTCACAGAAAGGATCGCAGAAGTTGCAAAGCAGGCTAGAAGGACGCAGAGAGCAGGGCGATGCTGGAAATTCCTATGAATCAGAAGCGCTCAGTACATGCTAATGACATCCTAACGACCGCCAAAGTCGTTAAAGAGATCGCTGACCGCTGATGAGTCGTTTATAAGATCTCCTGTTTGGCAGCTACTAGCGACCTAAAAGAGATCACACCAACGATTGCATCGTTATCGTGATCGCTAACGAGATCGCTAAGTGTGGCAGTACCTTAGTAAGGATGGATTAGTGAACAGCTCTCAATCAAATAGTCTTGGATCAAGAAATCTTTAGCATATAATGAGCTTGTCTTAGGAAACAATTTGAAGGTATTTAATTGTGTAGTGGGTACATGGCTTGCTATGATTGAGAAACAGTAAAAAAGAGTACACTAAACATTTCTCAATTTGACAAGTAAATATATTAACAACAGTGGGTATGGAAAGAACTCAGACCCCTTTAAATTTTTCATTGCATCCATTTGGTAAATTCAAAAAAGTTCATTTTTTTTCTCATTAATGTACACTCTGCACCCCATCTTGACTGAAAAAAAACAGAAATGCAAATTTGCAAATTTATTAAAAAAGAAAAACTGAAATATCACATGGTCGTAAGTATTCAGACCCTTTGCTCAGTATTCAATAGAAGCACCCTTTTGAGCTAGTACAGCCATGAGTCTTCTTGGAAATGATGCAACTACAGTAGAGTTGAGCAAAACTGGTCGGTCAGATTCAAAAGTCGCCGACTTTCGCCAAAGTCGGTTTCGTTGGCCGAAACCCGACCATAGCGTGCAGTCGGCCATGCGGTCGTCGACCCCAGCACCCAAGTCGGTTTTCCCATAATGCTTGCAGGCGCCTTTTTTCAGCCAAAGAGCAAGGACGTACTCTGTGGGCAATGAGATGACATGGGCAGCGTCCACCACCATATTAGAGAAGGGCATTGCAGTGATTGGCTTGCTTTGGGGGGCATCATAGTGTCTATAAAAGCCCTGAGTGACGACCTCCATTTTACTTCTGCTGATCTTAACAGTAGGGAGAGGTTGCTGATGCTGTTTATCAGTAGGGAGAGAGTTAGGGCTGGAAAGAGAAGTTCTTCTGTGCTTGCGCTGAGAGCAATTGTGCTGTACAGTTAGTGTGCAGTGACAGGGGAGGATTTTCTTGTGTGTAGCAGCGCTGGTTATTAGGCTGCCTGATAGCTGTATTGCTGTGTGTATACTGCTGTGCAGACTACTTTTTACACAGCACTAATACTTTTATTCTTTTTTTCTGCACAGTTACCGACCGTTCATTTATTCCACACCATATAGAGCTGTACGCTACTCACACACTACCGTGTACCAGCTGGTACCATGGACAAATACATGCTGACTATCTGTGTGTGACTCCAGAAATATATACAGAGATTGCAATTTTCCCCTACACCGTATACAGCTGTACGCTTCTGAGACAGTACTGTATATCTACTCTTTGTATTACTGTCAAATCGTCTGTGTGTGACTCTGGAAATATATAAACGGATATTTAAATTTTCCCCTACACCATATACAGCTGTATGCTACTTATACAGTACCATATATCTGCTGGTATTTTTGGTACATTTTCCCAAACATGAGAAAGTATGGTGGAAGAGGCCGCGGATGTGGGCGGGGGGAGCCATCTGGGAATGATGGTGGTGGTTGTGCATCTGCTGGTAGCGCCAAAAGCCCAATAGCACCTAAGGCAGGAGGTGTTGAGCCTGTGTCATTGTCTGGCTGCAGAAGGCCTGGAAGGCTCCCTTTTCTGGGTGTAGGTAAACCGCTTGTAAAGCCGGAGCATCAGGAACATGTTTTGGCTTACATTGCCGAAACAGCCTCCAGCTCTATCGCCTCAGCTTCTGAAGTTTCAAAAAATGCAAGCACTGAGTCATCAGTGCAGGCCCCTGGTCAGCAACGACACCTTTCCTTGTGTCCTTCACTCCCACCACAAGTGAAGAATGCGGCAGGCCACACTTGAGATTACTCCCTGGAGCTCTTTTCACATACCATGCCTGGGTTATCAAGTGAAATCCTGAATTCCCCAGTCCAAGATGAATCTGACATGGAGTGCACTGATGCACAGCTACTGCTATATGATTCTGCTGGTACATTCACCCAGAGCACTGGATTGCCCTCGCAGTCTACTGAGCCAGATTCTGACCCTGATGAAACTCAGGTGCCTCTTCCCGCATACTATACCACCTTACACGGTGACCCAGAGAAGGTGCAGATGAAATTGAAGAGGAGGTGATGGATGACCCAGTTGTTGACCCGGATTGGCATCCATTGGGGAAGAGGGTGCCGCTGGCAACAGCTCAGAAGAGGAGGAGGATCCGCAGCTGGTATTGACATCGCAGCTGCGGTTATCTGGCAGGCCCATAGCAGTCCAAAAACGTATTAAAAATACAAAAAGAGCTGACCGACAGCTTGGCCAGACGGTCAAATTAGCACAGCGTGCAAGCCCTGAAAATGTATCCCATAGTAGGAAGCGTGCAGTGTTGCACTTTTTTGACAAAAATCCTAGTGATGAGGCAAAGGTTATCTGTAAGAAGTGCGGAAGGACCTTTAGCCGAGGGAAAAATCTCCGAAAGTTGAATACCAGTTGCATGCTTAGACATTTAAACACCATGCACTTGCAAGCGTGGACGGACTACAAAACCTCACTGGCTTTGAACACCTACATTGCCAAACCGATCTCATTAGAGATGATGCCCTTCCTTTTGGTTGAAAGCGCAGCATTCAGAGAGCTCATGGCCTATGCTGTCCCGCACTATGACCTACCCAGTCGGCACTTCTTTTCTAGAAAAGCCATCCCTGCCCTCCACCGCATTGTCCATGCACTCAAACAATCAGTGAGTGGAAAGGTGCACCTCACAACAGATGCATGGACCAGTAGGCATGGCCAGGGCCGTTACGTGTCCATCACTGCGCACTGGGTTAATGTGGTGGATGCAGGGTCCACAGGGGACTGCGGCGGTGGGACAGTGCTGCCTTGCCCACGGTATAGGCAACAGTTGGCTGTAGGCATTCGACCCTTTTCCCCCTCCAGAAGCAAAAGTTCGTCAACAGAGCGCAGTCGCACGACACATCCATCCGCAGCTGCCAGTGGTGCACACGAGGTGTCCCACTAGCAGCTAGTGGTAAGCGTCAGCAGGCTGTTTTAAAGATGATGTCTTTGGGCAACAACAGACACACTGCGGAGGTACTGCCGACTACTTGCAGAAAGAAACTGAGTCATGGCTGGGCAGTCTACATCTTGAGCCTGGCATGGTAGTCAGTGATAACGGCCGTAATTTTGTGGCTATCATAGCCCTGGCAAAACTCAAACACATACTTTGCCTGGCTCACACCTTGAACCTGGTGGTGCAGTGCTTCATAAATAATTATCCGGAGTTACCAGCCCTTCTCCATAAGGTGCGAAGACTGCTCGCACATCCGTCGCTCGCCCGTAGACTCCAGTCGTATGCAGAGGTTGCAGCAATCGCTCCACCTCCCCAAGCACAGCCTAATCATAGACGTTGCAGCAAGGTGGAACTCCACCATGCACATGGTTGAGAGGCTGTGCAAAGAGAGGCAGGCTGTAATGCATTTTTGGGAGGATCCACGGGCAGACAGTTTGAGGGCGGACATGGAGTTGTCAGGTGTGCAGTGGTCAAACCTGTAAGACCTCTGTAAAGTACTTCAGTGTTTTGAGGAGTGCACACGGCTGGTAAGCGCAGACGACGCCATCATAAGTATGAGCATCCCACTTATGCGTCTGCTCATGCAAACTTTGATGCATATTAAGGATCAGGCGTCTGCAGCGGAAGAGGAGGAGGAGGAGGGAAGCCTTCATGACAGTCAGGCATTGTCTGCTCAGGGAACTGTCCTGGACGAGGTGGAGGAAAAAGAGGAAGAGGAGTAGGATGAGGATGAAGGGGATGAATATTTTGGGGAGGATGATGCTTCTCAGGGGCAAGAGAAAAAGTTGGCTTGCCAAGGTCAGGTACAGGGTTTGTGCGTGAATGGAGGGATGTGGATTTGGCAGAAAGTGCTCCTCCACCCACCACTGGCAGTGCATCATTGACACCTGGAACTTTGGCCCATTATGTCTTGCGGATACTAAAAAGGGACCCCCCGCATTGCCAAAATTATGAAGAATGACGACAACTGGTTGGCCAGAATCCTTGATCCACGCTATTAAGGCAAATTACAGAACATCATGCCACAGGAGAACCTAGAGCTAATATTGGCGAATGAACAAGCAACTCTGGTAAACCGTTTGTTAGAGTCATTCCCAGCACACAGCAGTGGTGCAGGTTCTACCACGAGCCGTACTGGGCCAAATGACAGAGGTGTTTGTGGTGCACACAGCCGAAGTGGCGTTGGAGACAGGAGTTTCATGACCATGTTGTGGTCTGATTTCTCGAGTAACGCTCACACGACTGGTAATACTGAATCAATTGCAACAGACAGGAGACAACAGTTGTCAACTATGGTTCAAAATTACCTCTCCTCCCATATCGATGTTCTGCCTCACAGTTCATTCCCCTTTGACTACTGGGCCTGTAAACTGGACACCTGGCCTGTATTGGCACAATATGCCTTACAGGACCTCGCTTGCTCTGCTGGTAGTGTGCTATCAGAAAGGGTCTTTAGTGCTGCTGGATCAATCCTGACAGAAAGAAGAACCCGGCTGTCGACCCAAAATGTAGGTGATCTCACCTTCATTAAAATGAACCATGCCTGGGTTTCAAAGGATTTTGTTCCACCTTCTCCTGATGACACATAGGTTGCCAGCAAAATGGCTCGCTTTGTCCTCCTCTTCCTCCGACTTCTCCAATTCCTCCATTTGCAGCTGCTGAACGTCCAGCCTACACCTCAGCATATGCCAGTTTTTCCACCTCCCTAATTGGGCTGTCCCCCCAGGGTGGGCGTCATCACGTGGCGCACCCGGGCAAGGGCCGGGCCCTGAGCAGGTGGGGGGCCCACTCGCGGTCAGAGACACCGGCGTACTTTGAGGGGCCCTGTGCCAGTTCCCGGCGCCCACGAGTGTGCCCCCCTGCTTACTCAGGGCCCCAGCACTTGTAATACTTACCTCTCCCTGCTCCACTGCTGTGACGTCTTCCGCGTTTCATGACAGTGACATTCAGCTCAGAGAGCGCAATGATGTCACGTCTTTGCGCCCTCTGCCTGAACAGTCACAGTGCAGAGAGCTGGAAGATGGCGACGCTGAGGAGTCCAGAGTAGAGCAGTACCCAGCGAGGAGAGATATTTCATTTTTTTTAATGGTTGGAGCAATATATGGGGAGCATTATACACTGGAGAATTATATATGGGGCCCATCATACACTTGAGCATCATAGATAAGGCCCATTATACACTGGAGCATCATCCGTGGGGCACATCATATACTGGAGCATCATATAGTGCCCATTATATATGGAGCATCACTTGGAGACCATTATATATGGAGTATTGTATATGGGGACCATTATATTTGAAGCATTATATGGGGCTCATCACATATTGGAGCATCATATATGAGGCCCATCATATACTAGAGCATCATATGGAGTTCATTATTTATGGGGCATCATATAGGGCCCTTTATATATGGAGCATCATATGGAGCACATATGGGGCCTATTCTGTATGGAGCATTATATGGAGCCCATTCTGTATGGAGCAACATATGTGTTAGGGTTTGAGTTCCCACTGCTGCACAAGGGGAGTCTCGAACCAGTCCCGCTGCGGTCCCCCATCCATCTCGGCCGCAGTGGAGCCTGCTCAGCAAAGACGTAGGTCCCAGCGTCTCGCCCGGTCTAATACTGTGCAGAGACTTGCTGCTGCCTCTTCAGGTTCTGCTATTGTAGCCAGTACTGGTCAGTGGCGAGCAGACGTCTTTAGGGCTAAGTCCTTTGCTGCTTCATCTGAGCATGCCCAGAGCAAGATCCCCCATTGGAGATCAGGGGTCACATGCTCAGATACAGCTGCCACTCCTATTGGTCCTTCAGGAAGGTCCTGTGGCTGTTGATTTTCTGAAGCAGCTTCCCATTGGTCCTTCCTGGAAGGTCTTTTTCTCGTGGCTGCTATAAAAGGCTGTCCTTACCGCACGGCCATGCGCTAGTATCAAATCTGTTATGTGCTTGCGCCAGTGTGGTCATGTATGCATGTGGTTAGGTCTGGCTGAAATAAGCCCCTAGAATACCGGCACCTCCGGTGAGGAGATTGTATACACGTGTTCAGGGCTCGGCTAAAAACACCCTTAGAATACAGGCTACTCCGGTGAGGAGATTACTGCTTGGGTTCTGATTGCATGACCACAGACTGCAATCCGCTTAGCAGTCATCTGTGTTCCCTGTGAGTCTAATAGGACACAGTCTTTGTTACAGCGGCTCTGTGAGTTAACAGAGACCGCTTATTCCGCCATATAGTGCTACGGCGTTTACATCTGCGACTCTGCGGGATAACAGAGTTTGCTTATACTGCCTATTTACGCCATCTTACTAGCAGCAGGCTCTGCCTGCACGGTGGACCCCGGGCTGCGAACGCACCTCTCCTTAACCCCTTCCCGACCCATGACGCCACGTAGGCGTCATGAAAACCTGTGCCAATCCGACCCATGACGCCTATGTGGCGTCATGAAAGGATCTCGTCCCTGCGGGCCGGGAGACCGGGGTCACTCAAAGGTCACCCGACCCGCAGTTACAGGACCCTTTGTGCTTCACCACAGGGGGGTTGGCTTAACCCCCCCGTGGCCACGATCGCTCTGATTGGCTGTTAAAAGTGAAACAGCCAATCAGAGCAATGTGTAATATTTCACCAATTTAATTGGTGAAATATTACAATCCAGCCATGGCCGATGCTGCAATAGCATCTGCCATGGCTGGAGACCGAGCCCTGACCCCCCCACACCGAGTCACGGCGGTGATCGGCCGCCGCCACCGAAAGATGGCAGCGATCGGTCACCGCCGTCACTTACAGCTCCCCTCCTCTTTTGGTCCACTGCCCCCACTTCCTATCCCCCCCCCAGCCTTCCGACCCCCCTACTCACCTCTCCCGATCCACCGATGTCCCACGATCGGGCCCGGCGTCCGCCCGGGCCTCTTCATGGGCGCCGCCATATTGGAAAATGGCGGGCGCATGCGCAGTGCGCCCGCCGGCCGGCGCATGCGCAGTGCGCCCCCCCAGTGTTCAAAAATTTATTTTGATCACTGTGATAAACTGTCACAGTGATCAAAATAAAAAAAAGTAAATGAACCCCCCCTTTATCATAGGTAGGGACAAATAAAAAAAATAAAGAATTTTTTTTTTTTTTCCTAGCGGATTTTGCTGCTGATCCGCAGCTGATTTTGCTGCGGATCCGTGGCGGATATCGCTGCTGATCCGCGGCGGATTTCGCTGCTGATCCGCGGCGGATTTCGCTGCTGATCCGCGGCGGATTTCGCTGCTGATCCGCTGCGGATTTCGCTGCTGATCGGCGGCGGATTTCGCTGCTGATCGGCGGCGGATTTCGCTGCTGATCGGCGGCGGATTTCGCTGCTGATCCGCGGCGGATTTCGCTGCTGATCGGCGGCGGATTTCGCTGCTGATCCGCGGCGGATTTCGCTGCGGATCGGCAGCGGATTTCGCTGCGGATCGGCAGCGGATTTCGCTGCTGATCCGCTGCGGATTTCGCTGCTGATCGGCGGCGGATTTCGCTGCTGATCCGCGGCGGATTTCGCTGCTGATCGGCGGCGGATTTCGCTGCTGATCCGCTGCGGATTTCGCTGCTGATAGGCAGCGGATTTCGCTGCTGATCGGCGGCGGATTTCGCTGTTGATCGGCGGCGGATTTCGCTGCGTATCCGCGACTGATTTCGCTGCGTATCCGCGACTGATTTCGCTGCGGATCCGCGACTGATTTCGCTGCGGATCCGTGACTGATTTCGCTGCGGATCCGCGACTGATTTCGCTGCGGATCCGCGACTGATTTCGCTGTGGATCCGCGACTGATTTCGCTGCGGATCCGCGACTGATTTCATTGCTGATCCGCAGCGGATTTCGCTGCTGATCGGCGGCAGATTTCGCTGCTGATCCGCGGCGGATTTCGCTGCGCATCCGCGACTGATTTCGCTGCGGATCCGCGACTGATTTAGCTGCGGATCCGCGACTGATTTCGCTGCGGATCCGCGACTGATTTCGCTGCGGATTCGCGGCGGATTTCGCTGCTGATCCGCGGCGGATTTCGCTGCGGATCAGCAGCGGATTTCGCTGCTGATCCGCTGCGGATTTCGCTGCTGATCGGCGGCGGATTTCGCTGCTGATCCGCGGCGGATTTCGCTGCTGATCCGCGGCGGATTTCGCTGCTGATCCGCGGCGGATTTCGCTGCGGATCCGCGGCTGATTTCGCTGCTGATCCGCGGCGGATTTCGCTGCTGATCCGCGGCGGATTTCGCTGCTGATCCGCTGCGGATTTCGCTGCTGATCCGCGACTGATTTCGCTGCTGATCCGCGGCGGATTTCGCTGCTGATCCGCGACTGATTTTGCTGCTGATCCGCGGCGGATTTCGCTGCTGATCCGCGACTGATTTCGCTGCTGATCCGCGGCGGATTTCGCTGCTGATCCGCGGCGGATTTCGCTGCTGATCCGCGACTGATTTCGCTGCTGATCCGCGGCGGATTTCGCTGCTGATCCGCGACTGATTTTGCTGCTGATCCGCGGCGGATTTCGCTGCTGATCCGCGACTGATTTCGCTGCTGCTCCGCGGCGGATTTCGCTGCTGATCCGCGGCGGATTTCGCTGCTGATCCGCGGCGGATTTCGCTGCTGATCCGCGGCGGATTTCGCTGCTGATCCGCGGCGGATTTCGCTGCTGATCCGCGGCGGATTTCGCTGCTGATCCGCGACTGATTTTGCTGCTGATCCGCGGCGGATTTCGCTGCTGATCCGCGACTGATTTTGCTGCTGATCCGCAGGTGATTATCTGCTGATTCATCTGCGCTAGCGGGTATAGCATAACGCGATCGCGTTATGCTATACCGTTACCAGCCGGTCAACGCTACGTGTTGAACGGGCTGGTAAAACGCAATATGAACCCAGCCTTAGGGTTAGAACTAGGGTTAGGGTTAGCATTAGGGCTAAGGTTAGAATTACGGTTAGGGTTGGAATTTGGGTTAGGGTTGGAATTAGGGTTAGGCTTGTAGTTAGGTTTATGGTTAGAGTTGGGATTAGGGTTAGGGGTGTGTTGGGGTTAGGGTTATGATTAGGGTTTGTATTAGGGTTAGGTGTGTGTAGGGGTTAGGGTTGGGGTTAGGGGTGTGTTGGGGTTAGGGTTGGAGTTAGAATTGAGGGGTTTCCACTATTTAGGCACATCAGGGGTCTCCATACGCGACATGGCGCCACCATTGATTCCTGCAAATTTTGCGTTCAAAAAGTCAAACAGTGCTCCCTTTATTCCAAGCCCCGACGCATGCCCAAACAGTGGTTTATCCCCACATATGAGGTATCAGCGTACTCGGGAAAAATTGCACAACAACTTTGGGGGTTCTAATTTCTCCTGTTAACATTGGGGAAAAAAATTGGGGACTAAAAATTATTTTTGTGGAAAAAAAATAATTTTATATTTTCACGGCTCTGCGTTATAAACTTCTGTGAAGGACTTGGAGATTCAAAGTGCTCACCACACATCTAGAGGAGTTCCTTGGGGATCTAGTTTCCAAAATGGGGTCACTTGTGGGGAGTTTCTACTGTTTAGGCACATCAGTGACTCTGCAAACGTAACATGACGCCCGAAGACCATTCCATCAAGTGGGCATTTCAAAACGTCACTACTTCCCATCCGAGCCCCGACGTGTGCCCATACAGTAGTTTTCTCCCACATATGGGATATCAGCGTACTCAGGACAAATTGGACAACAACTTTTGGGGTCTAATTTCTCATGTTACCCTTGCGAAAATAAAAAAATTGGGGACTAAAAGATCCTGATTGTGGAAAAAAATATGATTTTTTTATTTTCATGCCCGGGCGTTATAAACTTCTGTGAAGCACTTGGGGGTTCAAGGTGCTCACCACACATCTGGATAAGTTCCTTTGGGGGTCTAGTTTACAAAATGGGGTCACTTGTGGGGAGTTTCTACTGTTTAGGCACATCAGGGTCTCTGCAAACGTAACAAGATGCCCGCAGACCATTCCATCAAGTTGGCATTTCAAAGCGTCACTACATCCCTTCCGAGCCCTGACGTGTGCCCAAACAGTGGTTCCCCCCCACATATGGGGTACTAGCGTACTCAGGACAAACTGGACAACAACTTTCGGGGTCCAATTTCTCCTGTAACCATTGTGAAAATAAAAAATAGTGGGCTAAAAAATCATTTTTTGAGAAAAAAAAATGATATTTTATTTTCACGGCTCTGCGTTATAAACTTCTGTAAAGCACCTGGGGGGTTCAAAGTGCTCACTATGCATCTAGATAAGTTCCTTAGGGCGTCTAGTTTCCAAAATGGGGTCACTTGTGGGGGAGCTCCAATGTTTAGGCACACAGGAACTCTCCAAATGCGACATGGCAACCGCTAAATATTCCAGCATATTTTCTATTCAAAAAGTCAAATGGCGCTCCTTCCCTTCTGAGCCCTGCCGTGCGCCCAAACAGTGGTTTATGATCACAAATGAGGTATCTGTGTACTCAGGAGAAATTGCCCAACAAATTTTAGAATCCAATTTATACTGTTGCCCATGTGAAAATGAAAAAAACTGAGGCTAAAAGAAAATTTTTGTGAAAAAAAAGTACTTTCTTTTTTTTACGGATCAATTTGTGAAGCACCTGGGGATTCAAAGTGCTCACTATGCATCTAGATAAGTTCCTTAGGGGGTCTAGTTTCCAAAATGGGGTCACTTGTGGGGAGCTCCAATGTTTAGGCACACAGGGACTCTCCAAATGCGACATGGCAACCGCTAAATATTCCAGCATATTTTCCATTCAAAAAGTCAAATGGCGCTCCTTCCCTTCTGAGCCCTGCCGTGCGCCCAAACAGTGGTTTATGACCACATATGAGGTATCTGTGTACTCAGGAGAAATTGCCCAACAAATTTTAGGATCCAATTTATACTGTTGCCCATGTGAAAATGAAAAAAAACTGAGGCTAAAAGAAAATTTTTGTGAAAAAAAAGTACTTTCTTTTTTTTACGGATCAATTTGTGAAGCACCTGGGGTTCAAAGTGCTCACTATGCATCTAGATAAGTTCCCCTTTGGGGTCTAGTTTCCAAAATGGGGTCACTTGTGGGGGAGCTCCAATGTTTAGGCACACAGGGACTCTCCAAATGCGACATGGCAACCGCTAAATATTCCAGCATATTTTCCATTCAAAAAGTCAAATGGCGCTGCTTCCCTTCTGAGCCCTGCCATGCGCCCAAACAGTGGTTTATGACCACATATGAGGTATCTGTGTACTCAGGAGAAATTGCCCAACAAATTTTAGGATCCAATTTATACTGTTGCCCATGTGAAAATGAAAAAAAATGAGGCTAAAAGAAAATTTTTGTGAAAAAAAAAGTACTTTCTTTTTTTACAGATCAATTTGTGAAGCACCTGGGGGTTCAAAATGATCACTATGCATCTAGATAAGTTCCTTAGGGGGTCTAGTTTCCAAAATGGGGTCACTTGTGGGGAGCTCCAATGTTTAGGCACACAGGGACTCTCCAAATGCGACATGGCAACCGCTAAATATTCCAGCATATTTTCCATTCAAAAAGTCAAATGGCGCTGCTTCCCTTCTGAGCCCTGCCATGCGCCCAAACAGTGGTTTATGACCACATATGAGGTATCTGTGTACTCAGGAGAAATTGCCCAACAAATTTTAGGATCCAATTTATACTGTTGCCCATGTGAAAATGAAAAAACTGAGGCTAAAAGAAAATTTTTGTGAAAAAAAAGTACTTTCTTTTTTTTACAGATCAATTTGTGAAGCACCTGGGGGTTCAAAATGATCACTATGCATCTAGATAAGTTCCTTAGGGGGTCTAGTTTCCAAAATGGGGTCACTTGTGGGGGAGCTCCAATGTTTAGGCACACAGGGACTCTCCAAATGTGACATGGCAACCGCTAAATATTCCAGCATATTTTCCATTCAAAAAGTCAAATGGCGCTCCTTCCCTTCTGAGCCCTGCCGTGCGCCCATACAGTGGTTTATGACCACATATGAGGTATCTGTGTACTCAGGAGAAATTGCCCAACAAATTTTAGGATCCATTTTATCCTGATGCCCATGTAAAAATGAAAAAATTGATGCTAAAAGAAAATTTTTGTTGGAAAAATTAAAATGTCCATTTTTTCCTTACACGTTGCTTTAGTTCCTGTGAAGCACCTGAAGGGTTAATAATCTTCTTGAATGTAGTTTTGAGTAGCTTGAGGGGTGCAGTTTTTATAAAGGTGTCACTTTTGGGTATTTTCTGCCATATAGACCCCTCAAAGTGACTTCAAATGTGAGGTGGTCCCTAAAAAAAATGGTTTTGTAAATTTTGCTGTAAAAATGAGAAATCACTGGTCAACTTTTAACCCTTATAACTTCCTAACAAAAAAAAATGTTGTTCCCAAAATTGTGCTGATGTAAAGTAGACATGTGGGAAATGTTATTTATTAACTATTTTGTGCCACATAACTCTCTGGTTTAACAGAATAAAAATTAAAAATTTGAAAATTACAAAATTTTCAAAATTTTCGCCAAATTTCCATTTTTTTCACAAATAAACGCAAAAATTATCGACTTAAATTTACCACTAACATGAAGCCCAATATGTCACGAAAAAACAATCTCAGAATCGCTAGGATCCGTTGAAGCGTTCCTGAGTTATTACCTCATAAAGGGACACTGGTCAGAATTGCAAAAAATGGCAAGGTCTTTAAGGTCAAAATAGGCTGGGTCTTGAAGGGGTTAATATCTATTAGGTGCGTTCCGCAGGCCCTTAACAATATGTTATCATTATTCTGTATAGAGCAATATATGGAGCTCATTATTCTGTATGGCGCACTATGTGGTGCCCATACTACTGTATGGAGGACTATACTGTCTGTTTTTTGAGCTATTGTAGAATTTAAAATAGATATCACTCATGTAATGTAAGAAGTGAAGTATTTGACATTGTACTATACCTATATTTCTCTGCTGTATCGGAGCATCATGAAGTGTGGTATGTCTTTAAGGGGCCCACTGAGACTCTTTGGCCTGGGGCCCATGAAAACCAGGAGCCAGCCCTGCCCCCACAAACTTTAGCCAAATAACCCCTAGTTTTCAATGCGTTACTATTATTATAAAGCAAATTAAGGTTGCCAAGCTTAAGTAATAAGAATTGATGTCGCTGGCATTGAAATGGGCACTGTAGGTATGTTTACTGTCCTTCACTCCCTGCCGACTTTTATTCCCCATTGACTTGCATTGGGGTCGGATTTTCGACTCCGACCCGACCTTTTCCGTTAGTCGGCTGACTTCGTTCGACTCGACTTTTGAGAAAGTCAGGTTTCACGAAACCCGACTCGACCCTAAAAAAGGTAAAGTCGCTCATCTCTAGATGCAACAAGTTTTCACTCCTTGGCAATGGCTAACTTTCTTGAATTTACCAAATTGCTGCAATGAAACAAAGAGTGAAAAATTTAAAGGGGTATGAATACTTTCCGGACCCACTGTATATCTCAGTATTGTACTTTGGTAATAAGTATTAGGTACAATATGTGGATCGTCTGTGTCACCTAGCACTAGAGCTGGCAAACATGGTTATAACAGACTACACCAGTGAGCACAGAGATTATCCATCTAAAAATTTCATGGAAGATGGTCAAAACAAGTTTTGCCTAGAAACATAGTTTTATAGTAAGATTAAGTATGATTTATTTTTATAGATAATAATAAACTCAACAAACTCCAGAAGTGAAGCAGAAATAAGTGCAGAAAAAGTATCCTCTGCATAGAGTAAAGAAGATTGAAGAAACTCCCAGTTGGCCTGCAAAGCAAAGATTTCAGATACTGTGCTCCAAAACAACAAAAGTGAATATCTCCCTCCAACTCTCCAACTCTCAATTCTAAATATTTTTCTATCTCCCTCCAATGGAGTGATGTGGCACAAAACAGAAAAGAGAGTCAGAATCAGGAGAGCGCAGGGATTTCTGCAAAGTATTTACGGTAACTTGTTTTGACTAAGTGACAGGTCCTCTTTAAAAGGATTGTCCAGACTTATGACATTGATGACCTATCCTAGGAATAGGTCATTAATATCAGATCGGTGGGAGTATGCACTTGGTGTCCAACCAATCGAACGGCACAGCTCCATTGGTGGGGGTGCTGTTTATTAGATATCCAGTTTCCTTATGTTGATGACATATTCTTAGAGTTTGTAATCAATAAGCCCAAAAATCTCTTTAAGTGCATCCAATGAGTGTCCTGTTCACATAAACAGAGCAGAGAGAACTAACATTAAGATAGAGAGCACTTTAATAATTACGTTTATAAGATGAGGACCATCAAAATAATATGGTTACTATGGTTACCATATATTCTACTAATATGTAATAATAACCCTGGTGGAAAGGTTGGATATCAATGTCAAAGCAGATCATTAGCAGTGCACTATACTGCCACTTCTACCATTTCCTTTGTACTGTAAGCTGGACTTGTGAAAACATTATTCTGAAACCATAAATTAAGTGTAACCACAGGGGTTACAAAACGAGGCACAGAATTTAAGCAACTGACCTCTGTTCTACAATGGAAAGATATAAATTAAAGGGCAAAACTCAAAAATATTACCATCAAAGGGTTAATTGTAGTTGCATTTTATGAGACAGTTATGGCCTAACAGGTCTCGATAATAAGGTTAGCTAGTGTCAGTCTTCATTGGTGTGTGTATAAGTACCAATTAGTACGGGGTCATAATTGCAGAGCTCTATAATGTGTCAGTGATAATAGTTTATTAGAATCCGGCTCGTACTGTTAGAGTCTTATTTGCGTGGAATACAGATTTCCAGTATGACATCTCAGCACTGTTCTTCCTTAGGCAGTTTGGGCATCACAATGGTCAGAAAATTTTGTTACAAATAATAAAAAAGCAAATATATAACACAATATATTAACTCTTTTATAATTAATATTTTTTTAAATTAATTCGCTTATTAATGAAAAATTTTCCTATGTAGAACTAATTATCCAAAAACTAAATACATAAACAGATCATATTACTAAATGCTTCTTTAAAATAATATTACATCTAATGCTGTGATAGGTAATTAACTTTACTGAGAGGCCACATGAGATACTGTAATTCTGCTCAATATTATTGATAACATGTTATTATTTTAATATTAATTTAACTGCTTATTATTCAGCAGAATTAAGTATGTTGACTAGCTGTTGGTGCCAATACAAGCATGTATTCTTACAAATAGTAACTAATCAACACCATATAATTTAGTGCTTTTTATAAAGTTTTTTAAAAGTAGTACATTAAAAAGCATCTGTTATTATACCCTTGTACCTTGAAATCACAGCTCCACTCACACAATATGATGGCCTCACAACATTCCACACACAATATCACCCTCCACAAACCCCCACACAGTATGAAGTTCCCCACAAATAAAATCCCCTACAGTCCTCACATAGTATGATGTTCCCCATTGAGATCACCACAGTCTGCAACACAGTATGATGGCCCCCACACAGTATGATGACCCCTATATTTCTCACACATAGCATAGATCTTTCACAGCCCCTCTCACACACAGTGTGATGGACCCTAAAGACCCCATACATGGTATGAAGCCCCCATAGCCTTCTGCACACGGCATGATGCCCACACATACTGTATAATGAACCCAATATCCCACCACATAGTATGATAGAATCTATATGCAAATGAGCTCCAGTGCTTTTGGTGTGTGGAAGCTATTCCCAAATCTTTGTCTTCCTAGCTCTGTTCCTCGCCTAATCCTGTCTTTGTTTGACTGATATCTCCCTTTGCAGTGTAAATTCAAGCAAAGAAAACTGTCAATCATGCAAGAGAATGCGGTGCTGTATGGTAAATTGAGCTGAGGAGACAGAGAGTTGGGAACACTGGTGGACACAGATAGAAAAGAGCCCACGTGCAAGAACAGTATAAGGGCCCTTTGCAGATCAATGGCTCATCATAATTCACAATTCCACATGTTTTGGAGTGGGTAAGGAGCCCCCTTATCTCTTGGGCCCCTGTGTGGCTGCACGGGTTGCATTAATGATATGCTCGCCTCTGCTTGGGAAGTGCTTTGTCAGAATCAAAGCACTTTAGCCTCATTTGCATATTCATTCAAAAAGTGACTTCTTGGTAATGGAAAAGTAGACTGGTTAGCTAATGATATGGATGGACTTGATTTTGCAAGAGTTACTTGCACATATAAACATTTTGGTGGGAGTGAAAACATTCTGAAAGTTTACCTTTAAGGTTCCTGATACCTGGGGCATTATACATTCCAGCATTATTGAAGACAAACATTTGGAGCCAGACTAAAGGTTTGTGCTTAGAGTAGATTGTTAGACTGTTGAAACACCCTGTTTGAGGAAATCTTTTACAAGAGACACTAGGACAATATTGTTCAACCCGATTGAGTGTTAAAGTGTTTTACTTGCATAATTACTTTGTTGCTATTCTTTCCATTGGAGATAATTCCTTTTTAAGCACTTAATACACTTCATACACTTTAAGCTGTATATGTGTGACTGTTTTTGGGAACATTGGGATGTATACCATAGGGGTCACCCCACTGATGTTGCTCTGTATAGTATTCCTTGATTAATGCGGAGATATCCTAAAGAATGTTTGAAGAATTGCTTTCTAGGGTTGAGACCCTGTAACACTAGTGCACAGCAAGTTATTGGTGCAGAATATTGAGTGTGACCGGGGCTGAGGCAATGCATGCAGTGAGGCATCAGAATGCCACCAAAGTGTCAGAGGTGATAAAGGCCTCTGCTTTTTTCCATTCAAGGTCAGCTGCAGTAGGCATGTGGAGATTGTACGAGCTTTCCTACCTAATATAGCCCATGACTTGTAAGTGGGGGGAAGGGCACATTTATAAGGTGATGTGTCGCCATTGGTTATATTACAAAAGTGATTTTCTGTGTGACTGTCTGTATACTATTTCTTCAAAGGAAAAAAGTTGAAGGCTGCCTGAGATACAGAGAGGTTCGGAGGTTGTAGTGCCACAACTGAGAGACCAGTGAGAGTGAGTGAATCCCTCAGTCTTGAAAGAGTGAGGAAGATAGACATGGACTGATTCAAGAGACTTACCAGAAGCAAGTCTGAGGAGGCAACTAACCTTTGGTAGAGAAATAACCTTTTTAAGAGACAGAGAAAGACCTATCTGTTGGAAGGGTCACCATGTGAGCTCTGCTAGAGGAAGCGCTCTGACTGGACTGCACTATTGTATAGAAACTAGACTGTTCAAGATCATTCTTGTGTTCTTGTACATGTTATGATCTGCTACAAGCACTAAGGAAAGATGGGAATTCTGTCCCTACATTAGAACTAGGCTGGATCCCTACGATGTAACGGGGAACCTGATCCTCAACAACCAAACGGGAGGGCACCACTTGATCTTAATAGAAAAAGGGTTCACCAGTGGCATAGGATAATTTAGTGGAAAAACACGAAGAAGAAAAAGTATGCCACAAAAATGGGAACAACCATATATGAAAAAATATGTAATTTTATTAACAATAGCAAACATGAAAAAACAAGACACAAAACAATTAAAAACATTTAAAAACAATCAAGATATTCCAGACATGCCATGAAATACTGACAATGTCACCCCGCACTTAATCCCACACAGCAAAAAAACTATAATGATAGTAACAATATCCTAGGCAAAACACAAGCGATACATATTGATACAAGATCAAATAATATATATCTACCAATTCACAGCACCATATGCATGACCCTAATAGGGGTGAATACTTATACTGATGTCTGCCTGGAGAAATGGAAGCTCCTCTGAGGTATAGTACAAAATGGCAAGAGAATGTCAGCCTCCAATGAGTATGACATAGCAAAAAAGCAGCAAAAAGCTCAGGTCAGTCTACAATGAGAGCCGATAAGAGCTGTGGAAATGGTAACAGGGAAAGGGGGGAAAAAAAAAATGTGAGGAGACCCCACGCGTATCGCCACTCAAACTGGTGGCTTCCTCAGGGGGAGTATCTGATCCTGCGACCAGACCCGCTAAAGTCCTCAGCTAGTCTGAACACAGACCTATAGTTGCGAGGGAGGAATCCCTACAAGATCTAGGGACTGGGAGAAAAGGTGGACACCTCCTAACAGAAATTGTAGCAGGGAAAATTAAACAGAAAACAAATTACTTAGAGATCCTAAGATCAAGCAAAACTGACTGAGAAAGGCACCTAAGCACCCGGCTAGCTTAAGAGTAGGTAATACAATAAAGTCCAGCAAAGCCAGAAGGGCGGAGCCAGACTAAATAGGGAAAAAAGGTCATGTGACCAGCAAACTGAAAAAACCTAACAAGAGGGTTCTAACAGTACCCTCCCTTCTAAGATGATCCTCCAGATCCCCTAGGCCTTAGGCTTATCCGGAAACCTCTTGTGAAACGCTCTGACAAGTCTAGACGCAGAAACATCATCCGCCCTCACCCATGAGTTATCCTCGGGTCCATAACCCTTCCAAGCGACGAGGTACTGCAAACTCCCTCTATACCGTCTAGAATTTAGGAAACGGGAAATTTCATATTCCCCGTCCTCCACCACCGGGGGAACAGTGGCAGAGATGTCTCTATCTGACACATCAGCTCTTTTCAACAGAGAAACATGAAACACCGGATTAATCTTCCAGGAGGTAGGAATCTCCAACTTAACAGCAGATTGGTTAATAACCTGAAGCACCTTAAAGGGTCCTACAAACTTGGGACCCAATTTCTTAGACGGAATCCTCAAGCGCAGATTCTTAGAAGACAACCAAACCATGTCACCAATAGCAAACAAAACCTCTTGTCGTTTTCTATCAAAATACACTTTGGATCTTTTGTTAGCCTCCTGAAGACCACGCACATCAGTCCAAACTCTCTCCAAAACACCAGAAAAATTCTCCTCTTCAGGTACAGCCAATCCCAACTTGGAAAATGACCCAAACTACGGATGTCTCCCAGTACAACAAAAAAAAGGCGAACAACCAGCAGAAGCGGATGTATGGTTGTTAAGAGCAAACTCAGCAAGTGGCAGAAACTCAGACCACCCCTCTTGATTATCAGTCACAAAACAATGCAAGAACTGCTCAACATCCTGGTTTTTCCTTTCTGTCTGGCCATTAGACTCAGGATGATATCCGGATGAGAACGACAAATGAACTCCCAACCTGTCACAAAAGGCGCACCAAAAACGAGCCACAAACTGAGGTCCCCTATCGGAAACAATGTCAGTAGGAACGCCATGTAGTCTGACAATTTCCTTGACAAAGGCCTTAGCGAGAGTCTTAGCGCAAGGCAGTTTGATAAAAGGAACCAAGTGACACATCTTGCTAAAACGGTCCACGACCACCCAGATGACAGTGAAACCCTCAGAGGGGGGAAGGTCAGTAATAAAGTCCATAGCCAAATGTGTCCAAGGTGCACTAGGGACCTCCAGAGGGCAAAGCAACCCCGCAGCAGAAGTATGAGAAGACTTAGATCTAGCACACACCGTGCATTGATGCACCCACTTAATGACTTCCTTCTGCCATCCAGGCCACCAAAAGCTGCGACCCACAAGTCTCTTGGTCTCAGAGATTCCAGGATGACCTGCCAACCGAGAGTCATGACATTCAACAAACAAATCTCCCTCAGGGTACCAGGCACAAACAACCTCCCATGCGGCGTGTTAGATGGGGCATTCTCCTGTGCTTTAAGAATCTCATCTTCCAACACAGAGTCCAAAACAGCAATAACAACCCCCTCTTGCAAAATGTTTTCCTCCTCCTCAGTACCCACCATAGGAGAAAAGCTGCGAGACAAAGCATTAGCTTTAACATTTTTAGTACCTGGGATGTAAGTAACGGTAAAATTAAACCGCGAGAAAAACAGTGCCCACCTAGCCTGATGGGCATTCAAGCGTTTGGCAGCATCAAGGTAGACCAGATTTTTATGATCGGTGAAGACTTGAACGGGAAATTCCGCTCCCTCCAAAAAATGACGCCAGTGTTCAAATGCGAGTTTAATTGCCAACAATTCCCGATTACCGATATCATAATTTAGTTCAGACTCAGAAAATTTCTTTGAAAAAAAAGCACAGGGATGTACTCCATCCGTCTTTTCCTGAGACAACACCGCGCCGACCCCCATAGAAGAAGCATCAACCTCAACCAAAAATGGTTTAGTCACATCAGGCTGCGTAAGGATGGGAGTAGAGCTGAACTTCTCCTTTAGCAACACAAAAGCCTCAATGGCCTCAGTAGTCCACTGAACCGCATCAGCACCTTTCCTGGTGAGATCGGTCAGAGGTTTGGCAATCACAGAAAATTTTTTAATGAATTTTCTATAATAATTGGCGAACCCCAAAAACCTCTGTATTGATTTCACACCAATAGGTCTAGGCCATTCCTGCACAGCTTGCACTTTCACCGGGTCCATCTCAAAACCTTCACTGGAGACAATGTAGCCCAAAAAACTAAGTCTCTGTACCGCGAACTCACATTTTTCTAGCTTGGCAAAAAGTGAATTATCACTCAGTAACTGTAATACTTCACGCACACTCCTCCAATGAGACTCCAAATCCGGTGAATAAATCAAAATGTCATCCAAATACACAACCACACTTCTGCCGATCAAAGGTCTAAGGATGTCATTAATAAGATTCTGAAAAATGCCAGAGAACTGGAAAGCTCAAAAGGCATAACCAGATTCTCAAAATGACCCAGTGGAGTGTTAAACGCAGTCTTCCATTCATCCCCCTCCTTCATGCGCAACAAATTGTATGCCCCTCGAAGATCAATTTTCGAGAACCACTTGGCCCCCACTAACTGGTTAAACAAATCAGGAATCAATGGCAGTGGGTAAGGATTGCGTACAGTGATTTTATTAATCTCACGAAAGTCTAGACAAGGCCTTAAACCGCCGTCCTTTTTTTTAACAAAAAAAAATCCAACCGCCACCGGAGACTTGGAAGGCCTAATGTGACCGGCGGCCAAGCTTGTCTGTATGTATTCCTCCAAAGCCTTTCTCTCAGGAATAGTCAAATTAAATAAACGACTTTTAGGAAGAGTTGCTCCAGGGACAAATTCAATTGCACAATCATAATCTCTATGAGGAGGCAATACCTGCGATTCCTTACCAGAAAAAACTTTCCAAAAATCCTGAATAGGTACAGGTAACTCCCCCTTAACTACAGCAGCAATACGCCCGTTACAACACTTGTCATAACAATTAGGACTCCGGGACTTAATTTCATTGGTAGACCAATCCAGTACCGGATTGTGCAATTTTAACCAAGGTAACCCCAAAATCACGGGTGAGGGCAAATTATTCAAAACTACCAAATCCAAATTCTCTTGATGAACACCATTAATAGTAAGAGGAAATTCACAGATATGGTGAGTAACATTTTTCAAGGGAGAACCATTCACAGAAACCACATTAATAGGGGAAGACAGAAGTTTGGGTTTTAATTTTAGTTTTTCCAAAAATTTCCCATCAATCACATTGAGAGTTGAACCACAATCCACAAATACCCGAAACTCCATTAATTCCTCCTCAACAGCAGTGGTAGCAGAAAGAAAGACACCTTTATTGTTTAAACAAGCTATACGGGCGAAACTGACCTCATTTTTTTTTCTCTTTATTCATACGAAGCACACAGTTCTTAATGAAATGGTCAGATTTGCCACAATAGAAACACAAACCTTCAGCAAATCTGCGTTCTTTTTCCCGAGAGTGAGGTGCCATTGCTCCAATTTCCATCGGCTCTCCAATGTCAGTACAGTCCCTCTCCAGAGTTGGAGCTGACAAGGCAGATTTACTCTCATTAACCCTTGCACGCAGTCTCCTATCCACCCGTATGGCTAATTGCATAGACTCTTGCAAGCTACCAGGTATAGGATAAGCAATCAGCAAATCTTTAACCCTTTCACTTAAGCCTGCAAGAAATAAACTTTTCAAAGCTGAATCGTTCCACCCCACCTGAGTGGACCACCTTCGGAAGTGAGTACAATATTTTTCCACATTCCCTGATCCCTGTCTCAAACGTCTCAATTCTGTCTCAGCTGATGAAACACAATCAGGATCGTCATACAATAACCCCAAAGCAGAAAAAAAACTATCCACTGATCTAAAGCATGGATCACTAGGCTGCAGAGAAAAGGCCCAGTCCTGAGGTTCTTTGCACAAAAGTGACATTATAAACCCTATGCGCTGTGATTCATCACCAGAGGATCTGGGTCTCAAACGGAAATACAACAAGCAAGCATTTTTAAAAGAAAAAAAATCTTGTTGTTCACCAAAAAATAAATCAGGCAAACGTACCTTTGGCTCCACGAAATGTGCTCCAGAACAACTATTCACGTGTTGCTGGATCTCAGCCACCTCCAGAGAAAGTCCCTGCAGGCGTTGAGCCAAATCCTGAACCGACACCATGATGGAAACAGAAAATCTTTCCTTAGAGATTTTTTTTTTTTTTTTTGGGCTGGACTTACTGTTATGATCTGCTACAAGCACTAAGGAAAGATGGGAATTCTGTCCCTACATTAGAACTAAGCTGGATCCCTACGATGTAACGGGGAACCTGATCCTGCGACCAGACCCGCTAAAGTCCTCAGCTAGTCTGAACGAAGACCTATAGTTACGAGGGAGGAATCTGTTATGATTTGGTAGCTGAGGAGAGCAGGCAAAAAAGGAAATACACCAGAGCAGTTGGAAACTATGAGATTGCAGTACCCTGACTAACCACCACAACTAGAGGCAGCCGTGGAGCGTTCCTACGTTGGTCCTAGACGCCTCGTCACAGCCTGAGAAACTAACTACACCTAAAGATAGAAAGAGGAAAGCTATCTGCCCCGGAGCAGATCCCCAAAGAACATAGAAAGCCCCCAAACATGTAATGGCGGTTAGACAAGAAGAAATACTGACACAGACAGAAAATAGTATGAGCAAACGTTGGGGCCCAAACTTACTAAATAGAAAAGGATAGGAAGGGCACTTACTGCAATCTCAAAAACTCCTGAAAAGCACCAACTCTACTAATTTCAAAAACACCTGAGATCACACGACCTCTACCACCTAAATTAGTTCTCTGGTGTAACCAAAAACAAAACAGCAGCCACTGAAAAAACTGGAGAAAGCAAATGTACAAACATCAGTGGCTGAACTGAACTGAGAGGGCAAAAGCCCCCCGAGGGGACCCTGAAGGCCCCCACAGAAGTGCAGGACAAAATGCAAAAATCAAGCACAAAAACAAAAAGAAGAAAATGTCTTATCTGTTAGCAGGAGATTCAGACACGACACAGCAGGCTACCAAGGAAACAGGAATCAAGGATTGAGACCAGAACAATTGATCACCGGCAACCCTGATGGTAAGACGACTCCCTTATATAAGACCAGTCAGTAACACCTGATTCCCAATCCTCACAATCTTCACTGGACAGTCCAGTACCGTTTGTAACCACCAGAGGGAGCTTCTGCTCAGAACTCATTTCCAGCCTATTCACAACAGTACCCCCCCCTTGAGGAGGGGTCACCGAACCCTCATTTGAGCAACCAGGTCGGTCAGGATGAGTTCTATGATACGCACGGATGAGTCTCCTAGCATGGATGTCCGAAGCAAACACCCAAGAATTGTCTTCCTGACCATAACCTCTCCATTTAACCAAATACTGGAGTTTCCGTCTAGAAAAACGAGAATTCAATATTTTCTCAACCACATACTCCAGATTGCCCTCAACCAAAACAGGGTCAGGAGGCACAGTACTAGGAACCACTGGCTCAACAAACCTCTTCAACAAGGACTTGTGGAACACGTTATGGATCTTAAATGTCCCTGGAAGAAGCAAACGAAAAGAAACAGGATTAAGAATCTCCATGATCTTATAAGGTCCAATGAACCTAGGCTTAAATTTAGGAGATGCCACTCTCATAGGAATATTTCTTGAGGACAACCAGACCAAGTCCCCCACTTTAAACCGAGGACCATCAGTCCTATGCCGGTTAGTAAACCGCTGGGCCCTCTCCTGAGAGAGGGACAACCTCTCCACTACCTGGTCCCAAATCTGTTGCATACGCTCCATAACAGAGTCAACACCTGGACAGACAGAAGCCTCCGTCTGTCCTGAAGAAAATCGAGGGTGAAACCCAGAATTACAGAAAAATGGAGACATCAAAGTGGCAGAGCTAGCCCTATTATTAAGAGCAAACTCAGCCAAAGGCAAAAAAGAGACCCAGTCATCCTGATCAGCAGACACAAAGCATCTTAGATAAGTCTCCAATGTCTGGTTTGTTCTCTCAGTTTGACCATTGGTCTGAGGATGAAATGCCGAGGAGAAAGACAATTGAACACCAATTTTAGAACAAAAGGTCCTCCAAAATCTGGAAACAAACTGGACTCCTCTGTCAGACACAATGTTCTCAGGAATGCCGTGTAAACGAACCACGTGCTGAAGGAACAAAGGCACCAATTCAGAGGAGGAAGGCAACTTAGGTAATGGCACAAGATGTATTATCTTGGAAAACCTATCGCAAATCACCCAGATGACGGTCATTCTCTGAGAAACAGGGAGGTCGGAAATGAAATCCATAGAGATATGGGTCCATGGTCTCTTGGGCACAGGTAATGGCATCAACAACCCACTAGAACGAGAGCAAGGCTTGGAGCGAGAGCAAGTCCCGCAGGATAGCACAAACTCCCTGACATCACGAGACAAGGTAGACCACCAAAAGGACCGACTAACCAAGTCTCTGGTACCAAAAATTCCGGGATGACCGGCCAACGCGGAACAATGAATCTCAGACATTACACTCTTTTTCCACTGGTCTGGGACAAACAATTTCCCAACAGGGCAGCGCTCGGGCTTATCCTCCTGACACCCCTCCAGAGCCAGTCTCAAATTGGGCGAGATGGCGGAAAGAACTATACCCTCTTTCAAAATAACAGAAGAATCAGATAACTCAGGAGAGTCTGCCAGGAAACTCCTCGAGAGGGCATCCGCCTTAACATTTTTAGTGCTAGGAAGAAATGAAATCACAAAATTAAAACGTGTGAAAAACAAGGCCCACCTGGCCTGTCTAGGATTAAGTCGCTTGGCAGATTCCAGATAAACTAGATTCTTATGGTCCGTAAGGACCACCACCTGATGTTTGGCTCCCTCCAGCCAATGTCTCCACTCTTCAAAAGCCCACTTCATGGCTAATAACTCCCGATTACCCACGTCATAATTACGTTCAGTGGGAGAAAAGTTTCGAGAGAAAAAGGCACAAGGGTTACTTTTAGAGGTCTCTGGATCTCTTTGGGACAAAACGGCACCTGCCCCAATTTCAGAGGCATCAACCTCCACCTGAAATGGTAGAGAAACATCAGGCTGCCATAGAACAGGAGCAGAAGTGAATCTCTGCTTAAGTTCCTGAAATGCAGAGACTGCCTCAGGAGGCCAATTCACCACATCAGAACCCTTCTTGGTCAAATCAGTTAATGGTTTAACAATAACAGAGAAATTACCAATAAATTTACGATAAAAATTGGCAAAAACCAAGAATCTTTGAAGAGCCTTTAATGAAGTAGGTTGGACCCAATCACAGATGGCCTGAACTTTGACCGGGTCCATTTCAATAACAGATGGGGACAAAATGAATCCCAGAAATGAGATCCTCTGAACGCCAAAAAGACACTTTGATCCCTTCACATACAGAGCATTCTCTCTCAAAATCTGGAACACAGTCCGAACATGTTTTACATGAGAGTCCCAGTCATTGGAAAAAATCAAGATATCATCCAAATAAACAATCAGAAATTTATCCACAAAATCCCTGAAAATGTCATTCATGAAGGACTGGAAGACAGAAGGAGCATTAGTGAGCCCAAAGGGCATCACAAGGTACTCAAAATGCCCTTCAGGGGTATTAAATGCCGTCTTCCATTCATCCCCGTGCTTAATGCGAATAAGGTTATATGCCCCCCTGAGGTCAAGCTTGGTAAACCAAGTAGCGTTTTTCACCCTGGAAAACAGATCAGAGATCAAGGGTAAAGGATATTGATATTTCACAGTAATATTGTTCAAGAGACGATAATCAATACACGGCCTTAATGAACCATCCTTTTTGGCCACAAAGAAAAAAACGGCACCTAAGGGTGAAGAGGATGGTCTGATATAACCCTTCTCCAATGACTCCTTAATATAAGACCGCATAGCGTCATGTTCAGGTACAGACAAGTTAAAAAGGCGACCTTTAGGGAATTTACTACCAGGCACTAATTCAATAGCGCAGTCATAGCTCCTATGGGGAGGTAAGGATGCAGATTTACTTTCGCTAAACACATCAGAAAAATCAATCAAAAAGTCAGGAACATCCTGAGCCTGGGGGGAGGCAGAAAAAACAGGAGTGTTGGTATTAACACATTGGCAGCCCCAACTGGTAACAGACACAGATTTCCAATCCAAAACAGGATTATGAGACTGTAACCAAGGGAAACCCAGTACGATAATGTCATGCAGATTATACAGAACCAAAAATTTGCAACTCTCCTGATGATCAAGTTCTACCCTCATTATCACCTGAGTAGAGAACTGAGGTTTATTCTCAGCCAAAGGGGTAGAATCGATCCCCAGTAGGGGAATAGACTTCCGTAGGGGTATCAAGGGAAACCCACAACGTTTAGCAAAATCAAAATCCATCAGGTTAATAGCTGCTCCAGAATCAACAAAAGCCTGAGCAGAAAATGAGGACAGAGAGCATATCAGAGTAACAGTTAATAAAAACTTAGTCTGAACACTACCCAAGACAACTGAGCGTGCAAAACGTCTTCCCCGCTTAGGGCAGACTGAAATAGCATGAGAGGCATCACCACAGTAGAAACATAACCCATTGCGCTTTCGAAATTCATGACGCTGTGCCCCAGAAACCACTCTATCACACTGCATGGATTCAGAAGCAGGTTCACAAGGCAACATTATTCCACGCATACCTTTCCGCTCACGCAAACGTCTGTCAATTTGAATCGCTAATGACATAGAATCATTGAGACCAGAGGGAACAGGGAATCCCACCATAACATCCTTTACATTATCTGACAGTCCCTTCCGAAAAAGAGCTGCCAAAGCGTCGTCATTCCATTTGGTCAGGACTGCCCACCTACGGAATCTCTGACAGTATAACTCAGCGTCCTCAAGCCCCTGACTTAATGCCAACAAAGTTTTTTCAGCTTGATCAGTGACATTAGGCTCATCGTACAATAACCCCAAAGCCTGAAAAAACGCATCAACATCACTCAAAACAGGATCCCCAGGTGTCAGGGAAAAAGCCCAATCCTGAGGGTCGCCGCGCAGGAGAGAGATGACAATTTGAACCTGCTGCGCTGCGTTCCCTGAGGACTTAGATTTTAAGGCAAAAAACAATTTACAGTTATTTTTGAAATTCAGAAACTTAGCTCGATCCCCTAAAAACAAATCTGGCATGGGAATCCCAGGTTCCACAACAGGCAACCTAGCAAGATAGGTAGCAATACTCCGAACCTCAGTGGCAAGCTGATCCACACGGCCAGACAACTGTGCAAACTCCATTGAGAGAGAAAAAAAAATCCTCCTCAGCACCCAGAGATACAGAGGGAAAAAAAATGCAACAAACAGAAAAAAAAAAAAAAAATCTCAGACAACTCTGACAACTTTTTTCTTTCCACAATATTTTTCCCTTCTGTGAGTACCATATAATTTTTAGTTTTGGCCGGTGATACTGTTATGATTTGGTAGCTGAGGAGAGCAGGCAAAAAAGGAAATACACCAGAGCAGTTGGAAACTATGAGATTGCAGTATCCTGACTAACCACCACAACTAGAGGCAGCCGTGGAGCATTCCTACGTTGGTCCTAGACGCCTCGTCACAGCCTGAGAAACTAACTACACCTAAAGATAGAAAGAGGAAAGCTATCTGCCCCGGAGCAGATCCCCAAAGAACATAGAAAGCCCCCAAACATGTAATGGCGGTTAGACAAGAAGAAATACTGACACAGACAGAAAATAGTATGAGCAAACGTTGGGGCCCAAACTTACTAAATAGAAAAGGATAGGAAGGGCACTTACTGCAATCTCAAAAAACCCTGAAAAGCACCAACTCTACTAATTTCAAAAACACCTGAGATCACATGACCTCTACCACCTAAATTAGTTCTCTGGTGTAACCAAAAACAAAACAGCAGCCACTGAAAAAACTGGAGAAAGCAAATGTACAAACATCAGTGGCTGAACTGAACTGAGAGGGCAAAAGCCCCCCGAGGGGACCCTGAAGGCCCCCACAGAAGTGCAGGACAAAATGCAAAAATCAAGCACAAAAACAAAAAGAAGAAAATGTCTTATCTGTTAGCAGGAGATTCAGACACGACACAGCAGGCTACCAAGGAAACAGGAATCAAGGATTGAGACCAGAACAATTGATCACCGGCAACCCTGATGGTAAGGCGACTCCCTTATATAAGACCAGTCAGTAACACCTGATTCCCAATCCTCACAATCTTCACTGGACAGTCCAGTACCGTTTGTAACCACCAGAGGGAGCTTCTGCTCAGAACTCATTTCCAGCCTATTCACAACAGGAATCCCTACAAGATCTAGGGACTGGGAGAAAAGGTGGACACCTCCTAACAGAAATTGTAGCAGGGAAAATTAAACAGAAAACAA
>JARQOD010000002.1:356802903-356823393 GCA_033576555.1 Oophaga sylvatica | reverse complement strand
AGTGGGCGTGTGTCGGACTGCACTTTTTTTGATTTGGGTATGGGTGCGGGGAAATGTATGGAGACTCGACGTAAAAAAAAAAACGTGGGTCAGCGATGCTTCACAGAATAACATTGGAGCGAGTGATATCCAAAGAAACATCGGTTTAGCACTCTTTGGTCATACATGGCTATTCGTCAGTGTGAGCGAACCTGTACACTGCTTTTCTGCAACAAGTCCACAATATCTAACATTATGGCTAAATAAAACCGCTGGTTTATTGATGAAAAAAATAACATTTTCAAAACTATAAAAATGAATGTTCAATATGCACTAAAACATAGAGTTCTAACTTCTTATGTGTCACTATGGATACAGTATACCATCATATTTTCTGTCCACCAGTTTCTAAACTCCGTCCCAGTGTCGTTGAGCCTGTAACCTCAGGCTGCCCTAGGAAATGACGAAGCAGAAACAATTGGGACACAAATATCATGTCAGGATGAACACGGCATGTTTTAAAAACTTGTTGGAGTTGAAAAGGTTGCTGCCAGGTTGGGAAGAAACATATTCTTACATGAGTAATGTTTTAGCAAAAAGCTAAAATGCATTGAGGCGTATGTAAACGGCTAGAAAATGTTTAATCCATAGGGGGGATAATTTGCATAAGCCCACATCACATATCTCTGTTTTAAAGTTTTTTTTTAATGAAAGTTTATTTTTAGTGAGAATAAATAATCCAAAAAATTAATAAAATCTTGTCTATATAATAAAAGCAATAAATCAGTTTCACTTAAACATTACATGTTATAATGTCAATAATAGTTAGCCATGATGGCTGTTACTCAGTATATACGGTAATTATGTGGGTACAAATGTGTCCTTTCTTACCCTTCCTCTTGGCTTGAGATATCCAGATTTTAGTGGCATTCCAATTTCTTTCTTAGGAAAGCTGGCCATCTTGCACCATTCATCTTGGGTTATCTCGAGCCAAGAGGTAAGGTAAGGTCGGCCATATCTACATTTTATTGGGATGGTTAGTTTATTCGGCAATCCAGTTTCTGGTTGCTTCCTTTTTTGACAATTTTTTTCACATTCTTTTGAGAAGGATGGGAACCCCAATTGTAAACCAATATGCCCCCTCAATGGCATGTTTTACATAAAAAATTAAAAATAAAAATAAATTAAAAAACATTAACTAATGACAATTCTCTTTTATATTTTCCTTATTCAGCTTTAAAAGTGTTGTACAAAATTTATAAGTTATCGGCTATTAATCAAGAAGGGGATAACTTATTGATCACTGTGGGTCCAAATATGTGGCCTGCAGAGCCCCATCAGAATGGAGTGGAGGTTTACTATGCACATCTCCACTCCTGCCAGAAAGTTCCATGAGGAAAAATTAACTATCTCAGTCCTAGTCAATAACTAGAGCAGATGTCCATATGTTTGATGGGGCTCTGTAAAGCCATATTTCCAGAATCAGTGAGGGTCCCAGTAGTCAGATCCCGGGACATCAAAAAGAAGGGATGAATGGTCCAATGGAAGTTCGGAATATGGTATCTTACCCGACTTTAAGTCCAATGTTAGGTTTGCTTTCCAGGACTGTTTCCTAACTGGAACCAGAATGCAAACCTCATTGAAAACAATGGGGACATGAACTTTGGAGCAGGAAAATATTCTCTCTCCTCCCGAACTTTCCCCAAAACTCCGAATATGAAAACGGAAGTCCGGGAAAAGTGTATATTCGGAGTTTAGCACCGGACAATAACTGCTCATCTCTTTCAATATGCAATCCCCTGATCGGTTGATAGTGGACAACATATATTTGGTACTTTCCCTTTATAGAGTTTGATCACCATTTTAAAAACAACCAGATCAATTGTAATTTGCAGACCGGCCACCGTCATAAAGTGTGAAATTTACATGCAGCGCCACCAAAGTACAGATTAAGGCAGGGGTAACACTGCTGTCGATACTGTCATGCGAGACAATCTGGGCTGATTATGAAAATACTCGGTGCATTTGGCACCGATTTTTTCGAACGAGAGTATCGCAGCTCAGGTATGGAGAAAGTAATTTCTCCATCTTCTCCATTGTCTCAGTATGTTGTCTCTGTCTGTGGTATTCGCACTGCACTCGGATGATATTCGAGTGCAGTCCAGTGTTTCACACCCACGCATAGACTTGTATGGGTGTTTTTTCATGCCAAATCAGCATGAGAAAAAAATTGCAGATCTAAGCTGCCCCATAGAATAACATTGGTCCTAGGTGCTATCCGATAAAACATTCATGTCATACGCTAAGCGTTTGACAATTCCTATTGGATTCAATGGGTTTTATGTGATACCATTTTATATACCAAAGTAGGAAACTTTACCTTTGTAGCTCTTTGTACAACGTAAATGATGGAAGTTATTCTCTTTTAACTTAAACTTAAACTTAAACTTAAACTTAACTTTTATGGCATTGAAATTGGGTTTTCAAAATTGAAACAGACCATTACCATTAAAAGGTTGTGTTTTTACATCACTGGTGCATATTTCAAAGCTTTACTTGTAGATAATTATTAGTCTGCCATATTGTATCAGTAGTAAATTAATATTGTGAGCTTTCTCAAGTGCTTCATTCATCTTCTTTATACTCGAGGGCATGGTTCACTTGATTTTACATAGAACAAACAATATAATAAATAATAAAAGGTAAGAAATATGCCCCACTCCTTTTTGTAATTTACATAAATCTGTTTTTAAGTTTGTAATTGCACCTATGAGACCAAAGCAAAAGAGCTGATCTGAGCTCCGGACTACACTGCTGATAACATGTCACAGAAAGATATCTTGATGGAAAACACTGTAGCTGGAATTTTAAAGGGAATCTGTAAGCAAGTTTTACTATATAATCTGAGAGCAGCATGATGTAGGGGCAGAGAGCCTGGTTTCAGCGATGTATCACTCACTAGACTGCTTAGTGTTATTTCTGTAGAATTTCCGTTTTTTCAGCTGTAGATGTGGCAGTGCTGTAAAGCTGAGCTGCGTATAACCCCACCCACACCCCTGATTGGCTGTTTCCTGTGTACACTGTACATTTTCAGCAAGTTACAACCAATGGTGGAGGTGGGTTACACAGATTAGTAATGCACCTGGAACGGAGTAATCCTATTGATGCATAAACAATAAATGGGAGTATACTTGGGACTACTGAACAGGAGAAGGACTTGGGTATTCTGGTTACAAGTAAGCTCAGCAGCAGCACTCAATGTCAAACAGCAGCCTCAAAAGCAAACAAGATTTTAGGGTGTATAAAAAGAGATATTGTTACCCCTTTATAAATCACTTGTGAGGCCACATCTATAATGTGGGATCCAGTTTTTGGCTCCACATTTTAAAAATGATATTCAGAAGTTAGATTCAGTTCAAAGGTGGGCATCAAGGGATGGAAGGTCTCTCACATGATCAAAGGTTGGAAAAGCTGGGCTTGTTTAGTTATGAAAAAAGGCACCTCAGAGAAGATCTCATTTACATGCATAAATACAGTCATGGCCAAATATTATATTTTCACATGATCTGCTGCCCTCTGGTTTTTATGTGTGTTTGACAGATGTTTTTATCACAGACAGAAATATAATAATTGCAAACATATGAGTAACAAAAGCTTATATTGACAGTTAGAATGAGTTAATGCAGCAAGTCAATATTTGCAGTGTTGACCCTTCTTCTTCAGGACATCTGCAATTCTCCCTGGCATGCTCTCAATCAACTTCTGGACCAAATCCTGACTGGTAGCAGTCCATTCTTGCACAATCAATGCTTTCATTTTGTCAGAATTTTTAGGTTTTTGTTTGTCCACCCGTCTCTTGATGATTGACCACAAGTTCTCAATGGGATTAAGATCTGGGGAGTTTCCAGGCCATGGACCCAAAATCTCTATGTTTTGTTCCCTGAGCCATTTAGTTATCACCTTTGCTTTATGGCAAGGTGCTCCATCATGCTGGAAAAGGCATTGTTGATCGCCAAACTGCTCTTGGAGGGTTGGGAGAAGTTGCTCTTGGAGGACATTCTGGTACCATTCTTTATTCATGGCTGTGTTTTTAGGCAAGACTGTGAGAGAGCCGATTCCCTTGGCTGAGAAGCAACCCCACACATGAATGGTTTCAGGATGCTTAACAGTTGGCATGAGACAAGACTGGTGGTAGCGCTCACTTTGTCTTCTCCGAATGAGGCGTTTTCCTGATGTCCCAAACAACTGAAAAGGGGATTCATCAGAGAAAATAACTTTACCCCAGTCCTCAGCAGTCCACTGCCTGTACCTTTTGCAGAATATCAGTCTGTCCATGATGTTTTTTTCTGGAGAGAAGTGGCTTCTTTGCTGCCCTCCTTGAGACCAGGCCTTGCTCCAAGAGTCTCCGCCTCACAGTGCGTGCAGATGCACTCACACCTGCCTGCTGCCATTCCTGAGCAAGCTCTGCACTGCTGGTAGCCCGATCCCGCAGCTGAAACGCTTTTAAGAGACGGTCCTGGCGCTTGCTGGTCTTTCTTGGGCGCCCTGGAGCCTTTTTGGCAACAATGGAACCTCTCTCCTTGAAGTTCTTGATGATGCGATAGATTGTTGACTGAGGTGCAATCTTTCTATCTGCGATACTCTTCCCTGTTAGGCCATTTTTGTGCCTTGCAATGATGACTGCACGTGTTTCTTTAGAGATTACCATGATTACCAGAAGAGAAACAATGATGCCAAGCACCAGCCTCCTTTTAAAGTGTCCAGTGGTGTCATTCTTACTTAATCATGACAGATTGATCTCCAGCCATGTCCTCATCAACACCCACACCTGTGTTAATGGAGCAATCACTGAAAAGAGGTTAGCTGTTCCTTTGAAGGCAGGGCTGCAATGATGTTGAAATGTGTTTTGGGGATCAAGTTCATTTTCTAGCCAAATATTGACTTTGCAAGTAATTGCTGTTAAGCTGATCACTCTTTATAACATTCTGGAGTATATGCAAATTGCCATTAGAAAAAGTGAAGCAGTAGACTTTGTAAAAATTAATATTTGTGTCATTCTCAAAACTTTTGGCCATGACTGTATATATGTGGGAACTACAAAACACTGGCACTGACTTATTCCTTCCAAAAACCATACTAAAGACCAGGGGGCACTCATTATGGGTGGAAGAAAGGTGCAGCTAAATAGGAAAGGGTTCTTTACAGTTAGAGCAGTGAGACTGTGGAATGCCCTACCACAGGAGGTAGTAATGGCAGACACTATAACAGCTTTTAAAAAAGGGCTGGATGATTTCTTTGATACACATAACATTGTGGGTTATAGATAATTTAGTGACAAAATGTTGGTGGAGGAAGGTTGAACTTGATGGACCTAGGTCTTTTTGGTCTTTTTTCAACCTATGTAACTATGTAACTATGCTGTATAGAGAGGGGAGCTGCTGCCAGACACCTCTGGTGATGACTTATTTTTCATGACAACAAAGGGAGTAGGCAGTGAATTCCAACACGTCTGGTCCTTAATTTTCCTAACATCATCGGTTGATGGTCCTTATACACATGAGACAATTGGTGGGTCAACCGACTTTGCTCTCTTAGGCCACATGGATAGAGCTACTGTAATAAATTTGCACATCACGTTGGCAAAAATTTTGGTTGCTTTGTTTTATTCTTGATATAAAAAATAAGGTTAAATAGGCGAAATATATTACATAAAAAAAAAATCCCAACCTGTAGTTCCAGATAAACGAATGTGGCATAGGCAATGACAAGTCCAATACAATAATAAAGACAAAGCGGAAAGGGTCAGGGAAACTGCATTTTCCTTGAATACTACATATATTATTTATTCAGACAGTAACTGCAGTCAGGACACAGCACAGAATGAAAAGCTATTAATGGACTACAATGACAGGAAAATGAAGGCGAGATGCTGCTTTCCCAGAACGGAGGAGGCTACCATCTTCCTGGCTTTTTACACACGGAAGGCCCATCACACACTCAGGCATTGTTTCAGCTTCCTGAATGAAGAAAGAGATGTGCGTATCTCTGCTTCGCTCATTATCCAAATCAACCCCAACAGCGTAATACAGAAACATTATTAGACTTACCGCTGAGAAAGAAAATTTGCAAGTAAAGAATTGTCAATGTACCAGACGAAAATAAATGAACTAAGCTCGTCCACAATAAAATCCGAGCAGAGAATAAAAACAAGTAGGAAATAACCCAGAAGAACTTGTACCAGGCACCAGGAGTAGTGACAAGATATTACGGCACGCAGGAACCAGAGGTATTATGAAAGACGGCATGTTTTCCAGCAACGTGATCAAAGAAAAATTACGCGTCTTATTTCTCAGTACCTATCTGATTACTTGATTTCCCTCTCTAACTCTCAGGAGACTAGACTGAAATACTAGGGCCCAATGCATCAAAAACTCATTAGCTGTCATTAATTTTTAAAGAGCTGTGGCATAGTTTTAATGTTGCCGCTGACTGTACTCTTTACACAATTCTCCAGGTTCCATGCACTGATCTTATTTAACGTGTGCCATGTAAATGTAGATATTAATGAATGAATAAGTTAATGCTTAACTGAATGTGGCAAAGAAGTAAGCTAAAGCTAGTCATACAAAAAAATAGTAGGGAGACAGCTATACACACTGACTCCACCCATAACCATGTCTGATCGGACATGTGGTTTAAAGGGGAAAAAAGATGATCAGACGTGTGGTATTTTAGCATGCCTAATCTTTTTTACCCATGGAGAAAAGCAACCACCAAAGGTGTCTGGCAGCATCTGATAGCTCTCGTTAAAGGGTTTGTCCGGTCAAAATAGATAAGGTTGGTTTCAGACCCGGGACCGGCGGGCATGTATGAATTATACATACTCCCGGCCAGTGGGTGAGGGCTCGATGTACTTGTATGAATGAAGACTCCAGAGAGTCCCTTTAAATAAAGGAAGTCGGTCAATAGACTCTTGTTGCAAGAAGCAGGATCAATCAGAGCCTGATGACAGCCAGTTATATTTTACTCTGAAATGCTTTGGCATTTTGGAGAAACAATAGTTTGAAAAGCTGGCGGGGATCCATTGGGAGAGATGTGACTTGTCCAGTGGAGCAGCCACCGGTCGTCTTCTCCTTGCACTGCTCCAGGTGATTTGCAGGTTTCTTCCAAATTACCTATTTGGGAGAGTCCTGATAATCCATTGGAGCTGAGTGGTAGACGCTGGCTGGGAGTCATGCTGGACTAGTCAGGCTTCTTTTTATGATCCCTAGCAGTTTTTTCAAACTAGATTTTCTTGGCAATGCTGTGGCATTTCAGAGTAAAACAATTGTGCTGCCAAACTTTGATTCACGCTACCGGTGGTTCGGGGAGCATTAAGCTAGTGACAAGTTCCTTTTAAAAGTTTCTATAATACCTACATCATTTGTTTTTATTTCTTGGCCACTCAAATGTAAAAAGCACAGAATGGAAATATACAAAGGAATACAAACCATATCTAACAACTACAGACTACAGAACATGTGTTTGTTAACGCTTTGGAGTACTTATTGCGGTAACATATATAATTACGTATGTATCTAAAAAGGCATCTAAGCAATATCAGATTTCATAACGCTTCTGGATCTAATTGTAACATTACCCATGACTTCCAATTTGTCCTCCAGCTACAAGCTTGAACAGTCAGGTGACAGGATAAATAGCTGCAGGTCACATCACTAAATGCACACTTCCAAACAAGACATAAAAGTTTAGAGAAATCTGCTCCAGTCACATACACCCTTGTGAGGAAAACCCGAGAGTTTCAGACAGACTGCTTGAAGATGTTCCCTGTAATAGAGTTTCCATGTTGAGAGCCACATACGTATCTCAGCTACTTGCTTTTGATTGTTCCTTGTTTATTATTTAGTGACTTTGCATATGCTCAGTATACCTTCTGGATAAAACAGCTTTTTACAGTTAAACAGCTAGGGACTTGGTTTTCTTATGGGAACACATTTGTGTTGCCCTATATTATGTCCTATATCATTCTGAAAAATAATCAGTATATTTTATGGAAAATTAAGTCAATACTAGGCTTATTCAACAAGAAACTATGAGTAATTTTAAAAACTTTGAATTGAAATCTTTCAAATATAAGTATAAACAAGAATAAGAAACTCAACCTCTTGACTCTTCTGAGATGGGCCATTCTTGATCAAGATAATTCTAGGTCCTTATGCTTTGGCTATGAGTCATCCTACACACACCAGAGGGTAAAAAAACGGTTTACTTAATTACCCAAATGAAGCGAACCACAATTATACTAAAATCATATAATTTTATTCAGAATACAAATTTTTATAAAAAATGGCTACATATCCAAATCTCATCAAAACAAACCCCAAAGGGGGATACACAACAAACCAACGAGAGGTTCGAATTAAAAAAATGCATTAAAGAAAAATATTCAAATATATGCGCACAAAGTGTCACACTCACTACTCAATAATACAATTGAACTCCATTCTCTTAGAGAACCACATCATTTAAACAACTATACTCAGTCCATAAATCAATACCACTATGAATAAATAACCAAAGTTTTAATATAAAGTGCAAGTGCTCCAATTAACTTTAAACAGTTTGATTATATATAAAAAAAATGCCCATAAAGGATCACTATTAATTAAGAAAATTTGTCAGACAAAGGTATAAAACATAACTACCATTTCAGGACTGAGATAGTGCCCATAGTCTGCTGCTAAACCCCCGCGCGGTGGTTTAGCAGCAGACCACGGGCACTATCTCAGTCCTGAAAGGTCATTACAGTTTATACCTTTGTCTGACAAATTTCCTTAATTGGGTAGTGATCCTTTATGGTCATTTTTTGATTTATAATCTAACTGTTTAAAGTTAATTTGATACAGTAAAGATGTATATCTTTGTACCGTGTTAGCCAGTAGATAGAAAAATATTTAGAGTTGAGAGTCCTCAGTGGTTGATACCTTTTAATGGCTAACTGAAAAGATGGTAACAAATTGCAAGCTTTCCAGACTACTCAGGTCTCTTCATCAGACTTAGACTAATACAAAATCTGAAGAATCACATATTTATACACAACACAGCACAGAAAAAATGCAATAGGTAAGACAAGTGACGTGAAGCAGAATAGTCATTATGGCAGAGGGATGAGCATAAATATTGGAACAGTTCATAGATAAGGAGTGTGAAAGTTTTATTGCCCTCTGATTGGGGTCTGGTAATGTTTTGTGATGTTCTCACAGGGTCTTTGGAGTAAATTCCTTAATTGATGTAAAACGTCATAAATCCGTGTGACAGGTTCATTCCAGCATTAAGAGTGTCAAAGGTCACCATCAATTTGTATTCGCAAACTCTTCTGTGTCTCTGAGATGTGAAACTACCTTTCAGTACAAGTAATTTCATATCTAACATTCTATGATCAGGGGAACAAAAATGTTTTGCCACAAGTAGATCCATTCTTCCATCCAAAAGTTAATTTGAGCACTTGCGCTTTATATTAAGACATTGTTTGGTTATTTATTCATAGTGGTATTGATTTATGGACTGAGTATAGTTGTTTAAATGAGGTGGTTCTCTAAGAGAATGGAGTTCATATGTATTATTGAGTAGTGACACTTTGTGTGCATATATTTGAATATTTTTCTTTAATTCATTTTTTGAATTTGAACCCCTCGTTGGTCTGTTGTATATCCCCCTTTGGGGTTTGTTTTGATGAAATTTGGATGTGTAGCCATTTTTTATCAAATTTTGTATTCTGAATAAAATTATATGATTTTAGTATAATTGTAGTTCGCTTCTTTTGGGTAATTCAGTAAACCGTTTTTTTTACCCTCTGGTGTGTATTGACGTTTTGGAAGTGCCAATTGAAAAATATTTTGGACACAACTGTGGTTTGATTATGATTCATTCTAACCTGTCCCTAAATGTATTCCAAGCCAAAATTCAGTACTATTTTAAAATCCATGAGTAAAGCCTTACATACATACATACATACACTCAGCCTGCACCTGCACATATTCATTGCACCTTTGAGACTGGGTTAGAGGTCACACATAGGATGAAAATTGTTAACAGCCATCATTATTCGCAACTTGACTCATTCTGATGGTAATTGAATATTTTAGTCATAACATACTTTTCCTTGTTATACGAGTACATAGATGCATATGTATCTATATACAAGCAATATTTATGACAGTACAAACAGTTTCAAGGCAGAAAATTATCACCATTGTTGAAGCGATCTCCCAATTTGTGACCATTAGACAATGGGCAACTTAGAGAAAAATGTTTAAAAAAGTAAAGGTAGTAAAAGTACAAATGTTTTGGGAACATTTATTTGATCTGAACCTCCTATGGGTGTTGAATCTTACCAACAGGTTTCATTGATTCACCAGCATTAGATACACTTGTAAAAAACTGAGACATCTCTGGAGTTACCTGTTGAGGTATTGACTATACAAATTATATAAGATGGGACAATCAAATCACAAATACTAAATTGGCCTCTCAGAGGGGCACAACCTTTTCAGGTTCAGGGGCCACAATGTCATATTAAATGACTTTCAATGAATGTAAAGGGGTATTACCTTTTAAGAGGTTAATGGCATGTCAAAAGTATATGTCTAAAAGATTCAGGTTCCACTATCTGGACTCTCGCATATTTGGAGTATGGAGGTGCTCTTTTTCCCCAATTAGTACTGTAGAGAGGAGGTGATCGTTCACACATGTAACTCTTCATTGAAGACTATGGGTGTTGTAGTAGCTGTAGTCTATTAATGTACAGGGGACCGAGATTTGCTTACTTACTGCTTTATTCCTGCTTGCTAATTCCTGCTCCTGATTAGTATGCTATTCTTCTTCCCTCAAAATATGGAAGTTTGGGTGCCTTCACAAAATGGCTTGGCGGGCTGTATGTGATCCTAGGCCACAGGTTGTGCACTCCTGATCTAGATTATATCCAGATCGTTATGACCTCAAAGGTTTCCAAGAGGAAATTGACGTTTGAGATGAAACATAGATGTTCTAAAGTGGTATAGGGTTAATGAAGCCTTGGCTGAGAACACAAATCCCTTATATTACCCGGAATCTCAACATGTGAGGTTCTATTTAGAATTGTTACTGTCACCCATACTAGCATTTATCTAGCTTATCGTTACACATACTTCTAAATAGAGTCATATAACTTGACACTTGGTGTCTATGTATGACTTTGTCACTGAACAGGAGCATTTATTATTTATATTTCTATCTTTCATGTTCTCAGATATTTCTAGATAAAGGGATTCTGGCTAAAATATCTTAAGCACAAATCGAGATTTTGGCAGCCTGTTGGATATGCAATCTGCTTGGAAACTAGATAGCTGTTCCTCAAGCTACCGTATGTTAAAAAAAATTCTTATAAATCTCGCTAAGGAAGTCACTATGCACATAAGAGTATGTGAATAATGGCATTATTTGTTAGATTTTCCCCTCTACTGTCATCTGTTCCATATTTGAGAAAAGTTATGAATTTTATTATTCTCCTTTCTAATCTCATCCAGTTGAGTTAAAAGACAAAACCAATAGATGTCTTGACAAGAATGCAATAAATGGCAGCCATAGCTGAATGCAATCACAATGAGAAGAGATACCACTAGGTAAGATGATGAATACTGTACATAGGGTCATCACTAAGACAAAACTTATAATTCAAGTGTTTTATCAGTGGCAATTTTCTCTGGGTCAGATAAAAGATGGGAATGAAAACATACATGTTGGTAGGATTAATTATGATAAAATAACATGAAGATGACAGAACTTGGTGGTTACAATGGTGAACTGGTTAATTCAATATTCAGTAAATCCAGAGGTTATATTTATACATTTTTTTTTATTTTAAGTTGAGTCGGCTTGAAATTAGTACATATCTATGCATAACTCAGACGCTGTAGATGGCCTATGGTTCTTTGATGTGTGACAAGTAGTGATGAGCAAGTATGCTCCTTACTTGAGATTTACGAGCATGCTCGTAAATATCGAGTAAGGAGCATACTCTCTCATAATTAGTGACAAGGCATATATATACAATATAGAATATCTTACGGAAACAGTGATATTCCCAGATTAAAAAGCAGCAACATTTTACATGTTTACATTGCCCAAAAGATCTATATTTATTTGTTCTTCAGAGGCTTCTCTCCTCTCACTGGTCACAATAGACAACAGGATGACAAATTACTGGACTGGTCTGTAGAGAAATCAAACTGGCATTCGGCAGGACGTACATATGGGAGGCAGCATTCTGCATGGAAAGCAGAGCACAAGTTGTATGCCACATTGTATTAGCTTAGATCAGCTACTGAAAGTCCATCATGTCGATTTGTTGTGTCAGGACCGTTAGAAGGGGCAACGGGAGCAACTGCCAATGGCCTGAAGTACACAGGGAGTCTAGTTTGATTTCTCACAGAGCCTAATATGCTCTCACTGCACTCAGACAAATAGTTCAATGCGTCTGCAATGATGGATGCTAGCTCCTAGTTAATCTCTCAATTTCTTTTAATTTATTTTGTTAAAGACCTAGGATTTGCCAACTAAACCCTTTTCTGACTCATAAATAAAAACAGATTATTACAATGTATTGATTTACATCTATAAAAACGTCCACAATACAAACAGTATAGCTTAAACCCATTGATCTGAAAACCATTTTACATTTACGTGCTATATTGTGTGACTGCTATGAAGAATAAACCTCTTATCCACATAACTATGATAGATGTGCTGTAATTTGGAACACGTGGTCTAGGTTAGACCAGTTTCGGGTCCTTGGAGTAATACTGATCCATGGGGTCCAACTGTTGGATCACATAACAATCAGCTGTTATTGTTAGGTGAACTGCAATGTTAAAGAGATTTTCCAATGAACAAAGTACATTTTAATCAATAGATCTTGGAATAAAAATAAGTTCCATTATTGGATGTGTTTAAAAAAAAATGTTCCTGTGCTGAGATAAGCTTATAATGTGTCCCTGCTGTGTACTGTGTAATGGCTGTGTCTGACCGTGCAGGGACATGGTCTGATCATACCACATCTCCTGGGCATGGGAGGAATTAAAAGAGAGTATACATATAGCACAGCATGAGGTCACAGATAAAACTTACTGAAAGGTGAAAGACGTTTTAAAACAGGCAGGGAATTGTTTTACCTCACAGAAAGAATTAGCTGTGATCCCATACTGTCCTGTCTATATACTCTCTTTTGCTTCCCCATGCCCAGTAGCTGTGGTATGATCAGACCATGTCCCTACACGGTCAGACACAGCCATTACACAGTACATAGCAGGGGCACATTTATAAGATTATCTCAGCACAGGAACATTTTTTTTGACACATTCAATTGTGGAAGTTATTATTATTCCAAGATCTATTGATTAAAATGTACTTTATGTTTAGGACAAATCCTTTAACTATCATCCTTCGTGTAGGCATTGTCTAACTTTAAACTATACTTCTCTATATACTCGATTGAAAAAGGATCCTCTCCAGTATAGCGCTTTCCCCATTGAACTATAATACTGATTTTGCGTTGAGGCATGAATATACCTGACTTTTATGAAGTAATATATTCTACTTTATCACTGGTGTAAATGGTACTGAACATACAGATGTGTCATGCTAATAGGAGTTTAGTTTAGAAGTTTTTTTCTTACTGTACCATTAATACATTACATTTTGTCTAGGCAAATAATTTAGCTTTAGTCAGCAAAACAAATATACTCGCACTACCTCTGAGATACCATGGATAATAACACATAATTTGCACGTCTGCCGGCAATCCTTCTCATTAGCTCTACTGAGGCTATATAATTATCGCTAGACAGTCTATACATACACATATATTTATCAGCACTGATCCATCTCTTATTTGCTATCATGAGCTTAGGGCACTTAACCCACAGGGATTATGTGGTGCTGGAGAAGAGCAGAAATGGACTGTCTGTTCTCCTCTTAGCTGATTACCTAATGATCTGTTATAAGCGTTCTTCATTATTAGTTCATTTAGATTTAAAGACATGGACAAGAAAATGTCTCACTGCAGCAGAGCATCATTTAAGCATTTGACCATTTTTGACCCCTACAAAGCCAATAAAAATCAGCAAACTGGTCATGAATTGAAAGCCCAGAGCCCCTGTACAAAATTCCCCAAAAGACCTTTCAAGTGTCATAAACCATTTATAGCACTGCGGTCTTTTAATGCAGCAGGGAGGTATCCTCTGGCCTAATGGTAGCGGCTCCCCCTGCCCTTTTAGTTGCGCCTCTTCGCATCCACATCTTGTAATTTTCACCCTTGCAAACCTGTTGCCCACACATGGACATGCATGGCCAATATAAAACTAGCAAAAAATCCAATCCGATTAGAAACACTTGCACGATTTACTACCCCTTAACACTCATCTGAAATGGAAGATCACCATCTTGCCAGCCACGCTAATGTCCAGTGGTGCTAGTACAATCAGTTATTCTAACAAAAGTCTCCTATTCTTAGTAATAATCTTATGTTTTCCTTTGTCAAAGTGGTAAATCAAATTTATTAGACCATTCAAACCGCAAAGATATGTTCCCATACAATTTCTTTTGAAAAATACATAGCACCGTCAAATGGAATGCCGGAAACAAAAAATGCCAAATACCAGAATGGCAAAAAAAGATGACCCTTATATATAAAGGAACACTTTATGCTGCCAACCCACAGTGTCGAGTCAGAGAGGAAAGGGTTTACAAGCTCAGCTCCTCTGTAGTGCTGAGATCAAAAAGCAAGAATATGTTGTTTATAGCCCTGTGATTGCCGCCTCTCTCTACTGTCTGACAAGCGACTTTTGCTGTCACCCTGGGGTACAATGATCCTACAACCTACCTGCTACTTGAAAAGATTGCCTGCATGACATGAAATCAGCATAAAAGGTATGTGCATGTGTGAAAGGCTCTTTTATCAGTCCATAAATGCTGTGAAAAATTTCAATGAAAACATTTAATGGATGCTAGTGACTGACACCTTAGCACCTACCAGCCATAAGATCCCACATAGAAAGAGGTATATTGCACAATATATGTTGTTATACTGGATGCCTCTGTATGGGATTACTCGGCCTCCTGCCCTATCCCAAACAGTAAAAAAGTGACCCTGTATATACTGGGCAGCACGGTGGCTAAGTGCAGCGCTGGGGTCCAAGGTTCAACTCCCACCAAGGACAACATCTGCAAGGAGTTTGTATGTTCCACCCATGTTTGTGTGGGTTTCCTCCGGGTTCTCGGGTTTCCTCCCACACGGAGGATGTGTATTTGTGTGTTTCCTGCGGTAGGAGTAGATTGGAGGTCTAGTAATTTAGGGTCTCTGATCTACTATATATAGCAGCAGTGTATATCCACATATGGATAATGGGAAATCAAGACACAAAAATGTAATTCACCACCTAACTTGACATCGATCAATGGCTTGTACAATATTACGTTAACTAAAACAAGTTAGATGGGATAACCTTCTGTGACAAGTTATAAAGATTGTGCGTTGTAAGTCATGGTGACCTTTGCTACATCTGTCTATGTAATAAATATTGGTAACACCTATATACGCTGCTAGGGCTTATGGGACGATGCAAAGGGCTTGACTGGAGTAGCTTAAATAGATTTTTATTGACCAAACTTGTGGTGAGTCGATTTATTCACACGTGCCATTCAACACTTTTATTTCAATTTTTTTTTAACTTATTACTTATCTTTTGATACTTAGAGCAATATTTGTTTCTAAAGGATAGATTATTTGCAACTTAAACAAAAATTCATGGTAGGTCCATTCAAACAGCTGGTAAATGTTCATACTTTTCGTGTGCACCCACCCTGCAATTTGTACTGCAATAATAAACTGAAAATCCCAAGATCTTTTCTCGAGAGAAAAACTACCTTCTTTTGACATAATTATGAAATATATTTTACTATCTTGTGACATGTCAAGGTAATTGTTGCCTTTTTAATGTTTCCAAATTCTTGGAACACATTAATCCCTGGAGATATTTTCTGGAGTTGAAAAATAAAAAGTATATACCTATAATTAATAGACACAGAAACCCCTGCGTTCTCCCTGACGAAGTGAGACTTGTCTAATCTCAGCATGATATAAACCAAAAAACAGTTTAAAGTGTGACTAAAACAAGGTAAAAAAATACTCAACAAATTTTAAAAATCTGCTTAATAAAAAATAAACTGTACTGAACTCTGTGGCTGTAAACCCTTTGCAAACAATATCAGGCTAAATTTATCGTGCTTTAGTTATTATATATGCCTATTTATTCATCTACATAAAATGAAATGAAAACATGTCTTAGTCTTCAAAAATAAAACAAAAAAACATTTTTTTTCCGTGTATACTTATAATTATATACGGCTGGGGAAATGTATAATTGGCTTTGAGATAATATATATGCCCTAAAATATGGTAAGTTTTCTCCATTGAATATATTGAAAATTTCAGAAGAAAATGTAAGAGCTTTTTATAAGAGCTTTTATCTTACATAGTATTCTATGGCACTCGACCACCACAGCCTGGCCAAATGTGTGCAGTAGTTATATTTCAGGAGAGGAGTTAACTCCTGACATTCCAGTCATTCTCCACAGAACTGTCACTCAAGGAGGAGAGCCCAACCTGACAGCAACCAGGAAGTAAGGAGACTGCAGATGTGCTGCTCAAGAAGCAATTTAAGATCAACTTTTTAAAGGGGTTGTTCATACTAGGATACACATTAAATTTACATGGTCATACTTTTGTCAATGTTCCTGTTATATATTATGCTCTTTAAATATATATAGTTTCCATGTTTTCTAAAAATAAAATCAGATACAGTTACAAATTAATGGTGTAACCATGGCTACGTTTATATATGGGACATATTCCCAGTGTTGGCCCCTGCTGAATCTGGTTTGGAGGTTAAAAGTTGTATTTCTGAACTTTATAATGTGGAAGGTGGACTACCACTGACATCATTATCTTACATTTGATATTTACTCTGAATGGATTGTCCTGAAATTAGGTTTCTTTGGAGATCAGAAATCTTTGAGTATCCTATGTAACCATATTGTAATATTATGCAGGCTAATAAAAATAATCTAATAGATGCATCAGTAACTTTACTTAAAAACAATGTAGAAGCAAAGACTCCCTAAAATTAAGTACCATCTTAAGAAACAAAACATCACAGAAATGCGGTACCACTGGCTTCTGGTAGCTGCACTGAACAAAGTACATGAATTGATAAAATATGGATTTATTCATCAACAGTTCTACAATGAGAATGTCCCTACAGGTATAATTACATCGCCATGACTCTACCCTTACACCTTTCAGAAGTACCTGTTAGGTGTTTATCTTATGTATGTGACAAGCTCTGCTATATAGAAAGCAATCTAGAAAGGTCGCCGTAAAAATCAGAACCAATAGCGATAGTGTTAATTCAACTAAAAATGCAGTACAAGGTACATTTAAAAACTGCCTGATTGCGGAAATTCTCTTCTCCTAAATTAAAACATGAATATTTCATGATAAAAAATAAGGTTCTCCTAGAGAGGCAGTAACTCCAGCTGCACCTCTCCATCGTTGCGCGGCTTAAATTACTGCTGAAAATGGAATATGAATGTTATTAGCATGCGATTAGTATTTTCATTTGCATGGCACTCCGAGTCCTTATTGCCTTGGGGGGGTAGGGGAGGGTGGAAAGATGAGTGGGTGCGTGGCACCCATTGCTGTCTGGCTGGCCTGGTTTTACACACACACAGACTTCTCTCCTCACTTACACACACAACTAGGTTTTCTGGCAGACCACTGGCTGTTCTTTTGGCATGTGATTGTTGATTGCCCAACCAGCTCAAATGCTGGCTGGCACCGGAATACCAGAGTGTCTCCATGTCGAAATCGTGAACCTTCTCTTGTTCCGAATGCTGGAATTCCTGGGTCTCCGCAGCTCCCTGGTCTATTTCTGAAAGACAAGAATAAAATAAAATATACTGAGTATCTTTCCCTTTGTGTGGGACATTTCTAACCTTTCTAATCATCTCCTTTGGTAGATCTTTACCTTTTTGTAATCATAATGTTACATTTGCCGCTGGCTTTGTAAATCTATCGCATGTTGGCATATGTTTTTAAGCACTGATCACATTTACGCTAAAACAATTAAAGAATATGCCCACAATCAATATCAATAAGCACCAGCATCTGACACTTAGAGGTGGAGAATGAGATGAGGAGCTACCGAAAGCTCAGGTTCCGAAGCAGCTGGTGTGAAGTAAGTATTCAATTCTATGGTACAGAGCAGGTGAGCGGTAATCAAGTGCAATATTCTGTTTGTCTTCAGGCTTTTTTGCTTGATAATTTTTAACCACTTGAGCCCAAAGCTGCAAAGGATCTTTGCCTCAATTACCTCTTACCTCTATTTCAGTACCAGGACAATGAATATTATACATGTGTTTGCATATAATAATGTAATCACACCGAAGTTCTCGGCTTTATTCAGCAAGCTCTAGTTCCCATTGGTAAAAGTAATGCAGTGTGCCTTGTTTAATTCCTTACATATATACTTCCCAGCAGCATGCCTTAAATGTATGATTATATAATGAGAACAATTATGGTGATTTATCATATAAAAAGATTACTTTTAAGAAACATATGTTTTATATTCAAACTTAAGTAGAAAATGTAAACTGCAGCTTCCACTATACTATGCATACAAAGATGGAGACAATCCCCCAAGAGTATAGATTTAATCGGAGCTCTCCCAACTGAGAGATGCTGAAGTGTTTGAGACTGCACCAAAAAGTCTAAGATATGTTAATATTGTGTTTAGTGTTGTTATCACATGTACATTTAGGCTGTGTTCATATGGTTCGAAATCTTGGCAAAAGTACAATGTTTTGCCGTGATTTTGCATCTTATACATGCAAATACAAATTAACTTTAATTGCAAGTTAACCCTTACTCAAGTCTTAGTCAAGTCACGGTCAACCCTTACCTTTCTGCTAATGTAGTTATTGCACCAACTTCTCATTCTGCAAGCTTTTTACATTACCGCAACATGCTAGCAAAACCTTCATCTGGCAACAGCCACATGGTGGCCACAAAGCATACACATATCACAAACAGCTGCTAAGTAATATAAAAAAAAAAAAATATATATATATTATATATATATATATATATATAGATACATATGTATATTCTTACTGCCACTCATTTCTATGTATATCAAGCAAAGGGAAAGATAATGAAAGGTGTATATATATATATATTGTGAGACAGTGAGTGAATATGTGATGAATGGGGTGTACATTTCACCTAGGTATAAGGGAAATGTGTGGCTTTGTAAACCTAGTGGTAGAGAAAGGTCACTACACCTCACATTCAGCACACACTTGCAGCACAAGCCTGAAACTACTCAGGTCTTAATTAGGAGACCAGAAGTAGGTGTCTGCAAACACAATCTGAGAGCTAGTTTAGCCTGGACACAGGAAGGTGTCCTGGCACAAGAAACAGTCTCCAAGAGTGTTAGAGCTGTCTTTAGCCTGGACACAGAGAGGTGTCCTGGCACAAGGAAGCAGTCTCCAAGAGTGTTTGAGCTATCTCAGTTTGGGTGCAGGAAGGACCCCGGACATAGGAGTAGTCTCAGTGTGAATCCGTGTGAAGAGCGGCTGAATAGGAGTGGATCTCTCTCAAGTCTGGACATGGAAGGTGCCTTCAGACACAAGGAGGAGTATCTGTGAAGCTCCAAACTGGTAACATATGTGATATGTGTTGTTTTGGGCACAGACTGGTAGAGTCTGGGTCCCGGATAGAGAGGGCCATCTATCTAAGTGTAATTAGAGGCTAGACAAGCCTAGGTTTTCTGTTTATGCTTTGTTTTAATCTGTTTGCTGTGGACTTTAATAAAGCTGGTTGCGGCCAGTTTTGCACCAGAACTGCTGTCTGAATGAACTGTTTTCATGCCATTCTGTCTACCCAGACAGTGATCCTAGAGCTAAACCCCCTGGAATGTTACAATTGGCGGAGAATGCTGGGGCAGCGCAGTGCCTGATACAGTTAGTGCTGGAGTGTGTATGCAGCACAGTGGCGAGAGACAGCATTAAAGGTGAAGTCTATTGAAATAGCAGCAGAAAAAAAAAAAGTGTGTCAGCAGAAACGTCTGTTTGGAGCAGTCTTGGAGAGACAGTGGCCCTGATAGGGTCTGCAGAGAGAAAATGTATGCACAGCAAAGCTGAACTTGTTGTGAAAATGACTGTGGAATGTGCAGCAGCAAAAGAAAAGTCTGTGGAGCAGTCTTAAAGAGACAGGAGCCCTAATAGACTTTGCAAAAGAAAAAAAAAAAAAAAGGTGTCTGCACAGCAGAGCTGAATTTTTCTATGGAAAAGACTGTAGAGTGTGTATGTCTTGAGTGAAGACTGCCGTTGTTAAGACAGAGAAGTCTGACAGCA
>JARQOD010000002.1:356782277-356802803 GCA_033576555.1 Oophaga sylvatica | reverse complement strand
GATTGCTGTCATGTTGGAACGTCCAAGTACATCCCATGCACAGCTTCTGGGCAGATGATTGCAAATTTGCCTCCAGTATTTGCTGATAACGTGCTTCATTCATCTTTACTTCAACTTTGACCAAGTTTCCTGTGCCTTTGTAGCTCACACATCCCAAAAGATCAGTGATCCACCTCCATGCTTTACAGTGGGAATGGTGTTCCTTTCATCATATGCCTTGTTGACCTCTCTCCTAATGTAACATTTATGGTTGTCGCCAAAAAGTTCAATTTTGGTCTCATCACTCCAAATTACCTTGTTTCAGAAGTTTTGAGGCTTGTGTTTGTGCTGTTTTGCATATTGTAGGCGAGATACTTTGTGGCACTTGCCCAGTAATGGCTTTCTTCTGGTGACTCGACCAGACCATGCAACCTATTTTTTTTTTTAAGTGCCTCCTTATTGTGCATCTTGAAACAGCCACACCGCTAGTTCTCAGAGATTCCAGTATTTCAGCTGATGTTATTTGTGCGTATTTCTTTGCATCTCAAACAATTTTCCTGGCATTTTTCACGGTCACAGGTGAGGATGTTACCTTTAGTAGCCATTCAAACCCATTTGTGTCAACTTCTGTCATGTTATCAGACCAAAATCACCAGGGTATGTAAAGTTTTGATCAGGGTCATTTGGATGTTTTGGGTTGTCATTATTATTATAAAAGAGGAAACACAGTAGTTTGACAAAATTGGCTTCACCCAACCACTAACCATGAGTGGAGAAAAAGTTTTGATATTATCATTCATATTCTCTGAAAAAAGGCTAAGAAAGCAAAAATTCTGCCGGGGTATGTAAAATTTTGAGCACAACTGTAAATGTGGGAGCAAAAAAAGAATTTAGGATTATGTTTAGTATGTGCTTCAACAACATATTCCTTATTCCCTATTATAGTTCATTTGAACTGCCATCAGTCTTGACGCTTGTAGACTGAATATAGAAACATTGTTGATCCCTATGGAAAACGGCAACTTTGACAGCAACATGTTAGGCAGTGAATGCAATGTGTCACATTTATGGTTCATCAAACATCAGGATATTGATTTGCGTGTTATAATTATAAAAACACAATAATAGCTCATTGCTTGCCAATTATCCATGATTTTAAAGGAAATTAAAGTCATTATATGGAATAAGCCTATACAATAGAGCAAAACTGTATGCGGTGACACTCAAGGATACATTTTATAAGCAAGATGATTCTTAAGCCAGTTAAAAATGTTGTCTATTTAAATAGAATCTGTCTGCATGAGTTTTTTTGTGGCAAGAATCAATCCCTTTTAAATGAGCTTTGGGCCAGAGAAGACAGCAGCATTTCTGGATTGTGCTGATATATGGGTTTTTCTGTGCATGATAGATTTAACTTGCATTTGTGGATTTCACCATGAACTGTATCCAATCCATAGACAAAGATTTCTGGAAGTAATCCTGGGCCCATACAGTGATTATCACAACTGAACCATACCTGTTTTTAATGACACCCATCCTGAGAATCCAGTACTGACTGTCTTTCTTGTGACTCGTATTCATAGATTTCTCTAGAATCTCTGAATATTTTTATGATATTTTGTGCTGTAGATGGTGAAATATTCAAACTGACTGCAACTTTACTATGAGCAACATTTTTCTGAAATTGTTCTACATTTTTTCGATGCAGTTGTTCACAGACTGGTGAACCTCTGACCATCTTTGCCTCCGAAAGACTCTGCCTGACTCTGTCTCTCTAACATGCTCTTTTTATACACAGTATAGTCACTTAGTTGAAAATTGGCCCTCAGATGACCACTTTTTCAGCTTTTTATTAACACTCCCATTTCTTTTTTGAGATTTGCTTCTGCCATCAATTTCTAACTAAGTTCCTTTTTTTCCAAATGAAATGGAAAAATGTTTAACTTTCAACTAATCTGTGTTCTATGTTCTGTTGTCGATAACATATGGCTATAAGATATTTCCAAATCATTATATTCCTGTTTTCTTTACATTGTACGCAGTGGCCCACATTTTTGGGGATTGGGGTCGTGCTATGAAAACCACATGCAATAAGATGGAAACCAAATATACTCCATTTTACATCAATATGATCCCCTAGGATGGGCTAGGATTCATCATACTTAAAAGGAAGTCTGATAGTAGTGCGAGCCTCAAAAGAGTTGGCTCCCATTTTATATTTTTTACTGCTCTGAATTTTTTAAGCCACCTAATTTTCACAAAGGAATGATAAACCTAGAAGTAAATGTTTTAAGTTAGCAGGGGATATCTTGCTTCCATGGTTTATCAGTTTGTCAGTATTCTCACCATGTTCCTGAAATTCTGTTGAAAAATTTCTGAAGGGAACACAAAGCTTAAGCCCCACATACACTGTGAATAGTTGTCATGTTTCTTGTTTGACAGCATTGTCTCTTGACTCTTCTATGCACAGGAGGGCACGCTCGCTCACACTGCCAAGTCCTCCTGTGTTATCTATGAGAAAGCCTCCACCAGAATTCTTTGCAGTGACATTTCTCTTTGAGAATAAAAGTATCATGAGTCCGAAATCAGACAGGCTGGTTTCTTATTTCCCAACATTGGTTGGGCGAGAATCCTAGATCCTGATGTACGAGAGTTATCCGAACCCTTCGATATTGGCAAGTTAAGCCGTCATTAATGTAATATGTATGGGGGTCCTTTAGTTTTCTACTGTTTTGTTAAATTTTTGGCTGGGGAGTTTCTGAAAGTGTAGAGATTAATGATTTTTTTGTTCTGCTGCATATATGGCACAGGGAAAGGCTCCTGCTGGAGCCATTTGTTTTTTTGTCCTCATTTAGTAGGGGTTTTCCTTCAAAACACATTTATGTATCTGCTTAGACCTTACAAGATAAATCATCATAGCAATGTTTCTGCCAACAAACAGACTTTTCAATCATAAAACGCCATTTGTTGGCCGAAATATTGCTATGATGATGCATTTTGGATAGTAAAGAAATAAAATTACAACTCTGGTGCCTTCGTAATACTCTATTCCCTAGTCCTATAAACACTGAATGGAGAAGCGGTAGTTATTGGGAACCATGCTGCTCTGTTCACTTCCTACCACTGTGAGAAGGAAGAAGGAATTAAAGAGCCTTGTTCTTGTATTTGTTGGAATTTGTAGCAAAAAGGTCTCTGTTAAGACAATTATTACCTAATTTTGCATGGAAAACCCCTAACTTATTGGAGGCATGGATATTTGGTAGTGGACATATGTGCAAGTCTATTTAAAAAATTAAGATCCAATAGGATTAAAGGCAAATAAAGAAAATCCGTCATAGACCTGATCAACACGAAAATGAAAAAACTAAATTAGACATAGCTCCAATGAGGTCGATAATCGACTGATGCTTACAAGACATTTTATCCAACTACTGAGATTCTGGAAGATTTGCATTCCGCTCACTAAACTAAAACTGTGCGGAATGCAAATGGTAGAAGAAATGGATAATTAAATTATAAGGGCATTATTGTTTATGTGATACAGTTTTAGGAAAACTCTCTGCAGATCCATTTGGAAGAGAAATTGGTGAGCAGCTGAACCTGGCAGTATGATGTTTACTTTAGCTTTTTCACTGTTTCAAAAATAATTTAGCTTGAAGTGTAGTCTTTTGTTTCAGTACATGGTAAAATAATGCATTGCGAATCCTGGAGTGAGCTACTTTAAGTGGTGACTTGGACTTTTTATACTGCAACACTCCAGGAGTTTTGTGAGCTGCTGCCAGACAAAGTTAAAAAACAGTAGGAAAGACAGGAGTTGTTCATTTAATGAAACTATTACTTAAATATTTTATCCAATGTCAATTTATGTACCATTGGTGTGAAATAATTTATATAAAGTGAAGCAGGAAGCACGCATGTGTTGAGAGGCAAACATTAAAAAAGTACATACGGTAGTATAGTCCTCTCTACATAGAAAAGAAAGAGCTGAGCCGCACACCTTTGCAGTACAGTCAGCAGAACCACTTTCAAGACATCTGCTAAACGTTTTATATGAACACAGCATTAAGAATTGTCTGTAAGACTTGCACTCCTGCAGTCTTGTAGACAATGAATGGAGCATTATGTCATGTGAGTATATGGAACCATAGGTTCATTCAAACAGGGCACTCTAAAGCCCCATTCTCTGGATTGGTTGAGGCCCCAGTGGTGAGACCTACCCACAGGATATGTGATAACTTGCATTTATGATACAACCCCTGTTACTTTCATGTTATTTGACTTTAAATACAATTTTAAGCCTAAGCTGTATTTTGTCTTATTGTGCTTTCTTTTAAAGAGGATCTTTCAGCAACTTCTTCATGTTGAACTGGACACATGGTGTTATAAAGCAGAATATTTTTTTTTCATTTAATTCCTGCTCTGTATTGCGGAGATATTAATAAAGCATTTGGCACCTAATGAGTTACTTTTGTTAAGTTAAAGTGGGTGTTATCTAAAAATTTTCACTGGGGTCATGTACTTCTACCTGTATAATGCTGATCAATCATAGGCAAGGTAGCAACACTCAAAGAAAAAAAAGTCACATCCCACAATACCTTAGGCTAAGTTCACATTAGCGTTTGTGTGCGCAGCGTATCATCCACATGTGCAAACGCATGCAAAAACATGTTTACGCAGCATTTTTTATCCACATCATCTTACGCATAACGCCAAAAAAACGCTGTGTGTGCATGCGTTTGTATGCATTTTTGCATGTGTTTGCATTGTTTATGCGCATGCGTTCGATATTTCCAATGCTTTTCCAGTAGAGTTTCCTTGACACCAGACACCCAATGGGCACGTCTCATGGGATTTCTGGGCATGTCTCATGGTGAAATAATTTCCTGGACCTGTTCATTCTGAAGTACGCATGCACACACATGTCCTTGTGTACCAATGCGTTCCCATAGACAGTAATGCGTTGTTTTGATGCACTCATCCACATGCGCATGAATGAGCATAAATGATGCCTCAAAAAATGCAACATGTTGCGTTCACCGGACACCGCAAAACGACTCATGCGTATGCATCTGCAGGTGAAATGATGCAAACGCATGTCCCTGCGTACACAGTGTTAAATATAAGTGCGCGTGACGCATGTGGATCTACGTGGATCATACGCTGCAAACAGATGCGCTAATGTGAAACCAGCCTTAGAGCAGCATTAGGGCAGGTTTCTCAGTGTGTGAGATTTAGTGATACAGTTTTGATCTCCTGTTCTAACCTCCTGCACGAGTCAATGTGGGGGGGACAGACAGAGCAGCTGAGTTTAGCTGTGTCACATTACAAACCCTTAGGCTTCATTCCCACTATGAGCGTTTGGTAAGTTTTTGATGTTGCTGCATTTCTGCACAATTTCTGAACCTATTATTTAAATTAGGTCACTTGCGTTTTTTCAATGCGACTATGCATTTTTTAACATGCGGTTTTATCGTGTTTTGACGCTGATTTTTTTGTATTTATTTGGTGTGTCATGCTGTAAATAAATCTTCTTTATTTTTGATACTTACTGGTTATTTTATTTGACAACATTTTATTGACATACTTAGGTGCAGATCACATGGAAATTTGATGCATTTCTGCCACGGAAATGTAATATGCATTTTTTACCTGCAGAATTTCTTCACCTAATGTAAGTCTATGGGAAATTCCAAGCAGAAAACTCAGTGCACCCGCAAGCCAAATAGACATGCTTCGGATTTGAAAAATGCACCGCAGGTCAGTTTACACAGCGTTAAAAAAAACACAGTGGGCAGGAGATTTCTATAAATTCCATCCACTGCTAGAACTGTAAGATGCTGCATTTTTGATGCAGCAAAAACATGCAGCATCACAAATGCACCAAAAGCTCATCGTATAGCCTTATGTCAGCTGTTCTCCTCTCCTAAAGCCCCCGTCTCACATAGCGATCTCGCTAGCGAGATCGCTGCTGAGTCACTAGTTTTGTGACGCAGCAGCGAGCTCACCAGCGATATCGCTGTGTGTGACATTCAGCGACGATCAGCCCCCCTGCTGGGTATCGCTGATCGACGCTGAAAGGCCAGGACATTTTTTTGATCGCTGGTCTCCCACTGACAGGCACGCATCGCTGCGTGTGACAGGCAGGAGACCAGCGATCTGCTGGTAACCAAGGTACACAGCGGGTTTCCAGGCGCTGGGCTGTGCCTAGAAACCCGCTGTGTACCTTGGATACCAGCTCCCTGAAGCAGGGAGCTGGTAACCAAGGTACACAGCGGGTTTCCAGGCACCGCACCGCGCCTGGAAACCCGATGTGTACCTTGGTTACCAGCTCCCTGCATCAGGGCGCTGGTATCCAAGGTACACTGCGGGTAACTAAGCGATGTTACCCGCAGTGTCGCTTGTACTGATCGCTGCCTGAGCTGCCTGTTTGGCAGCTCAGCAGCGATAATGTAGCGATACACCAGCGATCCTAATCGTTGTCGGGATCGCTGGTGTATCGCTATGTGAGACCCAGGCTTAACACATGCTGCAGCACTGCTCCTCCCCCACACCACCTGTCCAGAAATGCCATTAATCACACTTATGTCTGTTGTGCTTAACTTTTAATCACTCTGCAATGAGAGCAGAGCAGTATGTAATTATATCTCACAGAGAATCCAACAAAAGAGATGTAATGCCATCTCTGATCTTAAGGTACTGCCACACTAAACAATCCCGCTAGCGATCACGATAACGACGCATACTAATGCGATCACTAGCGGGATTGTTTCTATATCGCTAGTAGCAGCCTAATTTAGCGATGTCGTTAAGGACGCTATCGCGGTTAGCGATCTCCTTAACGACTTTAGCGGTACAAAAGTACCGCTAAATCGCTAACAAAAGGTGCTACACTCAGCGATATATACTTACCAGCGGGGCGCCGACGATAAAAATAGGGTCCGGAACGATGAGAACGACGAGCGAGATCACAGCAGGATCTCAGCAGGGGCCACGTCGCTGGTAGATGCCGCACACAACAACATCGCTAACGGGATCGCTAAATAGTGACGTTTTTTAGCGATGTTTTAGTGTGGCATACCCTTTACTACAGAGCGAGTACAAGTTGATTGAGCACAGCAGACATAAGTGTAATTACTCAGATCCAGTAATCACAGAAGTGTTTTGTAATGTGACACAGCTAAACTCAGCTGCATTATCCCTCCCCCACCATTGACCAATGCAGGAGGTTAGAACAGAAGATCAGATCTATATCATTATATCTCACACACTGAGAAATCTACTGTAATCCATTGTGTGGACATAATCTTTTGTTTGAGTGTTCCTGCTTGCTTATGATTGGTTAGCATCATACAGGGGAAGAAGAACATCTTCCCCTGTGATAATGCCGATAACACCTACTTTGATTTAAAAATAGTTAACTCATTAGGTGCCAAATACTTTGCTAATATATTTGCAAAGGTGAGGAGAAAAAAAAGGTTTAATACTGCTCTGCACCCACTATTTCATTGTGTGAAAAATTTGATGATAGATCTGCTTTAAGAAAAAATGTTCTACAAAGGTATTGCCAAACATAATCCATGTGTAAAGGTGGCCATACAGATTAGAATGAAGTCAGTTATGTTTGAATGAATATTCACTTTGTAAATGAATATTATGTCAACACAGACAAATTTTATATTACATTGGTCATTACAGTTGTTCAAAATGGCCATTCATGCTTAATTGCACCAGACAAGGAATGGCCAATGTATTGTAGAAGTGACATTATGATAATGCAATGGCATTTTACAGCCCAACATTGGGTTAGGAACAATCATCATTGATGGCAAAGTGTACCCTCACTAGCAGCTTTTAGACTTGTGTTCTGAAGATTATGAACTTTGATTGGTTGGCTAACATGATCTCTAATTGCTAAATTTCAGCAGCTGATCACTTGCTATGGTTGAATACGGAAGTCAGAAATGGATGAATATATTTTTTAACAACTTTCAAGAAGAAGAAAATGTAATGGTTTATTGTTTAGGAAAAGTCTAAGCCTATTATCAACTTCTCTCCAACACATTTGTTCACTTTAACGTTACAGCTTGACTTGAACTGTGGACTTCTTATATTTGAACATATTCCTAAATATTATATAATGTAATATCCTGGAAAATGTGAAGGCATTCAAACATAAAAACAATTCCAATCTACCAATTATTCATTTGGCAGCATTATGACGTAAAAAGAACTCAGGTAACTTTTTGACAAATGATCAAATAATAAGCTAGGTTTGATAATGGAAATACTAGCAACTCTGGCAGAACTTCAGACTTAGGTCTAGTTTGTAAATGATTTCCCTTAATTAGCAGCAGAGGATTCTTTGCCCTCCAGCAATGCATGCAGGGAAAGCCACCTGAATATGGTTACTGCTGATGTGAAGAAATGTCTGTGTTATGACACAAATATGGGCACAAATTCACCACTAATGAGGATGACCTAAGGATCCAGGACCACGCTTATTTAGATAGTTAACAAAACATAACCAACTTGTGTTTAGTGAGCTGTAAAAATAATTCTGTGACTATCATATACCTTCTATTTACAATATTTTAATGATTGGTCTCTACATCGAGGAGTGTAAGTGAGGACTGATGTGACATTATGTTCTATTGTCATCAAATCTGATAAGATTTTATAATGAGAATTTTACATTGCTTGTAGAATACTGAATCAGTTAAGTTACAGGAATAGCTTTCAAGAAAAATATAGCCACTGTACCAAAATAATATAATGTGCAAACTTCACCACTCTCTTGAAGTGACCATGGAAAAAAAGGAAACATACATAGAGCTTGATTCACCAAGACTAGAATTTCTCACATCGGTCTTGATGAGGGGGCGTGCTGGAGTCAGGTGCTCCTGATTAATGAAGATATGCATCTCTCTTCATGAATCTGGAGCATCTGATGAGCAGCACGCGCCTCCTGAGCCACGCCAGAAATCTTACTCCAAATAATATTTCTGGCATACGAAATGCCACAGCTCATCATGAATTAGATGAGCTGTGGTGTCTTGTCCTCGTCGCACCCCTGCACTGCCCCAGCTCTGTCTATATGGTCAGAGCTGGCAGGTATTGGAGTAAAAACTCCAAAAGCTGCAACATTTTTGCGCAACTTTGAGTTGCGCCTAAATTGTGCAAACTTTACAAAGCTTTCACACCATAATTTTGGTAGAACAGCTTTGATTAATTAATTAGTAATGTTGGTTCAAAGGTGATATTTTACGAAATGTATCAACATTATCTATCTGGTTTTGAGCATCATATATTTGAACCAATTCATCATTTGCGTTTTTAAAGTTCTTTTTCTTTTTCGTATTGTGGTACTCATTGATTTTTTTGCACCAAATCCTTCAAAATGACGCATGTGGCTCATGTATTTTGCGCAAAATAAAAAATGCTTTTTCATTTTGTCTTTGATTTGTTTCGTGACTTTTCAGCATGAAAAGTACCATTTATCAAAATTTTGTAAAATTTCTGATGTATATAAGATTACTTCAGGTGGGCAACTGACTCGACTAAGTGCCAAATTTAGCAACCTTATAAAATGTCACAATTGATGAATTAGCGAAAAACCTCTAGGAAACTCAAACCCAACAATGCCAATAAAAAATCAGGCAAACACATGTAAAAAAGGCTTTATAAAATGTAAAAGAAGGATGAATAACAGGTAAACAGCATTGAAATCAGATTAAAACAGGCACAAATTCAATAATGAATATTTGCCCATTCTCTTTAGTTGACTATACTTGATAAACATAAGAAACCAATCTGTAACTATAATCATAATTGGGAAATCAGTGGTCAACAACTTATATTTCCTATTTGAATGAACTCCAATTCGATTCAAGACCAATAACTGATTAATACTGTGTTTTTATGTATGAATGAAAATTAGGAATATGCAGAAAGGCAGCAAAGGCATCTTATAATATATTGATCAAGCTAACCCAAGTTAACTTGGCTTAGCTTGGTCAACATTTGATAAGGAGAACTGTAGTAGAAAGAAAAAATCTTTGCAATTTGCCAATTCTTTTTTTTATTATGGTTAGCTACAGATTTGAGTTCAGTTCAATCCTTAAACGTGTAGTTGACCTTGAGAAATGTAATCTATGGCATTCAACCAGTATTTCTTCTGATAAGCTACCAGTGAGCACTTTATCAATGTGACTGTGCTCTTTTGCTTAACCAATACAATTCACAGAAGACACCTTTTCTCAAAAGGCTTTTTCACATGTCAGTTAATTCACGAGTGATTTCACCATAGGGATACACTAAATGATTCATAGTTGAAGACAATATTTTTTCTTGATATGCACTGCATTGTGGAGAAGATGTACTCCCATCTTCATAATTCATAATGAATTCAGTATGAGAACTGTGAAAAATGCTGCATCACCAAGGTCTGTTCACCTTCTACAATAAGCACCAGGAGTATTGACACTGTGATCTTCCAATATTACAATTCTAACATCTAATGATGCTGCATGTACCTCCTGGGCAATGTACAGTATACTCAGTGCTCTGTGGTTTCACTACTTTAAAACTGCATGTAAAGCAAAGGATTAGGTTTGAATTAATTATATGCAATAAAACCTATAGTTCCCTATAAAAATTCACCTTGATGCCTTCAAGCTATAAAATAGATGCTGAAATGATCTGAACTTTACAATGATACAAGAGAAATCCATATGAAATATGTGTCGTTACGATAGCACAGCTAAAATCGGAGTTGAAAATTCCAGGTAGCTTCTGGTATACAGACAATAAAAAATAATCCTAACATAATAGAGTCATATTGGGAAAATTATGGAAATTTTAAATACTTAATATTCAATAGCTCTTCATCGGTATTAGTGATCTGCTGAAATTTGAATTCATCAGTTTACTCAAACGTAGCCAGGAAATTCGATTTGCATCAAAGCTATTCAATGCAAATCTTGCTATACCTCAGAGAATAATAAACATGAAAAATACTCAACTCACTCCTTATCTGTCCTGCCACTAAAGGTGAGCAGATCTTTTGAAATTCAAATTCACTGACATTGCCAAATTTTCCCCCAAAATTTGATTTGCAAATACATTTAAGTGACTCTCAATAGTGGAAAGCTTGTTATTGCTCAGAAAATACACATGGGGAGAGAAGAGAAAGAGGGAACTTGTTGACCTTAAGAAATTTCACTATATAGGAGAGAATAGGAGGATCTCACTGACCATAAGAACTTACACACTACAGAGGAGAGAGAGAGGACCCCATGGATCATAAGACCTTAAACTTTATAGGTGAAAGAGAGAAAGGACCCCACTGACCACAAAAACTTACACACTACAAGACAGAGAGAGAGGACCCTGCTAGTCATAAGAGCTTACACCCTACAGGAGAGAGGGAGATAGAGATCGGATCTCTTACACTCTACAAGGAAGAAGCTTACCAAGTGACTCTGGAGATGGAAAATGACTCTGCTGTACAAACTGATCCACTAGGAACCACTGATCTGTGATGGCCTGGTATTGGCCACCACTGTAAAAGGTATGATAATCCTTTAGAAGTCAGAGCTCCAGAGTATTATAGGGAAAATGGCGTGGCCAAGCAAAAAGATGTTAGTACACACGCTGATGCTTCAACAGTGAGGGCAATGGTGCTGGAAAGCTTTTATTATTTGTGAATCAAATCTCAACATGTTCAAATTTGTATGAAATTGCAAATTTCAGGAAATTGAACTTGAACTTGATCCTTTGCTGTTCAATGCGCTGATCTCTACATGCTAACATAGCCACATACCTGGTCCTCTGCGCATCCAGTCAGCCGAGCATGAGAAAAATCACTAAACATTTCGATTCAGGAGCCATTTTTCAACATGACATTACCAGGCAACATGCTGCTCATGCTAGTGTTAGTAGCCTGCATAGCCTAAACCTGATACCATTGCCTGCAGCACCTACGAGTGTGACTCCCATCTGTGACGTCTTTTGTCAGCAATTGCAAAGGTAGCTGCCAGCAGTGAATCTTGGTGATTTGTGTGCCCAACTGCATTCAACGTGGCAGAGCATTTCACAGAAAACCTTTAATTATCTAATTTATCGCATGCTGAGTGTACGTTCTTGTATTTCTCCGCGTGGCACTTATACTCCATATTGAATAAATCGAGATATTTTGAAAAGTTTGCTGTCGATTTTTCATTTGCATATGATTACTATGTCTATTAATCCTGTGGTTTCTCCTTTTCCACAACTTTTCTTTCTTGCTGTTGCAATTTCAATGTTGAGGGGTATATATTAAGTATATATAAAGTATATATAAATCTTGAACATTCAGAATGTAGGGACTTTACTTTATTGAATAAAATTGGGAGCAATTTTGTATAAAACAAGCAGCAAAAATGTTATCCTAAGTTTCCTGGAACTGCCATCCTAAACATGATCAATGCTAAATTACAAATATTAGATGAAGCCTGACCTTCAAGAGCTGATGTGGGAATTAAGACAGTTTCTTCTTGCTGTCCTAACCTAGGAAAGCCAGAAAACATTTTGGTGGCTTGTACTTTTTTTTTTATAAATAATAATAAACACATAGGTATATAAAACAAGTGAAATTAACAAGCCATGTTTTTGATTTTTCATAGTGTGAAAATTTGTTTCTGAGATTTCTGGCTTAAAAGTTTGGCATACTATGCACAATAAAATGTACAACAAAACTAGCAATTTGTGCTTATGAGTGGGAGAAGAAAGATATCATGGAACTACTATCCTAGACATGTTCTAAAGTAAATTACTAACATTAGCTGAAACTTGGTTTCCATGAGCTGTCATGTTAAAGGAACCTACTTTGCTATTGTCCTTAAATGTTATGTTTTGCAGTAATTCACACAGTGTTCCATAGCTTAGTATCTGTAGCTATGGACAGCCTTCTTGTGATTTAGGCTAAATAGGACAACAGAAGATGACTGACATTGATTTCTGTATTATATATACCTTTCACTTCTGGAAGGAAAAGCTGTGGGTGAGAGAGGTGGTGGGTGGAGTGCTTCTCACTCAATTACAGAAAATGCCATTATCCGGCATGCCTCTTAAATATCATTGGTGGTGACGACCTGTAATTACATGTACACACAATGAGCTACTCTTATCAGCACTCTCAAGGGACCACATTTAAATGTCCTCCATTCAGGAGAATTTATGACAGCAGCCAACACAAATCCAAGAACCACCGCTAAACTAATTTAGCCCTGGGATTACAAGTCAAGAGATTAGGGAAGTTATATGGACAGCTGTCGGGAACAATTGGCCACTACAATAAAAGAATTGAAAAATTAAATTGTAAAGGCCCAAAAAATATTCTTAAACTCAAGAATATTATTGCAAATATTTTGTGTCTTTTTTAACCCTGTAGCACACATGACAATTTGGCTTTTCAAGACGCTGTGTATGAGCTGCATTAAAGCAGCCCTCTGCCAAAACTTTACTCACAGCTTTTGTGTAGCTGTAATGGAGAAAAAGATGGTTGACAACCTCTTAATATGTAGTGTTATACTAATGCATTCTTTTTACCTTGATGTTTTAAGGAACCATTCATAGTATTATTATGCCTTCCATATGCAAAGATGATGGGAGATGTAAAAGCAAAATTATAGGTGCAGGGAAAAGAAGGGTTTATAGTTAGCTAACGCCCAACAACTGTGAGGAATTTTAGGGGCAAGAAAGGGAAGTTTTCTAGTAAATTCCAGTTGAGAAATAGAGTTCAGTTGAGTAGAGGATAGTGAGGTCAGTGACATGGTAGGCCACAGATTGTGTGTGTGTTTAAGGAAGAATACACATGCAGCAAGACTGCACCTGGATCAGAGACAAGGCTTTCTGCATCTGAATACAATAGCTCTCAGAAGAATATAGGACAAGAATCAGACAGGTGAGCTTAGCTTCAGCAGTATAGAGATGGAGATCTGAGAGGTATATGCATAGTTCAATGAGGACCCGGAGACAGCACAGGAAAAAAGGAAAGAGTCTAGGTGTAGGCCAGATCTGGACGTTCTAGAGACAGAGCTTGCTAAGCTGGGGCATGGGTATCGCTCCAAATTGAGCTATAGTTGGAAGGAAGCAATCATAGGAAATGAAGGACGCTTTTCCACAATGCTGCTAAACTGATATGCTTCTTACAAGATGTATGCTGCCACCCATAACAATAATATATCTACCTCTATGTAAGGGCCCCGTCTCACACAGCGAGATCACTAGCGAGATCGCTGCTGAGTCACAAGTTTTGTGACGCAACAGCGATCTCAGCAGCGATCTCGCTATGTCTGACACGTACCAGCGATCAGGCCCATGCTGTGAATCGCTGGTCGTGTCAGAAATGCCTGGACTTTTTTTGATCGCTGGTCTCCCCGCTGGCCAGCACGCTTCGCTGCATATGGCAGGCAGGAGACCAGCGATCAGCTGGTAACCAAGGTACACATCGGGTTTACAGGCGCAGGGCTGTGCCTGGAAACAATATGTGTACTTTGGATACCAGCGCGCTGCTGCAGGGGAGCTGGTAATCAAGGTACACATCGGGTTTCCAGGCACCGTGCAGTGCCTGGAAACCCGATGTGTACCTTGGTTACCAGCTCCCTGCACCAGCAGGCTGGTATCCAACGTACACTGCGGGTAACTAAGCGACGTTACCCGCAGTGTCGCTGTCCCGATCGCTGCCTGAGCTTCCTGTTTGGCAGCTCAGCAGCGATCATGCAGCGACACACCAGCGATCCTGACAAGTATATATCGTTGTCGGGATCGCTGGTGCGTCGCTATGTGAGACGGGGCCCTAAAGCAAACGATATCATAAGCAAGCTTTGTATCTGCTATTGTCCATAAACTCTAATTAATTTGCATATCCTGGTGTGGCTCCTTCCTTACTAAAGTGGTGGGTTGCATCATCTAGCAACATGTGGTCCCAGGGACAGATCATGCCCATACCCAAGGACCCATTTCTGTAATGTCTAGATTTGCAGCAGAACACCTCAGCTTGTGTGACCCTTATGTAATAATGGCTATACTTTGGTTTACTCTAAAGACAGATTACGAAGACAGAAAACTCAGACTCAGGAATCTATTCTTTAACCACTGAAATGAAAGCCATGCAAACTGTTTAAAGTTATCTATAGCTGCTTCTAATTGGTGCACATCTTTCCCATCCACAAACACTCCAGATGGACAGCCATTTTTCAGTAAAAATCTTTTATCGACCATTCCTACAAGACATTCATAGACTGACATTATTCTACAATGCAAATTCTCCTGATACCATTTGTATATTAATATGTAATGTTAAAAAATTGAGGCAAGAGAAAAAAAAATTGGCTTGCCTATGTTAAAAGTAGCCTCCAAATTACATGCTGTCAAAATTCTGGCTTCCATTCTGCTCAATTCTCTTTCCTCTGGCCATGTTCTAATATAAAATGGAGTGAATGCTGGCAGTCCTAGAACCCGGGAGTGTTACAACAATGTGTCATTCATTTCCTTAGCCAATTTCCAAAGAATTCTGAGATTGCTTGGCAGTGCAGGCAGTCAAGCCAATGCCATTCTGTTGGGCACAGAATTGACTTTCATTACAAAGCTGAGGTTTAATCTTTAACTATATGAAGTGAATGTGGAGCATGCTGGGCCATTTCTTTATAAAGAAAATTGACATGTATTGGAGGAACGGCACCTGTAGATGCTATTTAGTCATTAAAATTGACCTTTTTTTGTAGCTCTGTAATACAAATCAGAAATACAGTAACATGCAATAATGACAAGAAAATAATCTTCCATATCCTCAGTTAATTACTTCAAAAATGAGGTTGTACCTCTCTGAGATGCCTTAGGAACTCTAAAGAAAGTGTGGTGACAGCTGTTGGCAGGGCTCAGATCATCTTGTCAGTATACCAGACCAGCCATGCAAAGACAAGGAAGAGCATAGAAACAAATAGGCTTTAGACATAAAGGGCTTTCCTGGGGGCACACCAGTTAAAATGACTCTTGAACTGCCTGTGATGACAGGAGCTGGCGTTGCTCCACGAGTAAAGAGAAATGGAGATCAGATGTAAGATGAACCACAAAACATTGCATGCCAGAGGGCACTGCAGCAAAATGCTTTGTCTGGTGTTTTGTTGAATTGCAAAACACTGCAGGACGCACACAGCCGAACGGTGATATTTGCAGCTGAATAAGTGACATGGTGGTTTGTTAGCACACCGAACAGTAGGGAAGTGCTCAGAGTGTGCTAGTAACAGCTTGTTATTCACATCTCACTATCTACGTGCACTCGAAAATACATATAAAGTGAAAATCAATGCTATTAAGACGTGATCACATGACATATGCTAATTTAAACGGTAGCTGGGATACATTGTGTATGCTTGAAGAAGGGGGAGGTTACTTCCGAAACGGCGTCCTTTTCCTCTCTGCAGTGTATCAGCATGTAGGAGTTTCTCCTGTGATGTAGTATATTCAATTAACTGTATATATGGTGGTAATATTGTCAGATAATGTACAGATTGGTTAATAATCTTGATTAGGGCAGCATGGCTCAGTGGTTAGTATTGCAGCGCTGGAGTCCTGGGTTCGAATCCCACCAAGGACAACATCTGCAAGGAGTTTGCGTGGGTTTCCTTTGGGTACTCCGGTTTCCTCCCACACTCCAAAAACATACTGATAGGGAATCTAGATTGTGAGCCCCAGCGGGGACAGGCGACGATAATGTGTGCAAACTGTAAAGCGCTACGGAATATGTTAGCGCTATATAAAAATAAAGATTATTATAAAGATTATTATTATGGGTTAACTTTTGAGTATTTCCTATTCACTCAGCAATTCAGGAGCATGGACAGCACACACTCATTTTCTGAATGCCTTGCTTTCAATGATCAAATGTGCTTAAAAAGAGTCTGTCAGCAAAAAAAAAGGTATTTAAAGGGAACCTGACACCTGATACAAGCTTTAGTTATAAACAGAACCTGGCACTCAACTTAAAGGGAAGGTGCCATCAAAAATTTTTTTTCAGCAATTGAAAAAATGTAAAGAATTAATGTATAAATTTTCTTAAAAATTATTATCATTTGTTTATAATTTAGTAAAATATGAAAAATATTTTTAAAAAGTTTGGCATTTCTACTTTTTAACACTAGGGGGAGCAGCTACTGAAATTTGACACAAAAACCTAGTGTACAACTAGCTCACATTACTGCCCTGCAGTAAATATGGGCTGAGTCTGCTGACATGTGTGTGATGTCACTCCTCTCCTCCCCTCCTGGGCAATTGCTAAGGGATAAGAAAGGAGATGTCACTCCTCTCCTCCTCTCCTGGGTGTTTGCTAAGGGATAATAGAGGATGACATTTAGAAACACAGTGAGCAGCCATTTTGATGGAGACTGCAAAGCTACTGACAAGTAGACGGTCACCAAGGATGGCAGGCAGCAAGGATTTTTGGAGCAGGGTGACAGCAGCACAGAGTATTTCAGGAGAGCAGTGTGCTGGTCTATGGGGGGCACCCTGTTCGGTGCCAGGCATAGTACATAGAGCGCCGTCTTTTATACACTGCTCCACAGAAATCCCGGAAATGTTTCTGCTGATTGATGGCCTGCTCTGATGCAGACTTTGCATGCGAAGACAACATTCCCCTCCACAGATCCTGTCCTGGTGATGTGTAAAAGCGAGGCAACAGGCGCAGTCCGGGGTGACGCTGGGAAGCAGGCTGGGGGGAAATGGAGCCATACAGTAACGATGAAAATGAGACCTCTCTCTTCAGCTACCTCACCACCCCTCCCCTAACTGCACCTAACTGGAGGTCATGCTGCCCCCTCTATTACCCCAAACCCGTGTGCAGGTGCTCAGCCAGAACCACCCTAGAATGGGTCCCCTTTCTGCAGATAATACTGCCATAGTGTTCTCACATAATACCACCATATAGATCACACATAATACCGCCATATAAATCACACATAATGCCGCCATATAGATCATACACAATACCACCATGTAGATCACCCATAAAACCAGCAGGGTGACAGCAGCACAGAGTATTTCAGGAGAGCAGTATCACACAGAATAGGATTAGATACACGGCTCAGCAGACAGTAACACAGGATAGGATTAGATACACGGCTCAGCAGACAGTAACACAGGATAGGATTAGATACACGGCTCAGCAGACAGTAACACAGGATAGGATTAGATACACGGCTTAGCAGACAGTAACACAGGATAGGATTAGATACACGGCTCAGCAGACAGTAACACAGAATAGGATTAGATACACGGCTCAGCAGACAGTAACACACAGGATAGGATTAGATACAAGGCTCAGCAGACTGTATCACACAGGATAGGATTAGATACACGGTTCAGCAGACAGTAACACACAGGATAGGATTAGATACACGGTTCAGCAGACAGTAACACACAGGATAGAATTAGATACACAGCTCAGCAGTCTATCACACAGGATAGGATTAGATACACAGGTCAGCAGACAGTAACACACAGGATAGGATTATATACACGGCTCAGCAGACAGTAACACAGGATAGGATTAGATACACGGCTCAGCAGACAGTAACACAGGATAGGATTAGATACATGGCTCAGCAGACAGTAACACACAGGATAGGATTAAATACACGGCTCAGCAGACAGTATTACACAGGATAGGATTAGATACACGGCTCAGCAGACAGTAACACAGGATAGGATTAGATACACGGCTCAGCAGACAGTAACACACAGGATAGGATTACAGATATGCCCACACTGGTGAAACTGCCCTCCCTCTCCCCCCCCCCGAATCACTAGACTATGGGCTGTATATGTCACTGTCCTTCTCAGACAGCCATAAAAGCTGTCATAAAAGCGAAGGTGCCAGATTATCGGAGATCACTGGGACTGTATGTGAGTGGGGAGGCGGAGACAGAGCAGAAGGACACAGTGTAGCAGGACACAGTGTGGAGCCTGGAGTAGCAGGACAGAGGAGCAGGGAGGTAACTCGCTACTCTCCATCCTCATACTCCAGTGAGCGCTTCTCTCCTCTGCTGTCCACCTTCTCCGCATCTACAGCTTGTCCTCACAACACAGGACCTGTTATGCCAGAAGTGAGCAGTACAGCTTCTGACATAACACGTCCTGGGATAGAGGGTAAGTGGAGTGTGTAGCCCTGGTATTTAAGGTACACAATACCAGGAGGATGAGTGGAGAGGTAACGGTTAAGGGCTCTACATGACATCACATACACTTCGGACACACCCAGCAGGGGTGTAGAGGGGTGTGGTTTTGAGCACAAGAGAGTCTGGTAGTGTCTCCTGAGGTGAAGGGAGAGAGAAGGAGTGCCTGTCTGGAGCACCAAGATTCCTGTCGATTCAGAGAGACAGTACAGTAGTGGAGGCTAGTACAGGTGAGCCAGTTCACCTTAGCCTAGTCAGTGCTGAGATTGAGAGTTTGAGCAAGTCGAAAGGCACAGTGGAAGGAAATCAGAAGTGCTTTAGGATTGAAGTATCCTGCACATTGTCACCGGTCACTGGAGACCGAAGCATCACTATAGCTTCACGCATAGTGGTAAAAGAACCAGAGGCTTACTGGACCTTAGGTAACAGAAAGCAGCCCTTGGAGTGTCAGTACGTAACAGGGGTCAGGTGGAATAGGAACTTTGAGCTAGGCCAAGCATAGAAGAACCTAGTTTCATCACTGGAAGGCTCCACCACAAAACTGACCGGGCAGTACAGCTTTGAAATAGCTGAAGTTTCAGGAGTGAACTACGCTTTATGCTGGTTGGACTCATCATCATTGGAAAGTAAAGGAGGCCCCTGCCTTGCTCAGCCGTTGCCTCAAAACTCATCCTCCATCAACCCCATCAGCCTCCCTGGGACCTGCCTTACCATCTTACAAGTAAAAGGTATGGAAAGACGCTGACGGTGTGAGACTGAGTTATTTAATTGCATGCCTGCACAACCCCACCATAACCATCGACCTGAGGGAAGAGTCCCACCTGTAGGGGACCCGACATCTAGCTGCCTCACCATCCCCTCAGAGATCTACAGCAGCGCTGGTACAAATTACCAGAGACTACAGGTGGCGTCACGAACTGTAAATATATCAAATCCCCTGTAAATATTCCCCCAACATACGCCAGACCGCCAGGGCCACAGACCGAGCCACCGCTACCTGTGACAACCCCATAGACTTCCATGGGCTCGGCTCTGAGTACCCCATTGCCCTGGTAATCCACAATTGTGGTGGCGGGTCGACACAAAACTTTGGCGTCACGAACAGGATACGAAACTTGCAGCATTGCGAGCCCTGTGTGCCTGTGGAGTGTTTTGGTGAAAAAGACTGTTGCTATTGTTTGGCGCCAAATACCGCCATATTTGCCACCAGATTCGCGCCCTAAGGCGCTGGAGAAGAAGGTGGGCGTACCTGAAAGAGCGCGCAAAGTCTTGGACACGCCCCCGGCTCTGACTCAGCGGCAGGTCCTGCAACAGGAAGTGAACGCTCTGACATCAGAGC
>JARQOD010000002.1:356689791-356782177 GCA_033576555.1 Oophaga sylvatica | reverse complement strand
GACTTTAGCGATACAAAAGTACCGCTAAATTGCTAAGAAAAGGTGCCACACTAGGATATTACTTACCAGCGGGAGCGCCGACGAGAAAATGGGTCCGGAACGATTCCAGCGACGAGCGAGATCACAGCAGGAAGCTCGTCGTGGGCAGGATGCCGCACTGAACAACATCGCTAACGGGATCGCTAAATAGTGACGTTTTTTGCGATCCCATTAGCGATATTGTTCAGTGTGGCATACCTCTACTGGAAGACGGAAGGAGCATTTAGTGAGCCCAAAGGGATCACTAGGTACTCAAATGCCCTTCAGGGGTATTGAATGCCGTCTTCCATTCATCCCCGTGCTTAATGCGAATAAGGTTATACGCCCCCTGAGGTCAAGCTTGGTAAACCAAGTAGCGTTTTTCACCCTGGAAAATAGGTCGAAATCAAGGGTAATGGGTATTGATATTTCACAGTAATATTGTTCAAGAGACGATATCAATACACGGCCTTAATGAACCATCTTTTTTGGCCACAAAGAAAAAAACCGGCACTAAGGGGGAAGAGGATGGTTGATATGACCCTTCTCAATGATTCCTTGATATAAGACCACATAGCGTCATGTTCAGGTACAGACAAGTTAAAAAGGGACCTTTAGGGAATTTACTACCCGGTACTAATTCAATAGCGCAGTCATAGCTCTATGGGGGGGGAAGGATGCAGATTTACTTTCGCTAAACATCAGAAAATCAATCAAAAAGTCAGGAACATCCTGAGCTGGGGGGAGGCAAGAAAAACAGGAGTGTTGGTATTAAACATTGGCAGCCCCAACTGGTTACAGACACAGATTTCCAATCCAAAACAGGATTATGAGACTGTAACCAAGGGAAACCCAGCACGATAATGTCATGCAGATTATACAAAACCAAAAATTTGCAGCACTCTGGTGATCAGGTTCAACCCTCATTATCACTGAGTAGAAAACTGGGGTTTATTCTCAGCCAAAGGGGTAGAATCGATCCCCAGTAGGGGAATAGACTTCTGTAGGGGTATCAAGGGAAACCCACAACGTTTAGCAAAATCATAATCCATCAGGTTAATAGCTGCTCCAGAATCAACGAAAGCCTGAGCAGAAAATGAGGACGAGAGCATATCAGAGTGACAGTTAATAAAAACTTAGTCTGAACACTACCCAAGACAACTGAGCGTGCAAACGTCTTCCCGCTTAGGGCAGACTGAAATAGCATGAGAGGCATCACACAGTAGAAACATAACCCATTGCGCTTTCGAAACTCATGACGCTGTGCCCAGCACCACTCTCTCACCTGCATGGGTTCAGAAGCTGGTTCACAAGGCAACACCATTCCACGCATACTTCTCCGCTCACGCAAACGTCTGTCAATTTGAATCGCTAATGAATAGAATCATTGAGACCAGAGGGGACAGGGAATCCACCATAACATCCTTTACATTATCTGACAGACCTTCGGAAAAGGGCTGCCAAAGCGTCGTCATTCCATTTGGTCAGGGACTGCCCACCTACGGAATCTCTGACAGTATAACTCAGCGTCATAAGGCCCCTGATTTAATGCCAACAAGGCTTTTTCAGCTTGATCAGTGACATTAGGCTCATCGTACAATAACCCCAAAGCCTGAAAAAATGCATCAACATCACTCAAAACAGGATCCCCAGGTGTCAGGGAAAAAGCCCAATCTGAGGATCGCCGCGCAGGAGAGAGATGATAATTTGAACTGCTGCGCTGCGTTCCCTGAGGACTTAGATTTTAAGGCAAAAAACAATTTACAATTATTTTTGAAATTCTGAAACTTAGCTCGATCCCCCAAAAACAAATCTGGCATGGGGATCCTAGGTTCCACAACAGGCAACCTAGCAAGATATGCAGCAATACTCTAAACCTCAGTGGCAAGCTGATCCACACGGCCAGACAACCGTGCAAACTCCATTGAGAGAAAAGATCCTCCCCAGCACCCAGAGATACAGAGGGAAAAAAAAATGCAACAAATAGAAAAATATCTCTGACAACTCTGACAACCTTTTTTCTTTCACAATTATTTTTCCCTTCTGTGAGTACCATACAATTTTCAATTTTTAGGCCGGTGATACTGTTATGTTTCGGTAGCTGAGGAGTTGCAGGTAAAAAAGGCAATACACCAGAGCAGTTGGAAACTATGAGATTGCAGTACCCTGGACTAACCACACAACTAGAGGCAGCCGTGGAGCGTTCCTACGTTGGTCCTAGACGCCTCGTCACAGCCTGAGAAACTAACTACACTAAAGATAGAAATAGGAAAGCTATCTGCCCCGGAGCAGAACCCCAAAGATAATAGAAAGCCCCCAAACAAGTAATGGCGGTTAGACAAGAAGAACTACTGACACAGAAAGAAAATAGTATGAGCAAACGCTGGGGCCCAAACTAACTAAATAGAAAAGGATAGGAAGGGTACTTACTGAAATCCAGAAAACCCTGAAAAGCACCAACTCTACTAATTTCAAAATCACTGAGATCACACGACCTCTACCACCTAAATTAGTTCCTTGGTGTAACAAAACAAAACAGCAGCCACTGAAAAACTGGAAAAAAGCAAAAGTACAAACATCAGTGGCTGAACTAAACTGAGAGGACAAAAGCCCCCGAAGGGCACCCAGAAGGCCCCCAAGAAGTGCAGGACAAAATGCAAAAATATAGTACAAAAACAAAAGAAGAAAATGTCTTATCTGTTAGCAGGAGATGCAGACACGACACAGCAGGCTACAAGGGAAACAGGAATGAAGGATTCAGACCAGAACAATTGATCACCGGCAACCTGATGGGAAGGTGACTCCCTTATATAAGACCAGTCAGTAACACCTGATTCCCAGTTCTCACAATCTTCACTGAACAGACCAGTACCGCTTGTAACCACCAGAGGGAGTCTCTGCTCAGAACTCATCTCAAACCCATTCACAACATTCTCCTATTCATTACAATGCTAATCACATATAGCACATGGATTATACATGCCATCCATGTGCTGTCAGTGATTTTCACGGACACATAGACTTGTATGAGTGATTTTAATCCATGACTTTGATCAAAAACGAACATATCTCCATGATTTTTTTAAGGACACATAATCTGCAAAAAATACAGGCATGTGAATAGCATCATAGATTACAATGGGTAAGTATTGTATTTGCAACAAACATGGATGAAACACAAAAACATGTACTCACCCCCTAAGACGAAGCTAACGCGAAATGCGCGTCAGGGCGCCACACTACACAACCATGTCATGTATATCTTATTTATTTTAAAATTCTACTGCTTTCTGTTTATCTGCCATCCACTCTGCACTCTTATTAAATATAATATTCTGCACTGGGCACTTTCTTAGGTTCAATGGGACCTGCTTTATGTACCATGTCTGCTATATGAATAGTTAGAGTACCTTAATTATCTGTGGAACTAAATTTGAGATACTTAACCACTTATTGTGTTCATTACTGCTATTAGATACTAGATGGTGGCCGATTCTTATGCATCGGGTATTCTAGAATATGTATGTACAGTAGTTTATTTATGAAGATTTAAGAATAATGCAATGAATACACAGGATTTTTCGGGTAAAATATATACATTATCATTAAATGTTATTGCTCATAGAACTTAATACAACTGAACAAAATTATTAAACAGATCATCAAAATATATAAACTATTACATGAATATCTAACTGTATTTAAATAAATCATTGGACAAAAGAATTACATTGACACTATATTTGTTAACAATATCAACCCAAAATATTTTTGTACACTACATTTTTTGTGAATACTTTTTGACTATCTCTAAGCAACTTTCCTTGTAAATGGCTATCCGAAACTTGCACCTTGACGTTGGATCTCATTTTAACTCTTGAAAATGCAACATAGAGTTGTACATGACCAAAAACGGGCTCCGGTAAATATATGCTAACACGTTGTAGAGTTTGACCTTGTGACTTGTTTATTGTCATGGCAAATGCTGGTTTTATTGGAAACTGTTGACGCCGAAGCCTAAATGTGTATTACCTCATGTTACCGTATATTACCTCATATTACCTCAGTTACCTGTGTATTATGACCACATGGGCAGAGTTAGCCCTGCGTCGCTGATTGGCCGTGGCCGGACCAATCAGCGACGCGGGATTTCCTGGACAGAAAGACAGGATAAGACAATTATATAAATAGATAAGGTTCATTCTACTATAACCTACTGGTTTTGAGCAAATTCATATAGGCAGAAAGCAAACATTATTTTCACATAGAACCTTATAAGCACTAACTGTGCTCTGTAACTTTTTTGGCATTTTTAGCCACTGCTCGATATGAATTTTATACTACTATCAGCCATTTATTGCCTTTTGTATTGAGTAAATGTATATTGTTTACCTTAAGCATTTTGCACTTTATGTAAAACATTTTGTTTTATACAATGGAAGGCATATCACTTTTCTTCTTTGTATACAGTGACTCTTATGTTAAACAATTTCCTTGATCAAGCTTTAGTGGCTAAAGTTTACTATTTACACACCCATCTAATTGATTTGTGACTTTCTAACATTTGACTGTATACTTAAAGGTGTCAGCATTTTACTAGGGCAATTTTCCTTCCCGGCTTAGCAGTTTTCTTATAAGATTTAGTGAGATTTACATTACTCGTTTTTTGCAGTTAATTTTGTATTTGTGTCTCCATATTAAGCTTTTTAACTTTTCTGCATTATTTGTTTAATAAAGAATACACAATTTTATATACTTGGCATTGACTTCCTTGTGCTTGTAGGTAGATGGATGAAACACATATGTCAAAAACTGCTGTCTGAATGAGGCATTTGAGAGTTATCTGTCTTCATTCTCATATGTATATTAACTGAGCAAAGTATTTGTGTACTTCAATGGGAACAGTGGAGTAAGCCACTGCCAGACACCTTTGTTAGTGACTAGAGATGAGCGACGCATAAGTGGGATGCTCATGCTTATGATGGCATCGTCTGCACTTACCAGCCATGTGCATTCCTCAAAACACTGAAGGACTTTACAGAAGCCTTTCAGCTTTGACCACTGCACACCCGACAACTTGATGTCTGCCCTCAAACTGCCTGCCCGTGTATCCTCCCACAAATGCATTACAGCCTGCCTCTGTTCACACAGCCTCTCAACCATGTTTATGGTGGAGCTCCACCTTGTTGCAACGTCTATGATTAGGCGGTGCTTGGGGAGGTGGAGAGATTGCTGCAGGCTCTGCATACGACTGGAGTTTACGGGCGAGCGACGGATGTGCGAGCACAGTCTTCGCACCTTATGGAGCAGGACTTGTAACTCCAGATAATTATTTATGAAGCACTGCACCTGTCATGTGTGCATCGCCACGAAGATCGTCGCGGTTGCACATTCTGACTTCTCACAGCTGAGTTGCTGTTTCTTTGTGTTTGGCAGTTAGGGAGTTAATTCTGTCTGTGCTCAGTTCTGGGACTGGGTGCAGTTTTTCTCCGGCTGCAATTAATTATTTGTTGATTGGTTTCCTTTAAATCTCTGGTTGTCTGTGTTGGGAGTTGCCAGTGAAATTCTTCATGCAGACCACAGATAGGATTGTATCTGTATAGACTTAAGTTAAAGAGCTCCTTAGTTGTTTTAAGCTCACCTTGCTTAGAGTTTAATATCCCAGATCATTTATGTTCCTTCTGTGTTTGAGTGTGTATGCAAGTCTGTGTTTTCTCCAGTCTGTCTTATATGTCTAATCTGTGTATTTAGCAGAGATCAGCCCATATCCCTTTGGTGGTAATCAGAATCCTTCTTAGGACTGATTACAGGGTTCAGGGACTGATAGGAGACAGGGTTAGGCTGGAGACTTGGACCTCTGAACCATTATCAGTACCTCCAAGGTGAGGGATTAGTTAGGACCCCAGTTTAGGGTCAGGTTAGACCCCCGGTCCTCCTCTTTCCTGTGACAGTGTATCAAGTCCTCAAGATTAACCCTGAGTTCAACGGATATCGTGTCAGGTAAATCTATTCTATATTTACATGCTGATGTTGCTAATCTATATGTTGTATAGAGTGTTGTTCTTTTAAGAATAGTTTACTGACATTGTACACATATCATAAGACCGCGTGACATTTTCACTGGCCCATAAAATTATTCCCAGTTGCCATGGATCCAGTAGCCCAGCTGGCTCTGCAGTTGCAGGGATTATCCATGGAGCTGACGGACATTAAGTCCAAAGTTTTGTCTCCCTCGGAGCAAACCAGATTTGAACCTAAAGTAGCTCTCCCGGACAGGTTCACTGGTGGGCGAGACAAATTTTTTACCTTCAGGGAAGCATGTAAATTGTATTTTCGGCTTCGGCCTCGATCATCAGGGAGTGAAGAGCAGAGAGTGGGAATTGTTATCTCGCTCCTACAAGGGGACCCTCAATCCTGGGCCTTCTCCTTCCTCCGGGATCCCCGGCTCTACAGTCAGTAGATCGATTTTTTACTGCCCTGGGTTTGGTATATGATGACCCAGATCGGGTCTCTCTTGCTGAGACAAAATTACGTAAGATACAGCAGGGAGATCGTCCGGCGGAGGAATTTGCTTCTGAGTTCCGTAGATGGGCCACAGATACTCAGTGGAATGACCCAGCTCTTAGGAGCCAGTTTTGTCATGGGCTTTCTGACAAATTAAAGGACGTTTTGGCTCAGTATGATTCTCCTCCATCACTGGAGGCTGCTATGGCCCTAGCTATCCGTACTGATAGACGGCTCCGGGAGAGGTGCGAGGTAACTCCGCCCCCTGTTGTTACTCCACCTACTACTAAAGTCCCTTATGTTGAGGTTCCCCTTGTCTGTTCGGAGGAGCCTATGCAGTTGGGAGGGACATCATTTCGTAGGAGGGGATTGGCGGTACGCCGCAGGACTAGAAGGTGTTTCTTCTGCGGGAAAGAGGGACATTTTGTTGGGGGATGTCCATCCCGTGCCTTGTTGAGCAAAAAGTCGCCGGAAAACTGTTAATCCCAGGTTGTGTGGTGGACGACAACCTGGGAGTATGTATTTCGTCCGCTAGTTCTTCTCAGTTCCTTGTACCAGTGGAGGTGGTGGTTGGTACGAGAGTGGAGAGATTTTCTGTTCTTCTTGATAGTGGGTCCGGGGCTAATCTGGTTGACGCTCAGTTTGCTCAGGCTCAAGGTATGCATCTGAGTGTATTGGTCAAACCGATCCCTATATTCTCCATTGACGCCAGGCCTCTCGGCCAAGGTAGCTTTGTTCATGAGGTTCATAACATTGACCTTCGGGTAGGGGCAATACATAGGGAACTATTATCTTGTTATGTGTTGGAGGGTCTACCTACTCCTATTGTGTTGGGACTTCCTTGGTTGGTTAAACACAACCCTGTGATTAATTGGCAGTCCAGAGATATAAGCCAATGGGGGGAGTTTTGCAAAAGTAACTGCATGAACACAGTCATCAGTGCGGTCGTGCCTAGTACTTTGCCTCCTTTTTTGGAGGACTTTGGGGATGTGTTCTCTGAGGAGGGGTGTCAGGAGTTGCCTCCTCATCGCGTGTATGACTGCTCTATTAATTTACTTCCTGATGCTAAGTTACCTAAAGCTAGGTTATATAACCTTTCTGGTCCTGAGAGGCAGGCTATGAAAGATTATATTTCGGAAAGTCTGTCCAAAGGGCATATTAGACCTTCATCTTCCCCAGTGGCCGCGGGGTTCTTCTTTGTGAAGAAAAAAGATGGAGGCCTACGCCCTTGCTTGGATTTCCGCGAACTTAATCGGATTACTGTTCGAGATCCGTATCCACTCCCTCTGATTCCTGATCTCTTCAATCAAATTGTTGGCGCCAAATGGTTCTCTAAATTGGATCTCAGGGGGGCGTATAATCTGATTAGGATAAAAGAGGGGGATGAGTGGAAAACGGCGTTTAACACGCCGGAGGGACATTATGAGAACCTTGTCATGCCTTTTGGTCTGACTACTGCACCAGCAGTATTCCAACATTTTGTTAATGACATTTTTCGTCATCTGGTGGGGCTGTTTGTGGTCGTATATTTGGATGACATTTTAATTTACTCACCAGATCTTGTGTCTCACCAGGAGCATGTGAGACAGGTGTTGCAGATCTTGCGAGACAATAAACTATACGCCAAACTGGAAAAGTGTGTATTCGCCGTACAGGAACTTCAGTTTTTGGGTTTCTTGGTGTCAGCCTCCGGTTTCCGTATGGACCCTGAAAAGGTGAGAGCAGTGCTTGAATGGGATCAGCCAGAGGATCTTAAGGCTCTGCAGCGTTTTCTGGGGTTTGCTAACTACTACCGGAAATTTATTTGTAATTTCTCATCTGTTGTCAAACCTCTCACTGACATGACAAGAAAAGGGACGGATTTTTCTAAATGGTCGGACAAAGCTTGCCAAGCTTTTTCCTCTTTGAAAAAATGTTTTGCTTCGGCACCCGTTCTCATCCAACCAGATACATCACAGCCGTTCGTTGTGGAGGTGGACGCGTCTGACGTAGGGGTGGGTGCAATATTGTCCCAGGGTCCGTCCCCTGGTAAATGGCATCCGTGCGCTTTCTTTTCTAAAAAATTGTCGTCCGCCGAAAGGAATTATGATATCGGCAATAGGGAACTTTTGGCCATTAAGTTGGCTTTTGAAGAATGGCGTCACTTTTTGGAGGGGGCAGTCCACCCGGTCACCGTCATTACTGATCACAAGAACCTGCTGTATTTGGAATCTGCTAAGCGTCTGAATTCCAGACAAGCTCGATGGTCGTTGTTTTTTACCAGGTTTAATTTTGTTGTCACTTATCGCCCTGGATCTAAGAATGTTAAGGCGGATGCCTTGTCTTGCAGTTTCCCAGGGGCCGGGAAAATGGATGACCCGATTCCTATCCTTCAGGAGGGGGTGGTAGTGTCGGCTGTATGTTCTGAGCTTGAGGAGGAGGTGTTAGAGGCTCAGGGGGACGCCCCTGCAGGACCTCCAGGGAGACTGTTTGTCCCAAATCAGTTGAGACAAAAGGTTATTGAGGCACATCATAATTCTGCTTTAGCAGGACATCCAGGGAGTAAGGCTACTTTAGATCTCCTTTCTCGCCGGTTTTGGTGGCCTAACGTTAATAAAGATGTTTTAACTTTTGTCGCGTCCTGTGGGGTTTGTGCTCGCTCTAAGACCCCTCATACCCGTCCGTCTGGGACCCTCTTACCCTTGAAACTTCCGGAGCGTCCATGGACTCATTTGTCTATGGACTTCATCACGGACCTTCCTCAGTCGTCAGGGAAGACTGTCATACTGGTGGTTGTTGACAGGTTCAGTAAGATGGCACATTTCATTGCTCTTCCTGCACTCCCTAATGCTAAAACTCTGGCGCAGGTGTTCATTGGGGAGATTGTGAGACTTCATGGGTTGCCTTCTGATGTGGTGTCAGATAGGGGGTCTCAGTTTGTGTCCAAGTTTTGGAGGGCATTTTGTTTACGTCGGGGGATGCAATTGTCATTTTCCTCGGCTTTTCATCCGCAGACCAATGGTCAGACAGAGCGTCTGAATCAAAGCCTAGAGACTTATCTTCGGTGTTTTGTCTCAGAGAACCAGGAGGACTGGTCTTCTTTCTTGCCTCTGGCAGAGTTCACTCTTAACAACAGGCGGAGCGAGTCCACTGGTAAGTCCCCGTTTTTTGGGGCATATGGTTTTCATCCCCAGTTTTGTACATTCAATGGGGGGGGCCCTTCTGGGGTTCCTGAGGAGGAGCGTTTCTCGTCGTCACTTGCTTCAGTGTGGAGAGGTGTATTGAATAATCTGAGTGCTATGGGGAACCGTTATAAACGTATGGCTGATAGGAGGAGAGTTTCTGGTCCAGATCTTAATGTGAACGATCTGGTATGGTTGTCTACCAGGAATATAAAACTTAAAGTTCCCTCCTGGAAGCTGGGCCCCAGATTCATCGGGCCGTACAGGATCAGTTCCATAATTAATCCTGTGGCATTTCGTCTGGACCTCCCTCCTACGTTTAAAATTCATAATGTGTTCCACAAGTCATTACTTAAGAGGTACGTGGCACCAGTCATACCATCACCTCTACCTCCTCCTCCAGTGGTGGTCAATGGTAACTTGGAGTTTCAAGTGTCAAAGATCATTGACTCACGTCTGAATCGCCGGTCCCTTCAGTACTTGGTGCATTGGAAGGGGTATGGTCCAGAGGAGAGGACGTGGGTTCCTGCGTCTGACATTAACGCAGATCGTTTGGTGCGGACCTTCCACAGAACTCACCCGGGCAAACCTGGCCCTGAGGGTCCGGAGGCCCCTCGTAGAAGGGGGGGTACTGTCATGTGTGCATCGCCACGAAGATCGTCGCGGTTGCACATTCTGACTTCTCACAGCTGAGTTGCTGTTTCTTTGTGTTTGGCAGTTAGGGAGTTAATTCTGTCTGTGCTCAGTTCTGGGACTGGGTGCAGTTTTCTCCCGGCTGCAATTAATTATTTGTTGATTGGTTTCCTTTAAATCTCTGGTTGTCTGTGTTGGGAGTTGCCAGTGAAATTCTTCATGCAGACCACAGATAGGATTGTATCTGTATAGACTTAAGTTAAAGAGCTCCTTAGTTGTTTTAAGCTCACCTTGCTTAGAGTTTAATATCCCAGATCATTTATGTTCCTTCTGTGTTTGAGTGTGTATGCAAGTCTGTGTTTTCTCCAGTCTGTCTTTATATGTCTAATCTGTGTATTTAGCAGAGATCAGCCCATATCCCTTTGGTGGTAATCAGAATCCTTCTTAGGACTGATTACAGGGTTCAGGGACTGATAGGAGACAGGGTTAGGCTGGAGACTTAGACCTCTGAACCATTATCAGTACCTCCAAGGTGAGGGATTAGTTAGGACCCCAGTTTAGGGTCAGGTTAGACCCCGGTCCTCCTCTTTCCTGTGACAGTGTATCAAGTCCTCAAGATTAACCCTGAGTTCAACGGATATCGTGTCAGGTAAATCTATTCTATATTTACATGCTGATGTTGCTAATCTATATGTTGTATAGAGTGTTGTTCTTTTAAGAATAGTTTACTGACATTGTACACATATCATAAGACCGCGTGACAGCACCACCGGTTCAAGGTGTGAGCCAGGCAAGGTATGTGTCTGAGTTTTTCCAGGGCTATGGCCGCCACAAAATTACGGCCATTATCACTGACTACCTTGCCTGGCTCAAGATGTAGACTGCCCAGCCATGACTCAGTTTCTCGCTGCAAGTAGTCGGCCAGTACCACTAGCTGTTCGATAGTGGGACACCTCGTGTGCAACACTGGCAGCTGCGGATGGAGTGCTCATGCGACTGCGCTCTGTTGACGAGCTTTTGCTTCTGGAGGAAGAGGAGGGTCGAATACCAAAAGCCAACTGTTGCCTATACCGTGGGCTAGGCAGCACTGTCCCACCGATGCTGTCCGCTGTGGACCCTGCATCCACCACATTAACCCAGTGCGCAGTGATGGACATGTAACTGCCCTGGCCATGCTTCTGTTGTGAGGTGCACCTTTCCACTCATTGATTGCTTGAGTGCATGGACAATGCGGTGTTTCACATGCAGGTGGAGGGCAGGGATGGCTTTTCTAGAGAAGAAGTGCCGACTGGGTAGGTCATAGTGTGGGACAGCGTAGGCCATGAGCTCTCGGAATGCTGCGCTTTCAACCAAACCGAATGGCATCATCTGTAATGAGAACATTTTGGCAATGTAGGCGTTCAAAGCCAGTGATGTTTTATAGTCCGTCCACGCTTGCTAGTGCATGGTGTATAAATGTTTAAGCATGCAACTGGTATTCAGTCTTCAGAGATTTTTCCCTCGGCTAAAGGTCCTTCCGCACTTCTTACAGATAACCTTTGCCTCATCAATAAGATTTTGGTCAAAAAGTGCCACACTTCACTCTTCCTACTATGGGATAAATTTTCAGGGCTTGCACGCTGTGCTAAGTTGACCATCTGGCCAAGCTGTCCTGCAACTCTTTTTGTTTTTTTAACATGTTTTTGGACTGCTACGGGCCTGCCAGATAACCGCAGCTGCGATGTCGATGCCTGCTGCGGATCCTCCTCCTATTCTGAACTATTGCCAGCGGCACCCTCTTCCCCCAATGAATGCTAATCCGGTCAACAATTGGGTCATCCATCACCTCCTCTTCAATTTCATCTGCACCTTCCTCTGTGTCACCGTATAAGGTGGTATAGTATGCGGGAAGGGGCACCTGAGTTTCATCAGGGTCAGAATCTGGCTCAGTAGACTGCAAGGGCAATGCAGTGCTCTGGGTCAATGTACCAGCAGAATCATATAGCAGTGGCTGTGCATCAGTGCACTCCATGTCAGATTCATCTTGGACTGGGGAATTCAGGATTTCACTTGATAACTAAGGCATGGTATGTGAAAAGAGCTCCAGGGAGTAATCTGAAGTGTGGCCTGCCACATCCGTCACTTTTGATGGGGGTGAAGGACACAAGGAAAGGTGTTGTTCCTGACCAGGAGCCTGCACTGACGACTCAGTGCTTGCATTTTTTGAAACTTCAGAAGAGGAGGCGATAGAACTGGAGGCTGTTTTGGCAATGTAAGCCAAAACCTGTTCCTGATGCTCTGGCTTTAAAAGCGGTTTACCTACTCCCATAAAAGGGAGCCTTCCAGGCCTTCTGGAGCCAGATGATGATGCAGGCTCAACACCTCCTGCCTTAGGTGCTATTGTGCTTTTGGCACTACCAGCAGATGCACCACCACCACCATCAGTACCAGCTGGCCCCCACCACGTCCTCGGCCTCTTCCACCATACTTCCTCAGGTTTGGGAAAATGTACCAAAAATACCAGCAGATATATGGTACTGTATGAGGAGTGTACAGCTGTATACGGTGTAGGGGAAAATTTCAATCTCCGTATATGTTTCCGGAGTCACACACAGACGCTCTCTCAGTATGGATTTGACCGTAATACAAAGAGCAGATATACAGTACTGTATCACAAGCGTACAGCTGTATACAGTGTAGGGGAAAATTTCAATCTCTGTATATATTTACGAAGTCACACACAGACGCTCTCTCAGTATGGATTTGACCGTAATACAAAGAGCAGATATACAGTACTGTATCACAAGCGTAGAGCTGTATACGGTGTAGGGGAAAATTTCAATCTCCGTATATATTTCCGGAGTCACACACAAATAGTCAGCATGTATTTGTCCGTGATACAAGCCGGTACACGGTAGTGTGTGAGGAGCGTACAGCTCTATACGGTGTGGGAAAAAATTTACGCTTGGTAACTGTGCAGAAAAAAAGAATAAAAGTATTAGTGCTGTGTAAAAAGCAGTCTGCACAGAAGTGTACTTACAGCAATACAACTATCAGGCAGCCTAATAACCAGCGCTGCTGCACACAAGAAAATCCTCCCTTGTCACTGCACACTAACTGTACAGCACAATTGCTATCAGCACAAGCACATAAGAACTTCTCTTTCCAGCCCTAACTCTCTCCCTACTGATAAACAGCGTCAGCAACCTCTCAGTACTGTTAAGATAGGCAGAAGTAAAATGCCTGAAAGCATTCTGGAAAAATCGACTTTGGCGCTCGTTTTGCCGACTGCATTGCCGACTGCACGCTATGGTCGGGTTTCGGCCAACGAAAGTCGGCGACTTATGAATCTGACCGACTTGTTTTGCTCAACTCTATTGATGGCTTAACTCCAGGGGAAACAAAAGCATCCAGCTTTGTTATTCAGCATGCTGTAAGCGCCTCTCCTTGTCCCTTCTGACATCACTTGTTGGTGTGGGGGAGAGTAGCTTATGTTTAAGAGCAACCTTTATAAAGCATAGAAATCATATTCTAGAGAAAAGACAAGTTGCCAGATACATCAGCACAAACTAGAGTATAAATTATTCATATTTCCCACAGTTATGAGCCACACTTCAAGATTACTTATAAGAAATACTATTATATATTTATATATATTAAAATATATATATATATATATATATATATATATATATATATATATATATGCAGCTGTGTCTCACAAAATCAGAGTATCATTAAAAAGTTAATTTATTTCTTTTCAGTAGGCCAACATTTTGGATTTTAAAATAATTTTTCAAGCTGGTGTTGTAAAGTTTTATAATTTACTGAGATAATGACTTTTGGGTTTTCTTTGGCTGTTGGCCATTATCATCAACATTAGCAGAAATAAACTCTTGAAATAGATCACTCTGTCTGCAATGACTATATAATATATGAGTTTCACTTTTTGTATTGATTAACTGAAGTACATTTTTTTTATGATATTCTAATTTTGTGAGAGGCACTTGTATATATATATATATATATATATATATATATATATATATATATATATATAAATGTGTATATATGCAGAACATATTTAAGCATAACCTAAATTGCAAAAATGTAAAAAATGTATATGCATATACTGTTTCTCAGAGAAAAAAGAAGAAAAAAATGGAGACAATGTTAAGGGAAATCCACAGAGAAACCCGCCACAATCAGCATTTCTAGCACAACTGCATAAATACCTTCAGAAGCACAGTATATGGATGAGAAATATGAAGGCGGTTTCATAGGAGTTACATGTAACTGTGCTGCATCTGCACAGTGTGTAATTGGAATACGTTCTATCTCATCTTTACAATCCGGGAGGAATTCATATTGCGAGGTCATGTTCTTAAGCAAGAAGGTGGAATAGAATAAAAGGATTAATGGGTCAGTCTCCCCAAAGAATGAATAAGGGGATCAATGTTCAAGATATTCAAAACCTATCCCTAAATTCTGGAAGGTCACGCTTCATGTACAGTGTGTACAGGGGACTGAACGCAGACAGTAGAAGGGCAGACTGGGTGGGATAGGTAGACCTTGCTTACTGTGACATTGTGCTTCTGTTTACAGCAAAACAAATTGTTGAGAGTTTCACAGACTGACAATGCGCCTTAAAGCAATAAACGACCTTGAAGCTCCAGTCTTCCGAAATGTTTAGCTGAAATAAATACCTTATGAAGAGTATTAATCTACAGAGTTTCATGTACACTGTTCCCCATAGACGTAAGTAGAAAGTTTTTGCAATTCTGTCCGCACAAACGAATGTTTGCAAGCAGGTAATGTCTGAGGACAGGTTTAAATGCCGCCATTAAAAAGATCAAGCAGAATCTCGTTTGCATGCATCCTAAGATTCCAAGAGACAGGGAAGGTTAAGCCAATTTTTCAAGATTGCATTTTAAGAATTTTAAAAGCTTTGTTATTAATTCAGAAACCGAGAAGACACTGTGTATCTTCCGCAAACAACCTAATTGTAGTTGTTCCCTCAACTCACACCTGCAAACCATGGCATGTCACTCATTGCTCGTGGAATTCAAAATTAGGTTTCTGTAAAAGAAGGGCAAATACTTGGTTTGATTGGTACTGTCACAATACCTTTTTCTAGTAGTGAGTTTTGGCTGTATAAGACAAGATTAAAAAGAAAAGTTATTTGTTGGAAGCAAACATTAGTGGCTTGTAGAAATTAGGTATTGTAAGCTTTAGTCTGTCATTTGAGCTGCAGAACAAAAAGTTCTCAATGAACATTAAAACGTAAAAGTAATTTACTGCTGACTTCCTTCAATTTATGTGGACACACTAAAAACTATTTGAACAAGGTGACATTTCTTCCTCGGGATGGTAAGTCAAGCCACATGAAGCACCTGGGAAGATACATAATGGCAAAGTGAAATCCATGCAATAATCACTTCTTAAAGGGAACGTGTCACCTCCTCCGGCCGTTTTGAAGTAAAAGAGCCACCTTCAGCAGCACTATACAGCAGTCTGTGAAGGTGGCTTTTTTTTCTGTGCCCCTGGAAAGCTGAAATATTTAGTTTTAAAAATCGGTCCCCATAACTTAGTTGGGTCACTGAGGTATGTCCTGTTAGCGTGACTTATCCTCCCCCCCAGCAGTCCATCAAGCCCCTTCATTGATACCGCGCCTCCTCCAGGATTTTTTTTCTCATTTCTGTTCTGTGGGGCGCCTGCGCTCTTGTATCAGTCCCCGGGCATGTACAGTGCGGGAACTGTCTGAAGACTATAGCGCCTGCGTCGTTGCCTTTCCCCTGATCCCTCCCCGCAGGGTGTTATCATATATTCACACTGCAGGGCAGGAAATCTGGTGCCTGCGCAGTCTACATGTGTAGCTGCGCCTGCCCCCTTCTCCCAGACTCCCTCCACTTTCACTTTCAGACAGTCTTCGGCGTCGGATGTCCTGACCACCCAGAACCAGTTTTAGTACATTCGACGCCGAAGACTGTCTGAAAGTGAAAGTGGAGGGAGTCTGGGAGAAGGGGGCAGGCACAGCTACACATGTAGACTGCGCAGGCGCCAGATTTCCTGCCCTGCAGGGTGAATACATGATAACACACTGTGGGGAGGGATCAGGGGAAAGGCAACGACACAGGCACTATAGTCTTCAGACAGTTGCCGGGCAGAGCGCACTGCGCATGCCTGGGGACTGATACAAGAGCGCAGGCGCCCCACAGAACAGAAATGAAAAAAAAAAGCCTGGAGGAGGCGCGGTATCAATGAAGGGGCTTGATGGATGGCTGGGGGGAGGATAAGTCACGGGAACAGGACATACCTCAGTGACCCATCTAAGGTATGGGGACCGATTTTTAAAACTGAATATTTCAGCGTTCCAGGGGCACAAGAAAAAAGAGCCACCTTCACAGACTGCTGCCTTAGTGCTGCTGAAGGTGGCTCTTTTACTTCAAAACGGCCGGGGAGGTGACAAGTTCCCTTTAAAAGCAGTGTTATTACACTGAAAACAAAGTTTCAAATAACATCAGATAACTTTAGGGCCACAATAATAATGCTGTATGTACTGGGATCTAATGAGACCTTGCCCAGGAAACAATTACTAGAATAAATGTCCATCCAGCAGCTATCATGCTAACATTCACAGAACGAAGACGCAAGGGAGCTCTGATTCTGGCAAAATATATTTTCCCCTTTGTCATTTTTTTGTGGTTCTCCATAAAAACTCTTCAGTGACATTAGGTTAATCCATATAATTATCATGGTTCTCACGCACCATAGCAAGTCACACATTTTGCCAGATTAATATTTCTAAAATTATGTCTAGAAACATTGTATATGAGACTTTAAACAGATCATGGACTTCTTACCGATCACTCTCTTCTCCTGTTCTAATGCTCTTCTCAACTACATGACTACAATTCAGTTTAGCCGGCTCACATAACAGTTTATTTTCCAATATAAGACTATTAGACTCACATACTCTCATGGGTTTACTTTAAGGCCGGTCACATATTCAGTATTGGGTCAGTATTTTTCATCTGTATTTGTAAGCCAAAATCAGCAGTGGGTGAAAAATGCAGAAGTGGTGACGTGTCTCTATTATATTTTTCTTCTGAATTTTCCACTTTTGGCTTACAAATTCTGATGTCAAATATTGACCAAATACTGAACATGTGAACAAGGCCTAAGAAAACTAATTCTGGTCTACATAGAACAAACTGTGTGAGCCGAAAAGCTGATTTGCAGTCACGTGGCTCTGAAGAGAATTGGCATGGTGCTGGGAACAGGAGAAAACTTCAATCCATATGTAGTGAACACATTCACACCACACTGCGAACATATTGCTAACAGATTAAAAAAATCTTTTTTCTTTCTGGGAGTTCTTAAAGTCAACAAACTCTGCCATTTTTGGCAGTATTCTCCGATGATCTACAGTGCATTGGGGCACCCTGAAAGAAAATTGATAGGGGAGTAAATGATTGATCCTTTTTTTACCCGGGGCGGAGCACCATCAGAAATAAGTTCTGCCTATTAAAATAAAAATGAAGATGCTGTTGGTATTCAAGTATTTAACTATTGGTTATCTCGTGCCTATGACATTCTAAGTCAGCTTGTAATTTTTGACCTGATTATGAAATCAATGTAATTGTCTCAAATACACAGATAAATAATTCTAAGGCTAAGTGCACACGTTCAGAAATGTGTGCAGAATTTTCCTGAGCAAAACCGGACTTTTTTCGCGGTAAAAACGCGCGGTTTTTGGTGCATTTTTTGCGCGGAGTTTGCAATTTTTACAGCGATTTTTCCCTGAACTTTCTAGGTCAATAATATAGTGGGAAAAACACTAGAATTATGCGAAATTAATGAACATGTTGCTTCTTTTTCCGAGCTGCGTTTTTTTCGCGGAAAAAAACGCACCATGTGCACAAAGATTGCTTTATTCATGCGTTTTTTACGCGTTTTTTGCCGAGAAAAAACGCAAATAATCCTGAACGTGTGCACTTAGCCTAAAAGTTAAAAAGGACAGCTAACACTTTAAAAAACACTAATATCACCACTACATACATTACTGTTGTCTGCTAGACTGTATAATACTGTTTGTTTTATTTGTACGGATTATTTTGATGTTACTTTACTTTTTCTGTTTTCCATTGACAAAAGAAATAAATATGACAAAACATTTCTTGTTCCTTTTTCCTGACAGCTTACCTAAAAATATCAAGGATTAATGGCAAAATTTCACATTCTGGTAATGCCATTTTACAGGTTTACAGAAAGAAATGTTAAAATGGAATGAAATGAGAATATATTCTGAAATACATATGTGTCCTTTCTTAACCTGTCTTAAAACCTGACGTTTCTCAGGATGCATAAACCTAATAGATGCCTACATCTATGCCATTCGTCTCTCATAGGCGTCACCCATTCTCATGTTGAATAAAAGTTAGATTTTAATGTTCGTTTTTGGTACACCTACTTTAAACCCCTTTTTCTCTGTCCCAGTTTTCTGTTTGTGAATTCATTAATGTGCTCAAAAGCACCAAAATTATCAGTATATCTCCTAAGATTGATTTGTGACTAGTGTTGAGCATTCCGATACCGCAAGTATCGGGTATCGGCCGATATTCGCGTTATCGGAATTCCGATACTTAATTCCGATACTTTTTCAATATCATATACCGGAATCGGAAGTTCCCATAATTCTTTGCGAGGCAATGTGATTTTAGTCAGCCAATGAGGAATCCTACGAAGTGTGGGCACATCCTGTAATGCTGCGGTCATCTTAACTAATGGCATGGCTGTGATTGGCTGCTGAAATGATGTCAGAATGCACTATAAAAGGCGCCGCCGCCATTTTAGCGTCACTGTGCTGTGAATTCAGATAGGGACAGAACGCTGCTCTGCTGACTCTGAGGGACAGTTAGAGATTGCGATTTAGTGTACTGTGCTGTAGGCAGGCTATCACCAACCGCTGTGTAAAGCTTCCTTTTGCCTGCAGTGTTGTTTTAACAGCTCTGCAAGGTGTGTGTGAGTGCAGGTGACGCTGCAGTTTGCTCTGCATCCAACGCTGTCTGTAGGCATCTGCACGTGTCACTCACAGACTCTTTTTTTTTTTCTTTAGTGTAATTCTAGCTGCTCCATTCAATAGAAATTATAGTGTGATGCGCTTCCATCCGTATCCAATACATTGGTTGCAAACACTATAGAAGTAGACAAAGGAGTAGCCTTTCACAGATTGTGGACAGTTGTGTTTCAGTGTTCACTTCAGTCTGTGTTTTTTACTTTTTTGAGTGCACATCACGCTCCAGTTACTTGTTCAAGCACTGCTGCTTGTACTCTGCTGAGCGTGTCTCAGTGGCTCATCCTTTTCATTTATCTCCAATTGGTTCTGCTACATTCCATTTAAAATAAATCTAATCTATTAGTGTGACGCGCTTCCATCCGTATCCAATACATTGGTTGCAAACACTATAGAAGTAGACAAAGGAGTAGCCTTTCACAGATTGTGGACAGTTGTGTTTCAGTGTTCACTTCAGTCTGTGTTTTTTACTTTTTTGAGTGCACATCACGCTCCAGTTACTTGTTCAAGCACTGCTGCTTGTACTCTGCTGAGCGTGTCTCAGTGGCTCATCCTTTTCATTTATCTCCAATTGGTTCTGCTACATTCCATTTAAAATAAATCTAATCTATTAGTGTGACGCGCTTCCATCCGTATCCAATACATTGGTTGCAAACACTATAGAAGTAGACAAAGGAGTAGCCTTTCACAGATTGTGGACAGTTGTGTTTCAGTGTTCACTGCAGTCTGTGTTTTTTTTTTTTTGAGTGCACATCACGCTCCAGTTACTTGTTCAAGCACTGCTGCTTGTACTCTGCTGAGCGTGTCTCAGTGGCTCATCCTTTTCATTTATCTCCAATTGGTTCTGCTACATTCCATTTAAAATAAATCTAATCTATTAGTGTGACGCGCTTCCATCCGTATCCAATACATTGGTTGCAAACACTATAGAAGTAGACAAAGGAGTAGCCTTTCACAGATTGTGGACAGTTGTGTTTCAGTGTTCACTTCAGTCTGTGTTTTTTACTTTTTTGAGTGCACATCACGCTCCAGTTACTTGTTCAAGCACTGCTGCTTGTACTCTGCTGAGCGTGTCTCAGTGGCTCATCCTTTTCATTTATCTCCAATTGGTTCTGCTACATTCCATTTAAAATAAATCTAATCTCTTAGTGTGACGCGCTTCCATCCGTATCCAATACATTGGTTGCAAACACTATAGAAGTAGACAAAGGAGTAGCCTTTCACAGATTGTGGACAGTTGTGTTTCAGTGTTCACTGCAGTCTGTGGTTTTTTTTTTTTTGAGTGCACATCACGCTCCAGTTACTTGTTCAAGCACTGCTGCTTGTACTCTGCTGAGCGTGTCTCAGTGGCTCATCCTTTTCATTTATCTCCAATTGGTTCTGCTACATTCCATTTAAAATAAATCTAATCTATTAGTGTGACGCGCTTCCATCCGTATACAATACATTGGTTGCAAACAATATAGAAGTACACAAACGGACCTTTCACAGCTACAGAACATGGGTTTTTAATTTTTAACTAAAATATGTATTTTTCCAAATGACACAAATATAAGTAATGTTGAAGAGGAATAGTCCTACATCCATTGTTTGCACAATATTACAGGTGTACATCATGTCCCTTAATCAACAATGTATTATTATATTTACTTGTATGCTTTTATTTAAAAGCCAAGAACACAGAAGGATAACCTTCGCACTGCAGCTGTTGTCAAAGTTCAACCCACATTATGCACTTCCAACATTGCAGCATTTGAGGCATGATGTGAGTTGGATTGGTCAAAGTTATGGAGTGAGAAGGTTCACCATCAGTACCCTATAGCATAAGTATGCTTTTGTGTTAGCATTTGTGTTAGACATGTGGATATCTGCCATAATATGTCACAATTATTTAGTTACAGATTTGTTACCAACACTAATCATTGAATGGTTTTAAATTTGACGTTTCACTTGTTTACAGCTTAGAAATAAGGGTGTAGCCTGATATCTATGTGTAGCAATAGCCACTTTAACATGTCATGTTTTTTTCAACATGTGTAGCTAGGTAGCAGTAATTTTTGCCGGACACACAGCAGGGGAACAGCAGGCGTTACTGAACCCCACAAACACATCATCGATTGTTTTGATCTGTGCATCCAACACTTCTGAGCCCAGGGTCAAGGAGGGTGTAGCCTGAGGCCTAGTATGAGATGTTTGAACTTTAATTTGAACTTTAATTTGGAGTTAGCAGCATTAATTTTTGTCAGACACGCAGCAGGGGAACAGCAGGCGTTACTGAACCCCACTATCACTATAGCTTGTGTATTGGTCTGTGGACACGACACTTCTGAGCAGCAACTGGCAGTGTTGTAGCCCAGGGAGTATAGCTCAGGTGGTAGAAAGATGAACATAACAGGAGACATGGAAAACGTTGCCAACCAGTTAGTTAATCTGAAACCGGACAGGCAAATTCAGGCGAGATCCATGCCTAGTTCATTTTCAGAAAAGTAAGCCGTTCTACATTATCGGAGGATAGTCGCATGCAACGGTCTGTTAGTACACCACCTGCAGCAGTAAAGACGCGCTCCGATAATACACTGGCAGCAGATCAAGCCAGCACCTCCAATGCATACTGGCTAAGCTCTGGCCATGTATCCAGCTTAGAGACACAAAACTTGAATGGGGAAGAGCCATCTGGGAGTACACTGAGAGGGCAAGACATGTAGTCTGTCACCATCTTACGGAAATGTTGCCTCCTGCTGACTGGAGCCGTCTCAGATGGTGTAGACATTGGTGGCGCTGCCACAAAACTTCGACACATTTGGAACATACTGTTCTTGCCCTGTGCAGAGGCGCTGCTTGTGCTCCCTCTTGTTGCAGAGCTGTCTCCACTGCCTCGACGCACAGAGCTGCTTTGTAAATCAGTAGCAGCAGCAGTGCTCTCGGCTGGAATGGAGAACATTATGGATTGCACCAGTGTGTCTTGGTACTTCCGCATTTTACGCTCCCGGTTCAACGGTGTGATGAGGCTTTGTAAGTTGTCCCGGTAGCGAGGGTCTAGGAGGGTGTACACCCAATAATCAGACGTGGTGTGAATGTGTTCGATGCGGCGGTCGTTTCTCAGCCACTGCAGCATGAAATCAACCATGTGCTGCAGACTCCCAACTGGCCAAGAAACGTTGTCCCCTGCAAGAGGCGTCATCTCCGCCTGCTGTGCATCACCCCACCCTTGGTCTACATACTGACTAGAGCATTGTCTACCTCCCTCTGGAGCGATGTCTTCCTCCTCCATTGACTCCTCCTCATCCTCCTCACAAAGTCCTTCAAATACATATAAATTTACAAAATTTAAAACTCAAAATTTAAAAACTTTGTATCATAATTCTGTAACATCAGTTTATGGAAACACAATAGCATTACAAAAGGATAGACAAAAAATGTACATTATGTGCTTTGTAAATACATTAAAAGTTTGTAATGGTTATGAAAATATAGACAGCGACTCTGGAGGTTCAATTGTTGATACAGCATGGTACTTTGAAAGTCCTCCAGCCCTTTGTGAGGAACCACGTTGCGCTGACTGTCCAGAAGGTGATGGAATTTGTGACTCCTCATCCTCCACCTCTTCCAAAACCTCATGCCTTAGTGCTTGCAGTGTTTTTTGAAGCAGGCAGATAAGGGGGACAGTCAGGCTGACTAGTGCATCATCTGCACTCGCCATCCGCGTTGACTCATCAAACGCACGCAAAACGTGGCAGATATCCTTCATAGAGTTATTCGCCACTCATTACACTGGCAGTGGCTGCCCATTCATTATAGGATCCAATTCTAATTACTGGTTCTCACCAACAAAGCTCTCCACAGCGCAGCACCCCCTACATCTCCTCCCTTATTTATATTTATCGGCCTAACCGACTGCTGCACTCTGCAAACGACCTTCGACTAACCTCTGCACTAATCCGTACCTCCCACTCCCAACTCCAAGACTTCACCCGCGCTGCGCCAATCCTCTGGAATGCTCTACCCCAAGAAATTAGGACTATCCGCAATTTGGATGGTTTCAGGCGCTCCCTCAAAACACATTTGTTCACAGTGGCCTATCACATTCACTAATCAAAGTCATTCTATGTGTAATTCTGTGTGTGTAGCCCATTCACTATCTCCATGCATCCCTCACTCCTTAAAATGGCTGGACCATCATTGTAAAAACACCATTGTATATAAACACCTGTACTTTGTATCTCCCCCACCTCATTGTAGATTGTAAGCTTTCACCAGCAGGGGCGGCTGATTTTGCTTTAATTATTGTATTGTTAACGTTGTTACTTATGACTTGTGTTTTGAAACTGTTAAACTGTAAAGCACTGCAGAATATTATGGCGCTATATAAATAAATAATATTATTATTCTTATTATAGAGGCCCACTCAGTAGTGGTGAAGTGTGAACGGCGCAAATTGCGAGTTGACTGCGCCTGATGCAGCTGATACTCCATTACTGTTGGCTGCTGCTCACACAACCGCTCCAACATATGTAACGAGGAATTCCACCTGGTGGGTACGTCACATATGATGCGATGTTCATGAAGGTGAAATCTGCGTTGCAGAGCTGCAATCAGCGATCTGGCCATGCTGGAACGTCGCAAGTGAGCGCACTCTAGGCGGACCTTGTGCAGCAGTGCATCAAGATCCGGATAGTCCCTCAAAAAACTCTGCACGACCAAGTTGAGCACATATGACAGACATGGTATGTGAGTGAGGTTGCCAAGGCCCAGAGCTGACACCAGATTTCGGCCATTGTCACACACTACCAAGCCTGCCTGTAGATTCTCTTCCAAAAACCACACGTCGCTCTCCTGCTTTATGGCATTACAGATCTCCTGCGCTGTGTGGCTAAGATTCCCCATGGAAATTAATTTCAGGACGGCCTGTTGACATTTGGACACGGCTGTGCTCATATCGGTCGCAACAGGTAAACGTTCACGGGTCCATGTGGAGGTAGACCGTGACGGCTCCTGCAGCGATGATTCTGAGGAACTGGAATAGGAGGAGGAATCAATGTGTACAGACTTGATTCCTGCAATCCTTGGAGTTGGCAGAACACGTACAGCGCCACTCGCAAGATCAGTACCCGGCTGCACAACATTGACCCAATGGGCAGTGAGGGAAAGGTATTGTCCCTGGCCATGGGTGTTAGAACCCTCTTGTTAGGTTTTGTTTCAGTTTGCTGGTCACATGACCTTTTTTCCCTATTTAGTCTGGCTCCGCCCTTCTGGCTTTGCTTGACTTCATTGTATTATCTACTGTTAAGCTAGCCGGGTGCTTAGGTGCCTTAATCTGTCAGTTTTGCTTGATGTTAGGATCACAAAGTATTTATTTTTCTGTTTAATTATCCATGCTACAATTTATGTTAGGAGGTGTCCACCTTTTCTCACAGTCCCTAGATCTTGTAGGATTACTCCCTCGCAACTATAGGTCTTCGTTCACACTAGATGAGGACTTTAGCGGGTCTGGTCGCAGGATCAGGTTTCCCGTTACATCGTAGGGATTCAGCTTAGTTGTATTGTAGGGACAGAATTCCCTTCTTTCCTTACTGGTTGTAGCAGATCATAACAATGGGTACTGGTCCACGCATCGGTGGTCAGGTGGACCTTGCTACTGAGGGCTTTTAGTAGCGCATGTTTAATTTTTCCCTCAACATGCTTTTGCAGACCAGGGACGGCTTGCCTGCTGAAATGAAATCGGCTTGGCACATTGTATTGTGGGATTGACAATGATATTCAGTTACGGAAACTGTCTGTCTCCACCAGCCTGAATCACAGCATTTCAAGGGACAGGAGTTTTGCAATGCCAGCATTCAGAGCCTGTGCTCGTGCATGGTTTGCGGAGTATGGCCGTCTTTTATCCCATGCCTGTGCTACCGATGGCTGTTTTGTGGCCTGGGAGTGTGAGGATGACAGGGAACTTGCTGCTGTGTGTGGAATAACAGTTTGTCTCTGGACAACAGTGGCCGAGGTTCTTCCATGGCGATCCTGTGAGGAAGCAGAACCAGCTGTGTGTGAGCTCGATGAAGAGGCTTCAACACAACCTGAAGATGTAGGTGCTGCTGTAGGTTGGCCTACATCTCTAGTGTGTCTTTGTAACTCAACTACGTGCTTTGTCCGCACATGTTTCCACATATTTGTGGTATTGAGGTGACTGACACTTTTAGCTATTTTTAATTTTTGATTACACAGCTTGCATTTCACATAGCAAATATCATGTGCAAGTGTGTGAAAAAAGGACCACGCAGTGCAAGTCCTGGGAGCGCACGTTTTGACTTTTGGAAGACAACTGCTCCGAACAGGTGCCAAACTGGAGGCTACAGGCAACCGAGTCTGCAGCCTAACTCTCCCTCCTGTTTGTACCGTTGGGGCAATGTCTTCCTCTATCTTCCTTCTATCACTAACCATTTCTCTAGGCCTCTCCCAGCTTTCAACCAAAGTACTGGTTCTCACCCACAAAGCTCTCCACAGTGCAGCACCCCTCCTACATCTCCTCCCTCATTTCTATCTATCGGCCTAACCGACTGCTGCGCTCTGCAAACGACTTTCGACTAACCTCTGCACTAATACTTACCTCCCACTCCCGACTCCAAGACTTCTCCTGCTCTACGCCAATCCTCTGGAATGCTGTACCCCAAGAAATTAGGACTATCCACAATTTGCATGGTTTCAGGCGCTCCCTCAAAACACATTTGTTCAGAGCGGCCTATCACATTCACTAATCAAAGTCATTCTATGTATTCTGTGTAAGTGTGTGTGTGTCTCTAGCCCATTCACTATCTCCATCCCTCAGTCCCTTAAGATGGCTGGAACATCATTGTAAATGCACCATTGTATATAAACACCTATACTTTGTATCTCCCCCATCTCATTGTACATTGTAAGCTGTCACGAGCAGGGGCGACTTATTTAGCTTAAATTATTGTATTGTTAACGTTGTTACTTATGACTTGTGTTCTGAAACTGCTAAACTGTAAAGCGCTGCGGAATATGATGGCGCTATATAAATAAATATTATTATTATTCCTCTGAGCTGCTCCCACCACCTTCCTGTTCCTCATGCCATGTTGGGTCTTGGACCTCATCATCTCCACTACCCTCTTCCAACACCTGCTGTTGGGTGGTCTGGCCAGCACCATGCTCAACAGAAACTGGCACCTGGGTCTCATCATCATCAGATGCGTTCTGCGGTGTGCTGACCATCGGCACTGTCTCACCCGCCTCTTCAGATTCAGAGAGACACAGCTGTTGCGCATCACTGCATACTCCCTCTTCACATTACAGAATGCTGCTTGGCTGGGCCCTGTTTGCAAGCCAATAGATTCTGAGAACAGAAGCAGACACTCAGCTGGCTCCTGTACAGAACTCTCTGACTGCCTGGGCAATTTGCCAGGCGGTGAAGAGACAGATGGTTGCCCAACAGTGCTGTGGTCCTGAGAGGAGGTGGAAGCAATTGAAGTCGATGCATTGGCTGACATCCAAACAACAACGGCTTCAATTTGTTCTTCCCGCAGCAGGGGGGTACTCCGAGCTCCTACAAAAGTGCGCATAAAGGAACGCTCACGGGGAAAACTGGTGGATGCTGTGTCACTGGGGGCCGCAGCAGCCACAGAATCCCACGTCCTCTCCCTGAAGAAACTCCACGACCACGTGCCTTACTCCCTGCCTTCTTCATCTTGGTAGATTGATAAAGAAAGTCTGAAAAGTTATAAGGTCTAAGTGTGGTTATTCCGCAGAGACTGCAGTGAACACTGCACACAACTGTTCACTACCCAATGCGTCTCAGCAGGAAGGCAGTCTGTGCGTCAAAACAAAGGCACAAGCATACATCCATGTACCCTGTTTATAAAGCTATATAAAAAAAATTATGTAGTAGTGACGCACACTTTATTGAGGTACAGTATTACATCGCCATTCACCATCTGTGGCTATGCAGTCTCATCTATATATACCTTATCTATCTGTTGTCATGCTTCCAAGTCGACAGTCAGCCATAAATAGCAATTTTCACTATGCACTATGCACTTTTTAAAGGTTATGTTTGTTAATAAAAATGATTATTGCCACATATTATGAGTATTACATGATGGAAATTGTATAATTTTGTATAAAATATTTAGTGACATTATTCAGCAAATGGAACATTTTAGTAATATCACAGATTACTTGTAATGCTGATGATGTTTTGAAGTCAGACATTCATTGTCTATACAATAAAAATGGTGTACATACTGTTACTTATCCATCATTAATGGATTCAGATATGTACTTGTATGCTTTTATGTACAACCGTATAGCAGATTCCTTAACTAATTTATTTTGTGGTTTGCATTGCTGTTCAACATGTTAATGTATGTGTTTATGTTTGTCAATTCTTTATTTATCTAGATATTAGTTTAAATGAAATCATCATCTTATGGTAGTAAAGGTTATCTTTCTCTTGTTTGAAGTATAGACATTTAAAATTGACAGGTAACAAGGAAATTACTTGATCTAGTATTTAAACATCCTCCTTGACCCTGGGCTCCAACACCGCCAGTTGTTGCTCGGAAGTGCTGTTAGCACAGTCAACACTTGCTCCTGTGTTACTGGGGTTCAGTAACGTCAGCTGGTCCTCGGTTGTGCCATTGGCTCTTTTCCTTCTGCTGCCCCTCCGGGTTCCAGTACCGTCAGCTGGTTCTCCGCAGTGCCTTTGGCCTAGGTGCCTCCATGTCGGTATCCGAGTTCCAGCAACGTCTGCTGGTCCTTGGTAGTGCTTTGGAGCACAGGTACCTCCTGCTTAGTAACCGTGTCCCAGTAACGTCAGCTGGTCCTCGGTTGTGCCATTGGCTCTTTTCCTTCTGCTGCCCCTCCGGGTTCCAGCACAGTCAGCTGGTCCTCGTTACTTGCATTGGCTCTTGTACCTTCTGCTACCCGTCCGGGTTCCAGTACCGTCAACTGGTTCTCCGCAGTGCCTTTGGCCTAGGTGCCTCCATCTCGGTATCCGAGTTCCAGCAACGTCTGCTGGTCCTTGGTAGTGCTTTGGAGCACAGGTACCTCCTGCTTAGTAACCGTGTCCCAGTAACATCAACTGGTACAAGATTGTGCTACAAATACAAGATACGGAACAAGAGACGCAAGAACAATAAGCAGAAGATCTAAAAGCAGAAGAACATGAAGTATAAGACCAAAATGAAGAGCAAAATATATGCTCTAAATTCTAAGCAGAAGAAGACTAAGCAGTGTATGGGGGTGAGTCCGTTCCTCCTCGTGGTGCCCCTGGAAAATGCCTGCTGCTGCAGGCTAAACTGAACACGGACAAATACTGTTGTAATTTAAATCTTTTGTGACAGCAAGAACGGAAGGATGAAAAATTCATACTTTGACAGATTACAAGTACAGGATTCTCTGTCACAAATAAGAATATGATGAAGAAGATGAAGCAGAATATGAATAAGAATAATAGTTTAATAAGAAGAATATGAGTAATGTTAACAAAGATGAATAGCAAGAAGTTTAAGAAGAAGATAAAGAAGGTGAAGATGAAGAATAATTTGATGAAAAAGATGATGCTGCAGAAGATTATGAAGGAGAAAGTGTGTGAAAAGTTAAAAAGGTGAAGATGAAGAGCATGGAAGTTGTGTAATATACATATTTACCAAAATATAAAAAACGTTAACAACATTGTCAATTTCTTCGTCAATCCGAACATCTTTAAAAAAAAAATATTTATGCTATTCCATTTGATTGGGTTAAACATCTATGCCTTTAATGTCTCCTCAACCTTCCCCAATACATTCTACATTACTCTTTCTTGTTTTCCTTCATGTACAATTAACCAACAAGGCAAGAATGGGGTTTTTTTAATTTCGATATTTTGTTCCCATAGACTTACATGGGACTTCCGGTATCGGTATCGGGTATCGCCGATATTTTAGTGATATCGGCGATACCATTCCGATTCCGATACTTTAGGATATCGGAAAGTATCGCTCAACTCTATTTGTGACGTTTCATACCCAAACACCTTTCCTATACTCTAAAATAGAAACACAAAGCTTTCTCACCTTTCATTTAAATGAACTTTGTAGTCTACAAAAAACAATTTGTTATACTAACAAAAAATACAACCAGGACTCCTCTTTCTGTAAAGAACTGTGGCGCAGTTTGGCTGTAGTTTCTTAGTGGTTTGAGTCCTTGGAAAATACCTACGGTACTTACAAAGTGACTTGTGATGGCAGTGGTCTTTGAAGTCCACAATGCTGAAACTTTTCTTACAAATATACATTCCTTTTAAATCTGATTTTAGCAATAAACCTTTAAATTAAATCACTCTCCCAAAGGGCATAAAGAGATTAACCGACGCATAGTTCAATCAGTCCTCGATTAAAGAGCAATTATTCATTTATTTTTAAAGGGTTTGACTCATAGCTGATAAAATACCATAGAAAGTACACATGAAAGTTCGAGCACTATTGCGGTCAGATTGGCATGTTAATATTGCAATGCACTGCTTTGTTTCTACATCAGTTTGCCATGGTACCAAGCTTCTCTAATCGGAATTTACTGCAATATGACTTGCTACGTAGATCATTTTGGTAGAACAATGGGGCTTCATATTCAACAAGGGACGTTAGTGAAGTCATTATGAAGGGCCATTGAAATCTGCTGATCGAACCCTAAGCATTTATTGCATTCTAAAAAAAGATAAGTTCTCGTAATTACAAATCCAGAATTACATACTGCACATAAAGCCTAATTGAGAGACATTGTGCAAGAAGCATGACTTGATGGTTTGTGCATGTTCTATCAAGCAGACTTTTCAGTACAAAGCTCCAATCACAAAACATCCATTCTCTCCTAACTTCAATTATTAATGTCACATTGCAGTATGGACTGTTCCAGAAAATATTCTCTTCTTAGAAGGAAAATCCCAAAGGTGATGACATTTCAGAGTTATTAGGAAAGGAGCACACATAATGACCTCACTAATTCCACTGATTTATGATTCTGTTTATTTTGTATCAAGTGCAAATACATTTACTTTATATTATTCTTTATAATTTCAGTTGGTCTCTTCTTGTCTATTGGTGTAAAATATTGGACTTTTAGAGATGGAAATTTAATGCTAGCTTATTATTATGTGGCATCTGATAAAATATACAGTTGTGCTCAAAAGTTTACATACCCCAGCAGAATTTTTCCTATCTTGACTTCTTTTCAGAGAATATGAATGATAACACTAAACCTTTTTCTCCACTCATGGTTAGTAGTTGGGTGAAGCAATTTATTGTCAAACTACTGTGTTTTCTCTTTTTAAGTCATAATGACAATCCAAAACATCCAAATGACATTGATCAAAAGTTCACATACCCTATTTCTTAATTAATACCGTGTATTGTCCCCTCTAATATTAATGACAGCTTAAAGTCTTTTTTGATAGTTATGTATGAGGTTCTTTATTTTCTCAGATGGTAAAGCTGCCCACTCTTCTTGGCAAAAAGCCTCCAGTTCCTGAAAATTCCTCGGCTGTATAGCATTAACTGCGTGCTTGAGATCTCCTTAGAGTGGCTCAATGATATTGAGGTCAGGAGACTGAGATGGCCACTCCAGAACCTTCACTTTGTTCTGCTGTAGCCAATGACAGGTCGACTTGGCCTTGTGTTTTTGGATCGTTGTCATGTTGGAACATCCAAGTACGTGCCATGCGCAGCTTTTGGGCTGATGATTGCAAATTTGCCTCCAGTATTTGCTGATAACGTGCTGCATTTATTTTTCCTTCAACTTTGACCAAGTTTCCTGTGCTTTTGTAGCTCACACGTCCCCAAAACATTAGCAATCCACCTCCATGCTTTACAGCAGTAATGGTGTTCCGTTCATCATGGGCCTTGTTGACCTCTCTCCAAATGTAACGTTTATGGTTGTGGCCAAAAAGTTCAATTTTGGTCTCATCACTAAAAATTACCTTGTTCCAGAAGTTTTGAGGCTTGTCTCTGTGCTGTTTTGCATATTGTAGGCGAGATACTTTGTGGCATTTGTGCAGTAATGGCTTTCTTCCAGCGACTTGACCATGCAGCCCATTTTTCTTCAAGTGCCTACTTATTGTGCATCTTGAAACAGCCTGTTAGGCATCAGGATTCTCCCACTGCGCGGAATAGATTCCAAGCATTATCTGATGCTGTGGTCTCCCATTCAGGTTCGGCCACTGCGATTGCGGCTCAGCACAGACGCTGGTCCCAGCGTCTTACTCAAGCTTGTGGTATATGTTTGGTTACTGCCGGCTCTCCAGTCAAGTCTATGGTAACCAGTGATATGCAGGTGCAGCCTCGTGTCCTGGAGTCTAAGTCCGAAGATCACCTTACTGAGCATGTCCTTGATGTGGCATCTTCTCATTGGTGGTCGTACGTTAGCTAATCTGTTGAGGTGGCTGTTCCTGATTAGCCTGTGGGCTATGTGTCGGCCGGCTGGACATGAGTGTTTGGGGTGGAGCTTAACATATAAAAGGCTCAAAGCTGCGCATGCGGGCACACAAGTGTCATTTATGTCTTGGGTGGTTACTCTCCCACTCTGTCTGCACGTTTGTGTGTGTCTGTCTATGCTCAAGGACTGTACATGTTGGTAGGCAGGTAGTACACTTATGCGGTTCCGTACCCATGGCTGAAAGCCTGAGTCTCTAGTCTGCTACATGCTTAGGGTACCGGTCAGGCACAAGTTCGGTAGCATCAGGACTGGGGTAACTAGCTGCTTGGCATCTGTTTCGTTCGTGTGTGAGGTTAGCACAGTTCAGTTACAGAGCAAGTTCAACCCTTATGCTATACTTCTCCACGAAGGCAACACGGTATTGTACCTAGCGTCATAAGAGTTCCTTCTATTGGCTCAGTATCTGCTTCATTCGTGTGTGCGGTTAACACAGTTTAGTCAAAGTGCTAGCTCAATCCACATTCTAACTTCCCTGTGACGTTAACAGGGTATATTACTTAGCACCCTTAGAGCATACCTCTCTGTGGAGTAACAGAGCTTGTTACACAGTGTTCTGTTCTCACTGTGTGGCATTAACACAGTGTGCTTAAGGTACGCTCGCTGTTTCATTCCGTCTTTGTTCACACTAGCAGCAGGTTACATCTCTGCACGGTGGACTCCAGGGTTGCTATTGCACTTTATTTTTATATTTTATTTAGTGCAATCTGCCAACCCTTACACAGCAGCACTGCTAGTTTTCAGAGAGTCCAGTATTTCAGCTGATGTTATTTGTGGGTTTTTCTTTGCATCCCAAACAATTTTCCTGACAGGTGTGGATGAAATCTTTGTTGGTCTACCTGACCGTGGTTTTGTTTTTACAGAGCCCCTGATTTTCCATTTGTTAATCATGGTTTGAACGTTGATGACTGCCATTATCAATTTTTTGTATCTCTTTTCCTGTTTTAACTACTTTCAACTACATTTTCCCATAGATCCGTTGGATCCAGGGTATGTGAACTTTTGATCAGTGTCATTTGGATGTTTTGAGTTGTCATGATTTAAAAAGATAAAGCACAGTATTTTGACAATAAATGGCTTAATCCAACCACCAACCATGAATGGACAAAAAGTTTTGGTGTTATAATTTATGTTCTCTGAAAAAAGGCCAAGAAAGCAAACATTCTGTTGGGGTATGTTAACTTTTGAGCACAACTGTATATATATTGAAACCAACAATAATAATTCTGCTACCTAAAGAGAGTTATTTCATTTGATTTCTAAAGAATAATATAGACTTATTTAGAATATTCAGACTACAGGTGAATTAAAGCAGCTATTAAGATGGTGTAAAATATGTTAGTGTTGAAACTTAGCTTTACAGGTGTCTGTGAAGATAGCATGCATATGTACAGTAAATGGTGGTTCACCTACACTAACATTGTATTAAGTGAATTGCTTAGACATCTATTCTTAATACTCTTATTGTTGGAATTTCTCCAAGCCTTAGGGGAGTTCAGATAACCTGTCCTACAAAACCATCAGCACTTCCAGAAGGACATTTTTGCTTATGCAGTCTTCTGCAAGAGACACATCATGACCTGGTTACTTTTGCAGATAGCGATTCTGCTCATCTAAGTGGGTCATTGAGGAAACCAAAATAATCCTTTTGATATGTATTATTACTTTGGAGATCTTATTACTATGGAAAAGCATTTCTGTTGCACTGTATCATCCTTGATTGTGCTACTAACTCCTGCATGTTCTGGATTAATAGTGTATGTCTTCCACCGAATTTATGAAACACAATGGTTAATATTAAACATTGGCCGTATGCTACATTAGGATTTTCATCTGAAGCCGAGGTTAAATATAAAATATCGGAAATCATTTGCTTGAAATGTGGATGTGCCACGTCATGTCTGAGCTCCTGGGTTGACAAGGTGAGAAATGCTGAAGTTAACATGCCTGATTAGTCTATAATTAACCCAAAGAGAGTTGCTTGTTACTCTGAAACCATGGAAAGCTGATTATAGCACTGACACTGAAAGGGGGTGACAAAGCTATAACTCTGAACAGTCCCTCAGACTGGTTAATATAATACACTGAGATTTATACTCAGCCTGTAAAAGTCTTCTTTAATAATACACATTTTTATTTAAAATTCCTCTACAGCCATTACGAAATTTTGAAGGAGTGGTTTTTCATGATTAAATTGTAATTACACCTTCATTTTTTTCATAAGGCAACAGTACAAGTGAAAATAAGAAACTTTGTAATATATCTTATTAGAAAAAAAGTCTCTTTCCCCACTTATCAATCTTTCTCTCCTATACTAATCATTCACTTTAAAAAATTGTCTACAATCTGTATACAAATCTGTCTGCAGTGAAGTGTCAAATTATACATTCTGTTAACAAGTCTAAGGAGAGAAGAAGGAGGGAAGTTAAAAGGACATAAAAGCAAACAGGCACAAAAAGAAACTGCTGAGGTTTCTAGTATACAGGGAGAAACTGCTAAACATTCACTAAACGAGTCATTATGGTTTTAAATAGCATTATTCATCATGAATAGCGATAGGCGAACCTCTGGATGTTCGGGCTGGTGGTTCGGACTAATAGTTAAAAAAAAGTTTGGTTCTGGCACCAGAAAACAACCCGAACCTGAACCAGGACCTCATTCACCTGAATGGGGGCCAAAACATTCAGTGTTTGCAAACACTGCCTCTGATCGGTGGTAAGATCGTTACCGCCGGTCAGCGATCCATGGCTCCCATGCTGTCAGATGACAGCATGAACGCACAGCTGTGACCAGAGGTAAAAAGTTTACCTCTGATCACAGGTGTTGGCTGATGGAACTGCTACTCTGATCAGCGTATGCCTTCTGCCACTAATAACAAGAGAAGGTGATGGCTGATGGGAGTATTCATCAGTCAGTATCTGCGCTATAAATAAATAAATAAAGTTGTGGGTTCCCCTATATTTTTGATTACCAGCATGGAAAAACTGACAGATGTGGGCTGCAACCCTCAGCTGTCAGCTTTAGAAAGGCTGGTTATCAAGAATAGACGTGCCCCCAATCCTTTTTTTTATTACTTTAATAAATAATTTAACAAAATGGCATGGGTTCCCCCCATTTTTGCCAGCTAGCCAAGCTAAAACAGACAGCTGGGGCTGGTATTCTCAGGCTAATAAGGGGCCATGGATAAAAATAGCAGCGCACAGCAGCCTCAGAACAGGCGCATCTATTAGATGCACCAATTCTGGCACTTTGCTCAGCTCTTCCCACTTGCCCTGTGGCGGTGGCAAGTGGGGTTCATATTTGTGGATCGATGTCACCTTTGTATTGTTTGGTGACATCAAGCCCATGGCTTAGTAATGTAGAAATGTCTATAAGATGCCCTTACTAATCAACAGCAAGAATAAAGTCCTTTACTTGAAATAAAAAAACACATTTTTACTTTTTTATTTAAAAATAACAAGCACAGTTACACTCAACTAATTTCCATTACTATGAAGCCATAGTCTCCTGTAAAAAAAAATAAATAAAAAGCAACCATTTCCCTCCCCTTTCCGTCATTCTATCCCACGTCATAATCCATATCTGGGATAAATATTTTTCAACCTGCGTCAGTGTCTAGCAAGCCACTGAGTCTGGGTTCCAAGCCGGACCCCTAAAATGCAGTCATCTTGGTGAGATCACCGCTCCCACCACTAAGATCTTTTTGCATTGATGAGGGACAATACCCCAAAACACCTGCAAATTGGAATTCTGGTTTGGCTTTTACTCTAAGTCATATTGCAAGGTTCATTAAAGTGTCGATATAGAGTTTGAGGTTTGCTACTTCTAATAGTGACACTAGAGTTCAAAGTCCTCTTCATCTCTGAAGAGACAATTTGCATATTTAATTTACCAGAGGAGAATGCAAGGTATTTAAGTCTTCTTATAGTGGCATGCCAGGCCTGGCTTGTTACTCTCCGCAAGGCGAAGCGTTACCCCTTAGAACTCAGTCTTAAGCCTCTCGCCTAGCCAAATCAGATTTCGTACTTTGCACTGACTAGGGGCATCATTTTTATTTGTTGTGAAACAAAAAAGGAAATGTGCAAGGACTAAATGAATAAAAAGTTATCAAAAAATCTATGAATAATTTGCTAAAAATGTACGGTAATAAATATCTGACATAACAAACATAGGCAAAATTGTTGGGTGAGCCAAAGAGGGAAAAAGTATTACCCCAAGAATCAAAGCAATAAAAAATGACATCTAGGTAAAACACAAATGTGGTACAAAACCCTTGGTGTCTGTCACAAAGTCAGAAAATACTAGATAGCGAATTGTTCCAAAAATATAAGTGGCATAAAATCCATAAAGTGTAGTCAAAGGGTAAATTCCTGAATTATCCAATAGAGTAGGGTAGAAAAAATAATAAAAGTGCCAACAATGTTAAGGTCCTATATAATGAATAATGTGAAGGGCAAGCAATAATGTGGACAAATTAAGGCTCACCCACGAAACACCAAACCTGTGTTTCAACAATGCTTCGTCAGACCTCAGCATGTGTTAAATGCAGCTGTCAGAGATTGAAAATGGCATTTAACAGGTTAACAGACACAGGTGGAGGTCCGGAAAACCTGCAGGTGTTAAAGTCACATGATGTCTTGATTAAATCAGCCATCATGAGCTGGAAAAGATGCAAGCTCGGAGTGTGAGCTCGCATCAAAGTCAGGGACACGACTTTTGATGTACAAGTCCGTCAAAAGTTGCGAAGGGGTTAAGGATTTATCTTTTTTTCCTTAGTTTTTAAGAGACTTCTCCTAAAAGCCTAAAAATATTTGTCCTCTTATGGCTCCAGTAAAAAGAGAGAAGGAAAGAGTTAGATGGAATAGAATGTAAGTCTGCAAGGACAGGGTCCTCTCCCCTCTATACAAGTCTGTCATTGTAAATTTGTTTACTGTAAACGATATCTACAACTTTGTATGTAACCCCTTCTCATGTACAGCACCATGGAATTAGTAGTGCTATATAACTAAATAATAATAATAATAAATGGTATTACTAGACATGGTGTGCAACACACAGCATCTACGTTAATCTGCTGTGAGAATGTATAGCAGTAGTTCCCAAAAAGTACATAGGCTATATATATACAGTACAGACCAAAAGTTTGGACACACCTTCTCATTTAAAGATTTTTCTGTATTTTCATGACTATGAAAATTGTAAATTCACACTGAAAGCATCAAAGCTATGAAATTAACACATGTGGAATTATATACTTAACAAAAAAGTGTGTAACAACTGAAATTATGTCTTATATTCTAAGTTCTTCAAAGTAGCCACCTTTTGCTTTGATGACTGCTTTGCACACTCTTGGCATTCTCGTGATGTGCTTCAAGAGGTAGTCACCGGAAATGGTTTTCACTTCACAGGTGTGCCCTGTCAGGTTTAATAAGTGGGATTACTGTCCTTATAAATGGGGTTGGGACCATCAGTTGTGTTGTGCAGAAGTCTGGTGGATACACAGCTGATAGTCCTACTGAATAGACTGAGAGAATTTGTATTATGGCAAGAAAAAAGCAGCTAAGTAAAGAAAAACGAGTGGCCATCATTACCTTAAGAAATGAAGGTCAGTCAGTCCAAAAAATTGGGAAAACTTTGAAAGTGTCCCCAAGTGCAGTTGCAAAAACCATCAAGCGCTACAAAGAAACTGGCTCACATGAGGACCGCCCCAGGAAAGGAAGACCAAGAGTCACCTCTGCTTCTGAGGATAAGTTTATCTGAGTCACCAGCCTCAGAAATCGCAGGTTTACAGCAGCTCAGATTAGAGACCAGGTCAATGCCACACAGAATTCTAGCAGCAGACACATCTCTACAACAACTGTTAAGAGGAGACTTTGTGCAGCAGGCCTTCATGGTAAAATAGCTGCTAGGAAACCACTGCTAAGGACAGGCAACAAGCAGAAGAGACTTGTTTGGGCTAAAGAACACAAGGAACGGACATTAGACCAGTGGAAATCTGTGCTTTGGTCTGATGAGTCCAAATTTGAGATCTTGGGTTCCAACCACCGTGTCTTTGTGCGACGCAGAAAAGGTGAACGGATGGACTCTACATGCCTGGTTCCCACGTGAAGCATGGAGGAGGAGGTGTGATGGTGTGGGTGTGCTTTGCTGGTGACACTGTTGGGGATTTATTCAAAATTGAAGGCATACTTAAAGAGCATGGCTACCACAGCATCTTGCAGCGGCATGCTATTCCATCCTGTTTGCGTTTAGTTGGACCATCATTTATGTTTCAACAGTACAATGACCCCAAACACACCTCCAGGCTGTGTAAGGGCTATTTGACCAAAAAGGAGAGTGATGGGGTGCTCGCCAGATGACTGGCCTCCACAGTCACCAGACCTGAACCCAATCTGAGATGGTTTGGGGTGAGCTGGACCGCAGAGTGAAGGAAAAAAGGGCCAATAAGTGCTAAGCATCTCTGGGAACTCAGTCAAGATTGTTGGAAGACCATTACCGGTGACTACCTCTTGAAGCTCATCAAAAGAATGCCAAGAGTGTGCAAAGCAGTCATCAAAGCAAAAGGTGGCTACTTTGAAGAACCTAGAATATAAGACATATTTTCAGTTACACACTTTTTTGTTAAGTATATAATTCCACATGTGTTAATTCACAGTTTTGATGCCTTCAGTGTGAATTTACAATTTTCATAGTCATGAAAATACAGAAAAATCTTTATATGAGAAGGTGTGTCCAAACTTTTGGTCTGTACTGTATAATATATATATATATATATATAATGTTATAATTCACAATTTAGTTGCTAAAGAACCTTATTATAGCGAGAAGGGGCACTCCTTTTCAGTTGCAGAACCGCTTTAAAAATATTATTTCCATGTCAAATAAGAGAATAATAAATAACAAGAACACCGTCTATCTTTCTAAAATGTGGCTTTGGGTCTTCCTTTACTTGAGAAACAGTGAGGCTGTGGAAGCACAGAGCAACAAGATCTACTGTCAGGTCAATAAGTTGATGGCAGAGTATAAATAAACATGGATATTTGTATATCAAAATCGTACATAAATAATAATATAATAGTACATATTTTACTTTTTTAGTTGGTGTTAGTACTATATGATGTAATATATTCTCTATGTATATAAATTGGAATATCTCAGAGCAAATCAGAAATGTTATATAAAAATTGAGAAGATGTGAAAAGTGTTAAATGGTTAAGTACATCCCATGTATTTTGTCCCTGTTGAACATTAAAAGTGCTAAGGGTACTTCTAGTATAATTTGGAGGGGAGATGTCTAAGCGCTCATATTAAATAAGACTAATCAGTATAATATATGTATTTGCATTTCTCCTACTTTGGCAATTACAGCTTTCTAGACAACCAGCAGGAGAGCAAAAAAAATGCTGTAATATCAGGACCATATCTCACGTTCATTAGAACGAAAACAAATTTAGTTGCTGAAAAAATCAAGGGAAACGTACTTCCATAATATTAAAAGTAGCATTCCATATACCAGTCCCAGACATGGAATTGATATAATGTTTATGGTGCACTTTCTGTAAAAATTTATTCTATATGTTATTATTTCTTATTTAATATCTCATAAATTCTAAAAGTTGAAGCAGATTAGTGGGGATACACATCCTGAGACCTTCATCGATTGATAAAAAAATGCTTTACAACATGCTTCATCCTACTGAGCAGTATGCTACAGAGAATTTTGTGAGAGACCAATGGAGGTCTTATGAACCACCGATCTGCTACACATTAGAAGAGGCTAATGATAGGTACTTTTTAAATGCACAGTACAAAAACCATGCCACTGTAAGGGGATAGACTATATTATTTCTATACCTTCTCTCTCTCATTTGTCTCGGTACATATGTTATAAGGTATTATAAGTGTATGTATAATTGTTTCTATACAATGGTACTGCTACACTACTTTGTGTACTACCATTCTCCTAAAATGTGAATTTCATTGGTACTGCTACACTACTTTGTGTACTACCATTCTCCTAAAATGTGAATTTCATTGGTACTGCTACACTACTTTGTGTATTACCATTATTGCTAAATGTTTATGGATAGTGTATAGGCTAAGTGCAGTTATTGGACTGGCCACTAGATGGGGGCATTATAGTGTACAGACCTTTCAGCTAGTGTTTAGTATAGGAAACAGTTAGTTATAGGAGGGGCTACTGTGAGATAAGGCTAGGGTCACATTAGCGTTTGTGTGTGCAGCGTATCATCTGCATACGCAAACGCATGCCAAAACGCATGCTAACGCAGCATTTTTTATCTGCATCAGCTTACACATGATGCAAAAAAAACCACTGCATGTGCATGCGTTTTAGCATGCGTTTGCGTTATTTATGCGCATGCATTCGATATTTCAAGGTGCTGTAATCAGTTCCAGGACATGCGCAGTCTGAAGTCCGCATGTGTATCGAATGCATCTATGCGCATGTCCTTGCGTACCAATGCTCATAGACAGTAATGCGTTTTTTTTATGCACACATCCACATGCGCATGAGTGTGCATATTTTATGGATTTTTGACGCTTCAAAAAAATGCAACATGTTGAGTTCGCCGGACCCCACCACACACCGCGAAATGAAGCATGCGTACGCAAACACATGCGAATGCATGCATGTCCCTGCGTACACCATGTTAAAGATATGTACGCGTGACGTATGCGGATCTATGCGGATCAAACGCTGCGCACTGATACGCAAATGCGAAAACAGCCTAAGAGAGGAACATTTCCTGATTCTAGTTAGTTCGGGCCAGGGTGCCCTTGCTGTGAGCACAGGCTCAAGGGCTCAGGGTTAAGACCCAATCTGCTTCCCTAAGCTTTAGTGCTCAGGGATATCGTAGCAGCTCTGCAACATTTAAGCCAGAATACCAGCTGTCCACAGCACCAGGCCAGGACAGCAGTAGGCCAGTACAGCAGGAGATCACAGTGGACTACGAAGAAAGACTAAAGACAGAAGTAGTAACAATGTGGGATCACAAGTGGCTCCAGAATGTGGCAACTCATCACTTGTGCTGATGCCCTCAGATTGGGGGCGAAATGGCTGAGGGAACATTCAGAAGTAGTGAGATTGGACCAGGAGAATGCTGTGTCTTCGCAGGAAGCAGTGCAGAAGGGCAGGTCGCTCGCCATGTGGCAACAGACTTCGGGAACATATTATCTAATATCTGGAGCGAAACAGGCAGAAGAGTGTCTAACTATGGCAGTGCTGAACAGGGAGGACGCTGAGGACCCGTCTGGGACAGTCGGATTCGGGTGAGTGCTGTGTAATAGTGAGAGAAGTGCAGGGAAAGAGAAGGAACTGTGAAATGTGCAACATGTGATTGATGCTGTGAAGACTATGGATGTGCTGTGTAATGAAACCAGTAAAGATGTTCAGTTTAAAGTTGAAATGGACTGTGACTCAATTCTTGCGAAACCGATTGCAGAAAAGCTCCAGCATCGCAGAGGTTTCCCTAATAGCGCAGTGGGAGAAGACACAGGTCCGTTAGGTAATGAATGCTGTTTTCATGTGAAAGGAAGCCAGGGCACTGATGTACCAGAGTGTTTGGCCTTGACTGTGGCCCTGGCGACCTCTCACACCGCAACTTCACTTTTTTTCCTGCAAAGGTTTGACAAGAGGTTATTTTTTTTATTACACATCGATCTATATTTCAAGGAGCCATCATTAATAATCTAGCAATTTACTTCTCTGATGATGGGTGGACAAGAAAGGATGAGGGTATTTGTGAAGGTAATGATCCATTTGCAGATCTGTGATGGACTGTGCTTTTAAATCTTTAGCATAATTGAGTTAGGAAAAAAGACTCTTGAAAGTTTCCTTTGAATTGCAAGGTTTCCAACTTTGATGTCAGACTTTCAATTGGAGGCAATATACTTATTAATTGTGTTGTTCGGGTGGAGAAAAAATTATTTTGTCGACTCTGTGTTGGAGAGGTATATAAAGGGGCTGGCTTATTTATTAGCTAAGCCTGCCTATTTCTCTATCATGGCTGATTTACAGATAGAGAAAGGGGTGGATTTATTATTGAACTGAGCTATACATTAATTATAGAAATAATTTAGTGAGCATCTTCCCAATATGCTTTTTTCCACAGCTTTGCATTATTTCAGCAAATCTAGTGGTTGTAAGTAGACGGGAACATATTTTCTAAAACTTAATGCAATGAGGACTTGGGGTGTCTTGTTCTTGGTACTGGTGGGGTTCCAGGAGGTCAGACTCCCACATATAATTCTATTATAACAAGTATAAATTACATGCAATAAATATTGATGGGAAAATTAATTCACAGGACTCCGATCCATGGGATCGGTCAGGAATCTGTGACTTCTAGGTAGGAGTCTTGCGAATGTCCTTCCTCCTGGCATTTCCATCCCTTCTCTTAATTAGCTAGGCAGGCATGACGTTGTATGTGCAGTGCACCATAATGTTTACCTCACGCCAACATGGCTGTTCAAAACAAGAGCTTGGAATACCAAGAGGTAAAGACATTCACAGTCCAACAACTACAAAATTCTTGACCTGGTCCGATGGACTGGAGTCCTGCAAATAGATTCCCCCAATATTTAGTTATAAATTATTTATAGTGGGACAACACTTTTAGTCTACAGTGAGTTCGGAAAGTATTCAGACCCCTTTAAATTTTTCAGTCTTTTTTGAATTTACCAAATGGCTGCAATGAAACAAAGTTCATTGTTTATTCTCATTAATGTACATTCTGCACCCCATCTTGACTGATAAAAATCAGAAATGTAGACATTTTTGAAAATTTATTCAAAAAGAAATACTGAATTATCACATGGTCATAAGTTTTCTGAGCCTTTGCGCAGACACTCATATTTACATCACATGCTGTCCTTGTGATCCTCCTTGAGATGGTTCTACTCCTTCATTATAGTCCAGCTGTGTCTAATTATACTGATAGGACTTGATTTGTAAAAGCATCCACCCGTCTATATAACACCTCACAGCTCACAGTGCATGTCAGAACAAATGAGAATCATGAGGTCAAGGAACTGGCCAAGGAGCTCAGAGACAGAATTGTGGCAAGGCACACATCTGGCAAAGGTTTCTGCAGTACTCAAGGTTCCTAAGAGCACAGTGGCATCCATAATCTTTAAATGGAAGAAGTTTTAGAAGCTTTGGACCACCAGAAGTCTTCCTAGACCTAGCAGTCCAGCCAATCTGTGTAAACGTGGGAGAAGAGCCTTGGTGAGAGAGGTAAAGAAGAACCCCAAGATCACTGTGGCTAAGCTCCACAGATGCAGTAGGGAGATGGGAGAAAGCTCCACAAAGTCAACTATCACTGCAGCCCTCCACCAGTCGGGCCTTTTTGGCAGAGTGGCCAGACAGAAGCCTCTGCTCAGTGCAAGACATATGAAAGCCTGCATAGAGTTTGCTAAATAAAAACATGAAAGACTCTCAGACTATGAGCAATAAGATTCATGGTCTGATGAGACGAAGATAGAACTTTTTGGTGATAATTCTAAGCATTATTTATGGAGAAAACCAGGCACTGCTCATCACCTGCCCAATACAATCCCAACAGTGAAACATGGTGGTGGCAGCATCATGCTATGTGGGTGTTTTTCAGCTCCATGGACAGGACGACTGGTTGAAATTGAAGTAAAAGGGTGCTTCTACTCAATACTGAGCAAAGGGTTTGAATACTTATGACTATATGATATTTTTTTCTTTTTTAATAAATTTGCAAAAATTTCTACATTTCTGGGTTTTTTTCAGTTAAGATGGGGTGCAGAGTGTACATTAACCCCTCTCTGACATTAGACGTACTATCCCGTCCATAAAACCCGTGCCATTCTGACCATGGACGGGATAGTACGTCATAGGCGATTAGCTGCGCTCCCGGAGGGAGCGCAGCTAATCGCCGCCGGGTGTCAGCTGATTATCACAGCTGACACCCGTGACTGTGTGTCAGGAGCGGTCACGGACCGCTCCCGGCACATTAACCCCTTGCACACCGCGATCAAACATGATCGCGGTGTACTGGGGGCACAGGGGAGGATCGCGCAGGGTGGGGGCTCCCTGCGCGCCCCCCTGAGACCCTTAGAGCAGCGCGATGTGATCGCGCTGCTCTGAGGGCTTCCTCCCTCCCAGGACCCGGATCCAAGATGGCGCTGGGGTCCTGGAGGGAGGCGGCTTCCTCAGTGCCTGCCGAGAGCAGGCATGAGGAAGCGTCCTGCACTGCCTGTCACATCGCTGGTGTGACAGAGTGCTGTGCACACTGTCACACCAGCGATCTGATGAAATACAGTGATGTCCCACCCTGGGACAAAGTAAAAAAGTAAAAAAAAGTAAAAATAAACATGTGTAAAAAAAAATTCAAAATAAATAAAAAAAAAATAAAATATTCCCCAATAAATTCATTACTTATTGTAAATAAAAAAATAAAACAATAAAAGTACACATATATGGTATCGCCGTGTCCGTAACGACCCCCCCTATAAAACTGTCCCACTAGTTAACCCCTTTTGTGAACCACTTAAAAAAAAATAAATAAAAACGAAGCAAAAAATCAGTGCTTTATCATCATACCGCTGAACAAAAAGTGGAATAACACGCGATCAAAAAGACCGATATAAATAAACATGGTACCGCTGAAAACATCATCTTGTCCCGCAAAAAACAAGCCGTCACACAGCATCATCAGCAAAAAAATAAAAAGTTATAGCTCGCAGAATAAAGCGATGCAAAAATAATTATTTTTTATATAAAATTGTTTTTATTCTATAAAAGCGCCAAAACATAAAAAAATGATATAAATGAGGTATCGCCGTAATCGTACTGACCCTAAGAATAAAACTGCTTTATCGATTTTACCACACGCGGAACAATAAAAACGCCTCACCCAAAAGAAATTCATGAATTGCTGATTTTTGTTCATTCTAACCTCCCAAAAATCGAAATAAAAAGTGATCAAAAAATGTCACGTGCTCAAAAATGGTACCAATAAAAGCGTCACCTCGTCCTGCAAAAATTAAGACCTCACATGACTCTGTGGGCCAAAATATGCAAAAATTATAGCTCTCAAAATGTGGTGATGCAAAAAATACTTTTTGCAATAAAAAGCGTCTTTTAGCGTGACAGCTGCCAATCATAAAAACCCGCTATAAATAGTAAATCAAACCCCCCTTTATCACCCCCTTAGTTAGGGAAAAATAATAAAATAAAAAAAATGTATTTATTTCCATTTTCCCATTAGGGTTAGGGTTAGGGTTTCGGCTAAAGTTAGGGTTAGGGTTGGCGCTAAAGTTAGGATTAGGGTTAGAGTTAGGATTAGGGTTAGGGTTGGGATTAGGGTTGGGACTAGGGTTAGGGGTGTGTTGGGGTTAGGGTTGGAGTTAGAATTGGGGGGTTTCCGCTGTTTAGGCACATCAGGGGCTCTCCAAATGTGACATGGCGTCTGATCTCCATTCCAGCCAATTCTGCGTTGAAAAAGTCAAACGGTATTCCTTCACTTCTGAGCTCTGCCATGCGTCCAAACAGTAGTTTATCCCCACATATGGGGTATCAGCGTACTCTGGACCCCAAGAGTTATTGTGAAATTTGTCCTATTTCTTCTGTTACCCTTGGGAAAATAAAAAACTGGGGGCGAAAATATTATTTTTGTAAAAAAATTAAGATTTTTTGTTTTTTACGGCTGTACATTATAAACTTCTGTGAAGCACTTGGGGTTTCATAGCGCTCACCACACATCTAAATAAGTTCCTTGTGGGGTCTATTTTCCAAAATGGGGTCACTTGTTGGGGATTTCCACTGTTTAGGCGCATCAGGGGCTCTCCAAATGCGACATGACGCCCCCAGACCATTCCATCAAAGTCTGCAATCCAAAACGTCACTACTTCCCTTTCCGAGCCCTGACATGCGCCCATACAGTAGTTTTCTCCCACATATTGGGTATCAGCGTACTCAGGACAAATTGGACAACAACTTTTGGGGTCCAATTTCTCCTGTTACCCTTGTGAAAATAAAATATTGGGGGCGAAAAAATCATTTTTGTAAAAAAAAAAAGGATTTTTTATTTTTACGGCTGTGCGTTATAAACTTCTGTGAAGCACTTTGGGGTTCAAAGTGCTCACCACACATCTAGATAAGTTCCTTGTGGGGTCTATTTTCCAAAATGGGGTCACTTGTGGGGGGTTTCCACTGTTTAGGCGCATCAGGGGCTCTCCAAATGCGACATGACGCCCCCAGACCATTCCATCAAAGTCTGCAATCCAAAGCATCACTACTTCCCCTCCGAGCCCTGACGTGCACCCATACAGTAGTTTTCTCCTACATATTGGGTATCAGCGTACTCAGGACAAATTGGACAACAACTTTTGCGTTCCAATTTCTTCTGTTACCCTTGTGAAAATAAAATATTGGGGCGAAAAAATCATTTTTGTAAAAAAAAAAAGGATTTTTTTATTTAAGGCTGTACGTTATAAACTTTAGTGAAACACCTGGGGGTTCAAAGTTCTCACCACACATCTAGATAAGTTCCTTGAGGGGTCTAGTTTCCAAAATGGTGTCATTTGTGGGGGGTTTCCACTGTTTAGGCAGATCAGGAGCTCTCCAAACACGACATGGCGTCCAGCCAATTCTGCGTTGAAAAAGTGAGACGGCGCTCCTTCCCTTCCAAACTCTGCCATGCACCCAAACAGTGGTATACCCCCACATATGGGGTATCAGTGTACTCAGGACAAATTGCACAATAACTTTTGGAGTCTTGTTACCCTTGGAAAAATAAAAATTCGGGTGAAAAGATCATTTTTGTGGAAAAAATATGATTTTTAAATTTTACGGCTCTACGTTATAAACTTGTGTGAAGCACTTGAGGGTTAAAATTGCTCACCAAAGATCTAGATAAGTTCCTTAGGGGGTCTAGTTTCCCAAATGGGGTCATTTGTGGGGGGTTTCCACTGTTTAGGCACATCAGGGGCTCTCCAAATGCAACATGGCATCCAATCTCAATTCCAGCCAATTTTGGTTGGAAAAAGTCAAATGGTGCTCCTTCCCTTCCGAGCTCTGCCGTGCGCCCAAACAGTGGTTCCCCCCCACATATGGGGCATCAGCGTACTCAGGACAAATTGGACAACAACTTATGTGGTCCAATTTCTCCTGATACCCTTGGGAAAATAAAAAATTAGTGACTAAAAGATAATTTTTGTGGGAAAAAAATAGGATTTTTTATTTCATGCCTGGGCATTACAAACTTGTGTGAAGCACTTGGGGGTTCAAAGTGCTCACCAAAGATCTAGATAAGTACCTTAGGGGGTCTAGTTTCCAAAATGGGGTCACTTGTGGGGGATTTCCACTGTTTAGGCTCATCTGGGGCACTGCAAACGGAACATGACCCCCATCAACGTCTGCATTCCAAAACGTTACTACTTCCTTTCCAAGCCCTGCCGTGCGCCCAAACAGTTTTCCACCCCCACATATGGGGTATCAGCGTACTCAGGACAAATTGGACAACAACTTTTGGGGTCCAATTTCCTTGGGAAAATTCAAAAATTTAGGACTAAAAAATCATTTTTGTGGAATTTTTTTTTTTTTTCACACCCAGGCATTATAAACTTTTGTGAAACACTTGGGGGTTCAAAGTGCTCACAACAGATCTAGATAAGTACCTTAGGGGGTCTAGTTTCCAAAATGGTGTCACTTGTGGGGGGTTTCCACTGTTTAGGCGCATCAGAGGTTCTTCAAGCGCGACATGGCGTCCAATCTCAACTCCAGCCAATTTTAGTTTGAAAAAGTCAAACGGCGCTCCTTCCCTTACGAGCTCTGCCGTGTGCCCAAACATGGTTTTCCCCCACATATGGGGTATTGGCGTACTCAGGAGAAATTGCATAACAACCTTATCTGTCCATTTTCTCCTTTTACCCTTGTGAAAATAAAAAAAAAGTTTGTAAAAGATCATTTTTGTGGCTAAAAAGTTAAATATTCATTTTTTCCTTCCACGTTGCTTTAGTTCCTGTGAAGCACCTGAAGGGTTAATAAACTTCTTGAATGTGGTTTTGAGTACCTTGAGGGTGCAGTTTTTAGAATGGTGTCACTTTTGGGTATTTTCTGTCATGTAAACCCTCAAAGTGACTTCAAATGTGAGGTGGTCCCTAAAAAAAATGGCTTTGTAAATTTTGTTGTAAAAATGAGAAATCGCTGGTCAACTTTTAACCCTTATAACTTCCTAACAAAAAAAAATTTTGATTCCAAAATTGTGCTGATGTAAAGTAGACATGTGGGAAATGTTATTTCTTAACTACTTTGTGTAATATATTTCTCTGTTTTAAGGGAATAAAAATTCAAAGTTTGAAAATTGCAAATTTTCAAATTTTTTGCCATATTTGCGTTTTTTTCAAAAATAAACGCAAGTTATATCGAAGAAATTTTACCACTAACATGAAGTACAATATGTCACGAGAAAACAATCTCAGAATCGCGAAGATCCGTTGAAGCGTTCCAGAGTTATAACCTCATAAAGAGACAGTGGTCAGAATTGTAAAAATTGTCCCGGTCATTAACGTGCAAACCACCCTTGGGGGTGAAGGGGTTAATGGGAAAAAATGAACTTTTTTGCATTTGCCAAATGGCTGCAATGAAACAAAGAGTGAAAAATTTAAAGGGGTCTGAATAATTTCCGAACCCACTGTACTTCTCCAAACTGCTTAAGAATTGCATACACCCAACTTCCACTCTTGTTTCTCCGTGCTCAGCAACTTGCCCATCTTTTCTTTCTCAAAAATCAATTTGTTTCATCCAGCATGCCATAGCTGTCTAGAGTTCTTTGCTGAGTGCCTTGCTTAGATCAGTATGGGTTTCCAAAGGCAACCCCTGGTGAGAGAAGCCCTTTCATTTCCTGCAGAGTTATAGTCAAATTGAGTAAAAAAAATATAAAAAAATATTAAATTTTAAAGAAAAACTTTTTTCCTTTCAAACAGAAAGTCCCAAAGCATCCCTTCACTGAAGACACAAACAGCTACTTCTCTAAGATGAAGAAACAAGTACAAAATAAGCTTTAGTTTCTTTTAAAAATTGATACCTTGTTGTATCTGTATATTCAAGATTTTTAACATTATAGTCTTTTTCTATTTGCGTTTCTATTAAATTACACTAATACAGGTTTCAATTTTACCTTTATATACTAATGATAGCAAGAGACAAAGAGAAGAATTGTTGACCTAGAGGAATGGGCCATTTGGAAAAGATTTTTGGATTTTACTACTTTAAATAAGGGAATCTCCTACTTTTTGTACTTACCAAACTCCAAACGAGCGCTGTAACTATGGGAAAAGCAAATGTGCATATACCTGTATAGCAATCGATAAGCTAACAATCAAGGTCCTGAAAAGACCCAACAGGTCCCACAAGAAGACACACGTACCAGAAATGGAATGTGATAATTGCAGATTACTTTATTATCTTTCAAGTGTGACCCATCTGTTGGCTACTGTTAGCAGTTATTGTAGAATAATGGAAAACCTCTAAGAGCTTCTTGTAAATAGCATTCCATATTTTACACTATGCAACTTTCGGATTTTCTTAAGGTGTACCCATGTGTCTGTTTTTTCCTCCTTGAAGTTTCACAAGTGCATGTATTAATCACAGATTCTTTTATGATTTGAGATAATCCTGTCTGGTTCATAATATTGGATTTCAATGTATTTGTCAGAGAAAAGAAGGATTTTGAATGCCTTGATGACAGATACCGTTGATTAGATGTCATTGCTAGGTAGATAAAAGCGAAGAAATCATCAAAAGAATTAGCACCTTCCCTGTCATTGGTTCAAACACATCTACTGAAATATTTAAAGATCTTAACCTCAAAGCAACAATCCCCAATGGCATTTGACTTCCATCTGACTGGACCACAAATATTTGGAATCTTTCTTTTTTATTATTATTTTGTGTTCTGCCAGAAGTACAATGTTCAATAAGACTGTAAAGTATAAGCTGAGATGATAATAGTTAATTAAAGTCTGCAGCACATGAACAAACTGCATGAAACATTCCTATAAAATGTAAAGTAGTTTAAATCAATGTTCTCTAATTTGAAAGTTTTTGGTTTATTTTAATGTTGCCCAGTATTAATTTAAGAAGTTTTTTTCAGTGGCATATTTACATTTTTTGATAACCCAGCAGGACATATAAAAAAATCTGTAACTAAAAGAGGTAGATATTAATTAGCAAGACAGAATGCAATAATGGGAAAACATGTATATATCATGTTCTGTCCTGGTTTGTGACTTCTTATGTCATGTTGGTTAGGTAAGCATCTGTAGGACTTCTTTTGAAGTGCCAGTGAACCATTACTAAACGAGGAGATAGTTAGAAGTCTTTCCAATAAAGAAAGAGGAAGGGAATTAAAGAACCGCTTACCACAAAGAAATAACTAGAAACGGGAATGAGGCTCCCCTAAATTTTTCTTTGTTTTCCTGCGTGTATATCCAATCTCATGACTCTACCAGCGACAGCAGGCCCTTAGACTGAGGGTGGAAACATAAGTACAAAAACCTCAATCAATTTCAAATCCATTCTGTTCCATCTCTCATATGCCGCAAGCCTTTTTGCCTGGCAGATTCCAAATTCTGCCTTGCCTTCATCTTTTAAACTCTGTAGAGAGATCTTGTCTTATAATGGGGTACACTAAATTACTTCCATGTAAGGGCTGCTGGCCAGAGGAGAAAACCAGAGGCAAGAAAGGTCATCACGCATGGTGAATCGTCAAGGACAAAATCAAAAACACAAGCGAGTGGTCAAAATTTTAACCAAGGTCAGAAAATGTGATAAATAAATAGACACAATGGGATCAAGAACTAGGGCTATAAATCAAGCAAACACAACTTATTGACTGGCAATGGAAGTCAGAGGTCCATAGATTTAAACAGCAGACAGCCGCACCCAGGAATCCAAGGAAGAAGTAATCAAAGCCAGACAAGAATTAACCCCATAGCTCCAGGATTTAGCTTAATCAAAATAAGAATAAATTAGGAGTGTATCAGTTACACCAGTGGCTGAAGCAGAAGCAGAGGGGACAGGAACTGGCACAGATGTAACACGTTTTGATTTTGCTATTGGGCCCTTGGAACTGTAGTAGTGATGCTTTTCCTTTTTTAATTGTAATCTGTCACAAAATATGAGGATGGGAGGGTTTTATAAGATAGAAAGTGGCACAAATTAGCTTACTATATGGAAAAGATGGTTTTATGCCATGACTGTACTATTGTTTTAAAGCCGTCTGTGTGCACCAGACCTTAAAATATTTTGATCACCAGCGAAAAGAAATATTCTAATAACTTGGCGAATATAAATGTTAACTACTTGCTTGTTTTGTGTTAATGTACTTGTTTATTTGCTCGGGGCATCATTTTGAGGAATAACGTTACAATTATTTTGGCTGACGCAATGAGAAGCGGGAGGCACTTCATTTCGATTGAACAGTGCATTAATACATGAGTCACTGATTATACCCACAGACATGACAGTAAGGACGAAGGTGTCAATACATATAGATATTGATGCTTCAGATATATAAAATAGTTTTCAGATATAACCATATTATATTTGCTCTGTCTATAAGAATTTTAATAATAAAAAGCTTCAACAGCTCAAAAAAAACAATGTGGTCCTTTTATGCATTCTGCCCCAGAATTAATTACCCCTATTTTTCTGACATGTGAACAGTGTAAGTTCCATATACAGCCCAGCGTAAATTGACTTACTCACATACATATTTATGCTTTGATAAAATATTGAAAATTACTTTTCTCAAGGACTAAAGCAATTTGATTTCTCATTTTATACCTCGGAGTCTTCCTACATCTGCAGTTTTTTTTCTAAGTGATTTGAAAGCCTAATACAGATGGAGGGGTGTACTGTGATTCCTGATACCAGGCACATGTCCAGAGTCGCCCAGAACTGTATATTGTAAAACCACTATAATGGGAGAGCAGTGAAGCGTGACATCTCCTTATTTAACAGGCCTTCCATAATTTAGGATGTTACACACATTAATCTGATGCTGTGTGTTAGCAGCTTGTACTGGATGTAATAAACAAGTTAGCGTAGAAGTTGGTTGAGCCTCAAGAAACGCCAACTTAGCATAAACATTGCTTGAGAAACATGGCACATACTGCATTAAATATCATTACAGGAAGATAAGTAACGAGCTGAGTATCTCCCGTCAGAGAGGAGAAAAATTAGGTAACTCTGTAGGAAATGTTACTTTAAGCATACAGACTTAATTCAGGTTATTTTACAGGGCCCTATAGCTATGGAGAAATGTTAGATGGGGAATGGCTGGGGAGACCCCAAGTGATCCCACGAATGAAGGAACATCTGTACCACTTTAGCTCCTCAGAAACCCATTAACTCTACAAATTTTTTTATGCTTTCATATTTTCTTCACTCTTTTACTTTTCTGTAGACATTGTTTTTGCCTAATAAGTTTTAGCTTTGACACCGTTCATTTTATGATATAATTTACTGATAAAAGGGGAAAAAATCCAAGTGAGGGGAAATGTTTAAAAAAAATGCTATTCTGACATCGTTCATGGAAAAAAATTATCCGATTCTCCAGGTTAATACTACTACATGGCACATGCCTATTTTTTACTGCTATTTCAGGGTGTTAAAAAAAGTTGATTTTTTTGTAAAAAGAAAAACTTGGTTTGTGTTGTGGAAGCCGCAAGAAGAATGGTTAGGTCACTTCTTTTAACAGCTTCACGACTTTTAAAGCCTTAAGTCATTACAAGAAGCTGAAATACACTGAACATATGTGCAGCAATTTATTTTGACATTGTTATACATCTGTTCATTCTTTTAGGAATTTTTTTTCGTGCTTTTTCAAGTGGGTTCCAGGAGGAATCTGCGTGGAAAAGATGATGCCATGTGATACCCTAAAAAGAAGAAAATGTAAAACACCAAAATTGCTGTTTTTTTTGGTTGCCGCAAAACAGTAAATAAATACAATAAGAAGTGATCTAAGTATCATATCTATCTCAAAATAGTATTAATAAAAATGACAGTGCTCGATCAATGTAGAAATATAAACGTACAGGTCCTGGAAAATGGCAACACAAACAGAAAAAGGGTCTTTTTTTTATAAATGGCCATTTTTTTTCATCGGTAAAATAATAAATTAAAGTTGAACAAGTTTGCTATCATAATTGTACAAATGTGCTCAACCATGTTGCCAATTCATTTTTACCACACAATGAATGCCGTAAAAGCGAAATCCAAAAAAATGGCGTATTTGTGGTTTTTTGTTTGCTGTTTCGCTGCACTTAAATTATTTTCCTGCTTTCTGTTACATTGTATGGTAAAATGAATAATGTCATTGAAAAGCATAACTCATCCTGGAAAAACAAGCCCTATGTGGACAGAAATAAAAAGTTAGGACTTTTGAATGAATAACTTCAAAAAACAAAAATTAGCTGCGGTGGGAAGGGGTTAAATAGAGTGTAAACTCTGCATTATAGTATAAGCGGCTGGTAAATTCTTACTATCTGAATCTTTCATCATCCTTGGCTCATTGTAGGTTGAAAGCATGAAAACTTTCACGGTGCCCTTGTTGGCATGAATCCTGAACAAGGCCTGCATCCTGCACATGCTGCTGAACCTAGCAAACTACGAGCCTTAGCTATGAATATGTAATATAATGCTTCTATTTTTAATGACCATGAAACCCTACCTTGCTGATTGTAGTACTTCTCCAGTTCATTTCTATAAAAAACCTAATGGACACTAAAAAGAAGAAGTAATTGAAGAGATGCAGGTGTTTAAATAAACCATCTACTACCAAGTAAACCATAGCGCTACATTAGGCTGATTCTGCTTACCGAGCTGCTTGGCAACCTTACCATGCCTCAATAAGAATTTTTGCGCTTATTAAAGAAATGTTATTATTTATAGAGACGCTAAACTTACTGACTATAGTGCAATAGAATGTAATATACCATACTAGTGTCTGTTATGAGACTTTTAGAGATGAAATAAGCAACTTTATGTTTAGTGCTAAGATGTCACAATGGAAATCCCACTCATACAAAATGCATTAAAGACACGTCTGAGGATATAAAGTCAATTGTAGGGTGATTACATGCTATACCATTGACCATGAAAGTGTGGAACGTGTTCATGTTAATAACAGGCGACGGAGCCATAAGATGTAAATAAATTGTCCTCTTTTGAAAGTCTCCATTAACTGCAGTTAGAAGTGAGATATGTGTTTAATTGAGCATTGAATGTTGTGGACCAGTGGCCCACGTCTTCTTGTTAGGCCGTAAATGGTAATAACCATTGAATAAAGACAGATCTGTTGCCTTGAGATTTCAGCTTTTCAAAGTCATAGCAGGCAGTATCTACTGCGATGCAGAAGTCACAGAAGACAGCCTTGTCTGGGAAGTCTTACTGATCAGGAGTCAGGACGTGATCTGAGGGAAGAGCATATAAAATATAATGTCCCCTAAAAAAATATTAAAATATAAAGCAAATAACTGCAAATATAAATTAAGATTCTGAACCATAGTGGTAGTAGGAGATTTTTAATGGATTTTACATTTTGGATATCTAACAAGTGCATTAAATTCTCAAACTTGTGCTGCAGCTCTCTTCAAAAGGAATGAGGATTTCAAAAAGAGATTTAAATTGCAGAGGAAGGGATAAATTACAATATGGAAATTGACCCCTCTTGGTGAGCATCACAGGACATTGTCAGCGGTGGGCTTACAAATAAAATTCAAATTAGGGCCCACTATCTTTGATGGTCTATGCCATGGCAATGCTCCATTTTGGAGCAGGATGGCCATCATGCTTATTTTACCCATCCTCATCCATTCAGTATAGAATATGGCAAGATAACTATCAGATTTTTAACCTCTTACCAATTTACTAATTTTGCTTTGCTTCCACATATCAGTCATACTAATTACATGCTAATAAGGGCAGCATGTTTTGTTGCAGTGTTGGGGTCATGGGTTCAAATCCCTCCAAGGACAACATCTGCAAGGAGTATGTATTTTCTCCCCATGTTTGCTTGGATTTCCTCCGGGTTCTTCAAGTTCCTCCCACACTCTAAAGACATATTGATAGGGAATTTGGATTTTGAGCCTTAATGGGGACAGTGATAACAACATCTGTAAAGCGCTGTAGAATATGATAGCACTCTCACTTCCTGTGGATATATGTGATTTGTCCGAAGGTGGGGAGAGTGAAGAGAGCATTGTCCAGAGGGATCGATTGACATAACAATGTTACATAATTTCCAGGAGGACCAGAACCGACACTGCTTGAATGGTGCCGATACCAGAGGTGAGAATAAGTTATTAATTTACAAGGCGCAAACATATGGATTGAAAAGCTGTTGTCCAAGTAGTGGACAAGTAGTGGACAACCCCTTTAAGTTGAAAAAATAGATTGTGCTAAGTTTCAAGCTACAATCTAGGTTACGTCTAGAGATGAATGGATCAATCCACAGAGGATTGAGGTCAAGCTGAATTTCTATAAACTCACAATTCCACGCTAATTCAAACACTTTTCAATTTGTTAGGACTGCAAAAAAAAAACCATGCCTGATACCAGTTCCTACATGGCTGAAGAGTCAGAGAGCAGACAAAAAGATTTTTTAGGCTTCTTGGTAGCTGTCATCACATAGGCTATCCAAGTTTATCAAGTGAATTATCATACATTGTACAGTGGTGACCAGTATCTGGGCTGTCAAAGATCAGTGAATTATACAGATCACATTGAAACAAAATCTCTCTCATTTTCAGAGAAATTAGAAGTTTTTCAGTATTGTGATTCAAGGCAAATTTATTCGATGCAAATCAAATTTTCAGGAAAAATTCAGCAAGCCACTGAATTTGAATTTCAAGCAATCCGTTTGTCTTTAGATGCATCCTTTATTTTAAGACTCCTGACATGTAGTTTACAAGCTGCTCTTAAGTTCAGACTTTTCTCATGAGGGTGTGATCCCCATAGAAATACAATTTTATTAAAAGTCGTCTAGAATTCTGCTGCATTTACTAGCTTTCATATGCACAGTATAGTTTTGCTTTGCCTTAGGCCACGGTCACAAGTTCAGTATTTGGTCAGTACTTTACATCAGCATTTGTAAGCCAGACACAGTTGCCTATAAGTCAGTCACCAAGTCACGAGGACCAGGTTGTAGCGGTGGAAGACGAGGGGTGGATGATGAAGTCCCCAAGCCAACCTGGAAACCTGGAATTCAGAGCAAGGCCAGCAGTGCTGATGGGGAGGGATCATCAGCAACCAAACAGCAGGAAGAGGAAGTGGGGTGGCCAGGGAGAGAAGGCAGGCAACTGATCCACAGTGCGACAACACCCCTCAATTTCTCTGAAAACAAATAGGTGTTCACCAGTCTGGGACTTTTTAAAGTAAGTTCTGAGCAGGGACCCAAAAAAATTGTTTTTTGCAACCTGTACTATGACTAGATCAGCTGGGGCCTGACCACTTATAGCCTAACTACTACCAGCACGATCAGGCACATGTCATCTAAGCACCTGACTCGATGGGCTGAATGCCTGAGTCTACAATTGGTTCCAGTACTGCCAGCTGGCGACACCACTACCTCTTCCCTTGTGCTAGGTGCTTGCAAGTCGCTGTTCATGACACTGGCACATATGCATCCCACCCTGCACTTGTCCTTTCACATTCTAACACACCATCATCATGCACTTCCAAATCTTTGTCCCACACAGCATTCAGATGTTCCTACCCCAGGTCTTGGAATGAAAGAGAAAGTTTCCAGCCACCCACCCCCAGGTCCAAAGGCTAAACAGGCACATTTCCAGGCTGCTTGCTGAGGAAAGCTTGCCATTTAGGCTTGTTGACACGGAGTATTCCCATCAACTCATGGCAGCAGCCGTCCCTCGGTACTTGATCCACAACCATCATTTTTTCACCTGGTGTAGCATCCCTGCCTTGTACCGGAACATAACCAATATGACATAGCAACAAGATGAAAAACATCAACATGATCCAATTATGGACAAATAGACATCTATGTTGCTGAACGGGATATAATAGGATCTATCGCAAAACTTATATTCAGAAAAATATGGTCAGAAGACCGGAAAAACAACCACAGATCCAAGATATTAGAAATTAACAAAATCTTTATTAATAACTTTAATGTGTGAACAATGGACAGGTGCACATAAAAGACAGTGCCAATAGTGAGGCGTGATGTCAGTCAATGTCATCCACCAAAAGGAACACACTGCTACTGAACTCCCCGGCTAATAAATAACATACTCATTATGGGCTCAATCTGTAACATAGCATAGCATAACCAATAGGGCAGTTATGGAGTACCATTTAAATAAGATGCAAGTGCACAAAGAATATATGTACCGCCATATGCAGATAACTGCACCCAGGTGGTATAATTAACCCCTCTCTGACATTAGACGTACTATCCCGTCCATAAAACCCGTGCCATTCTGCCCATGGACGGGATAGTACGTCATAGGCGATCAGCTGCGCTCCTGAGGGGAGCGCAGCTAATCGCCGCCGGGTGTCAGCTGATTATCACAGCTGACACCCGTGACTGTGTGTCAGGAGCGGTCACGGACCGCTCCCGGCACATTAACCCCTAGCACACCGCGATCAAACATGATCGCGGTGTACTGGGGGCACAGGGGAGGATCGCGCAGGGTGGGGGCTCCCTGCGCGCCCCCCTGAGACCCTCAGACCAGCGCGATGTGATCGCGCTGTTCTGAGGGCTTCCTCCCTCCCAGGACCCGGATCCAAGATGGCGCCGGGGTCCTGGAGGGAGGCGGCTTCCTCAGTGCCTGCTGAGAGCAGGCGCTGAGGAAGCCTGCAGGATGCCAGAGCGATCGCTGGTGTGACAGTGTGCTGTGCACACTGTCACACCAGCGATTTGATAAAATACAGTGATGTCCCACCCTGGGACAAAGTAAAAAAGTTAAAAAAATAAAATAAACATGTTATAAAAAAAAATCCAAAATAAATAAAAAAAAAAAAAAATATTCCCCAATAAATTCATTTCTTCCTGTAATATAAAAAAACAAAACAATAAAAGTGCACATATTTGGTATCGCCGCGTCCGTAACGACCCCCCCTATAAAACTGTCCCACTAGTTAACCCCTTTAGTGAACCCCTTAAAAAAAAAAAAAAAAACGAAGCAAAAAATCAATGCTTTATCATCATACCGCCGAACAAAAAGTGGAATAACGCGCAATCAAAAAGACCGATATAAATAAACATGGTACCGCTAAAACGTCATCTTGTCCCGCAAAAAACGAGCCATGATACAGCATCATCAGCGAAAAAATAAAAAAGTTATAGCTCGCAGAATAAAGCGATGCAAAAATAATTATTTTTTATATAAAATTGTTTTTATTCTATAAAAGCGCCAAAACATAAAAAAATTGATATAAATGAGGTATCGCCATAATCGTACTGACCCGAAGAATAAAACTGCTTTATCAATTTTACCACACGCGGAACAATAAAAACGCCTCCCCCAAAAGAAATTCATGAATTGCTGATTTTTGTTCATTCTAACCTCCTAAAAATCAAAATAAAAAGTGATCAAAAAATGTCACCTGCTCAAAAATGGTACAAATAAAAACGTCAACTCGTACCGCAAAAAATAAGACCTCACATGACTCTGTGGGCCAAAATATGCAAAAATTATAGCTCTCAAAATGTGGCGATGCAAAAAACTATTTTTGCAATAAAAAGCGTCTTTTAGCGTGACAGCTGCCAATCATAAAAACCCGCTATAAATAGTAAATCAAACCCCCCTTTATCACCCCCTTAGTTAGGGAAAAATAATAAAATTAAAAAAATGTATTTATTTCCATTTTCCCATTAGGGTTAGGGTTAGGGTTGCGGCTAAAGTTAGGGTTAGGGTTGGCGCTAAAGTTAGGATTAGGGTTAGGGTTGGGAGTAGGGGTGTGTTAGGGTTAGGTTTGTGGTTAGGGTTGGGACTAGGGTTAGGGGTGTGTTGGGGTTAGGGTTGGAGTTAGAATTGGGGGGTTTCCGCTGTTTAGGCACATCAGGGGCTCTCCAAATGTGACATGGCGTCTGATCTCCATTCCAGCCAATTCTGCGTTGAAAAAGTCAAACGGTGCTCCTTCACTTCTGAGCTCTGCCATGCGCCCAAACAGTAGTTTACTCCCGCATATGGGTATCAGCGTACTCTGGACCCCAAGAGTTATTGTGCAATTTGTCCTATTTCTTCTGTTACCCTTGGGAAAATAAAAAACTGGGGGCGAAAATATCATTTTTGTACAAAAAAAATATTTTTTTGTTTTTACGGCTGTACATTATAAACTTCTGTGAAGCACTTGGGGCTTCATAGCGCTCACCACACACCTAGATAAGTTCCTTGTGGGGTCTATTTTCCAAAATGGGGTCACTTGTTGGGATTTCCACTGTTTAGGCGCATCAGGGGCTCTCCAAATGCGACATGACGCCCCCAGACCATTCCATCAAAGTCTGCAATCCAAAACGTCACTACTTCCCTTCCGAGCCCCAACGTGTACCCATACAGTAGTTTTCTCCCACATATTGGGTATCAGCGTACTCAGGACAAATTGGGCAACAACTTTTGGGGTCCAATTTCTCCTGTTACCCTTGTAAAAATAAAATATTGGGGCGAAAAAAATCATTTTTGCAAAAAAAAAAAAGATTTTTTATTTTTACGGCTGTGCGTTATAAACTTCTGTGAAGCACTTCGGGGTTCAAAGTGCTCACCACACATCTAGATAAGTTCGATGTGGGGTCTATTTTCCAAAATGGGGTCACTTGTGGGGGGTTTCCACTGTTTAGGTGCATCAGGGGCTCTCCAAATGTGACATGACGCCCCCAGACCATTCCATCAAAGTCTGCAATCCAAAACGTCACTACTTCCCTTCCGAGCCCTGACGTGCGCCCATACAGTAGTTTTCTCCCACATATTGGGTATCAGCGTACTCAGGACAAATTGGACAACTTTTGGGGTCCAATTTCTCCTGTTACCCTTGTGAAAATAAAATATTGGGGGCGAAAAAATCATTTTTGTAAAAAAAAAAAGATTTTTTATTTTTACGGCTGTGCGTTATAAACTTCTGTGAAGCACTTCGGGGTTCAAAGTGCTCACCACACATCTAGATAAGTTCCTTGTGGGGTCTATTTGCCAAAATGGGGTCACTTGTGGGGGGTTTCCACTGTTTAGGTGCATCAGGGGCTCTCCAAATGTGACATGACGCCCCCAGACCATTCCATCAAAGTCTGCAATCCAAAACGTCACTACTTCCCTTCCGAGCCCCGACGTGTGCCCATACAGTAGTTTTCGCCCACATATTGGGTATCAGTGTACTCAGGACAAATTGGACAACTTTTGGGTTCCAATTTCTTCTGTTACCCTTGTGAAAATAAAATATTGGGGGCAAAAAAATCATTTTTGTAAAAAAAAAAAAAAAGATTTTTTATTTTACGGCTGTAAGTTATAAACTTTAGTGAAACACCTGGGGGTTCAAAGTTCTCACCACACATCTAGATAAGTGTAATGTATGTAGTACAGTTCATATAGCGTCTTGTGCTTGGGTGCGATGAAAACACAGGAGTCACAGGTTTGATATAGAAAAGTCCTGTATTACTTCATACAAGTTGGCAGAAATAGTCACACAGTTTGCAGACACAGAAACAGGAGACACAGCAGGCCAGAGTAATCCAAGCTCAGCAATCACTCTCCAATACAGATTCAGGATCTTCTTCTCTGTTACCGTAAGTCCATGCAAACGTGGGTCTTTCAAAGAGCAGGGTTCAGAGTCCACAAGTGCTTCAGAGTTCCTCAGTAGGAATAGCTGGAGTACAAGGTCCAAGGCTTACAGGAGTCAAGTCACAGGTTCACTGCAGGCTAGATTCTGAAGCACTGATTGCTCAGCTGTGGCTGCTTAAGAAGCAAAGGAGAGAATCAGGGCGGGAACATGCAAGCTGGAAACTCCATTTTGACTGAGGGCAAGATAGCTGCAGCAAGACAGAGAGTAAAATGGCTGACGAACAAACTGAGTTTCAGGAATATATACATAGAACCTTACATTACTCCCCCTTAAGGACAACCTCCGGATGACCTCAGACCAGGCTTGTGTGGGTACCTCTGATGAAACTGACGGAGCAAGCGAGGAGCATTAACGTTATTGACCGGTTCCCATGAGTTGTCCTCCACTGGGTAGCCCTGCCATTTAATCAGATATTGTAACTGATTTCTATACAACCTGGAATCTAAAATCCTTTCCACCACAAATTCTTCCTGACCATCGACTAGCACTGGGTCAGGGCAAGGAGAGGAACGTCCAGGAAACGTATTGGGTGTCGCAGCCTTTAGTAGGGATACATGAAAGACAGGGTGGATTCTCATAGTTCTGGGCAGTTGAAGACGACAAGCAACGGTACTTATAATTTTACTGATTTTATAGGGTCCAATGTACTTATGTCCCAACTTAGACGATGGAATCCTTAACTTAAGATTTCTGGTTGACAGAGAGACCAAGTCTCCTACCTTGAAAGCTGGTGCAGGTTTACGAAATTTATCTGCTGCTTTCTTGTACCTTTCTTGAGCCGATTCCAGATTTTCCTTTAGAAGATCCATATTCTTATGTTAAGACGTGATTCTTTCAGCCACTGCTGGTAAAGGCGTTTCTATGGGAAATCGTGGTAGAATGTTAGGATGATAACCTAGATTAGAGTAAAAAGGAGACTGTTTAGTGGAGGCACTCTGAGAGTTGTTATACGAGAACTCAGCTAATGGAAGTAGATCCACCCAATCACCCTGTAGGTGGCAGATAAAGCAGCGGAGATACTGCTCCAGGGTTTGATTGGTTCGTTCGGTCTGTCCATTAGTCTGGGGATGAAAAGCAGAAGAAAGGTTTACTTTAATGTCCAATGCTGCACAGAAATTTTGCCAAAACCTAGAAGTGAATTGCACCCCTCGATCCGAAATAACCTCATCCGGTACTCCATGTAAGCGAAACACATCTTTAATCATCAAATCTGATGTCTGTTTTGCAGTGGGTAAGCCGACACAAGGGATAAAATGAGCTGCCTTTGTTAGACGGTCAACCACCACTAGAATAGTGTTCTTCCCCTGAGAGGTTGGTAACTCCACAATGAAGTCCATAGAAATGGATCCCCACGGGCGGGACGGGGTGGGAAGAGGCTGTAACAGACCAGTTGGTGAGGAGCGAGGTGTTTTGCATCTTGCACAGACCTCACATGAAGTGACATAATTCAAAACATCCTTCCTGCAAGTGGGCCACCAAAAGAAACGAGAAAGAAATTCCTGTGTCTTTAGAATTCCTCTATGCCCAGCTATCTTGGAATCGTGAATGAGTTGCAATACTCTTAATCTGACTGTTTCAGGAATATACAGACGTTGTCCCTAAATCCACACACCATTCTTAAAGACAAGACTTACGTCCCTTGGGGGTTGTGCCAAAAAGGAATCCGCATGGTATGCTTCCTTGATGTCCTTAAGTAGGTCTTGATTATGAATTACTCCTAGGAATCTAGAGTCTGGAAGAATAGTCTTAGGAGGAGTAATTGGACGTGTCTCTGCTGAGTAAATCCTAGAGAGTGCATCAGCCTTTCCATTGCGCGATCCTGGTCTATAAGAGATGATAAAATTAAATTGGTTTAAGAAAAGATTCCAGCGAGCCTGGCGAGGAGTCAGGCACTTAGCCGACCTGATAAACTCAAGGTTACGATGGTCTGTCAGGACGACTATTTGCTGTGCAGCTCCCTGAAGAAGGTGTCTCCATTCTTTGAAGGCGGCAATAATGGCCAACAACTCTCTATTGCCCACATCGTAGTTCCTCTCAGCCGAAGACAACTGCTGGGAAAAGAAGGCACAGGGATGCAAGACATTCTTCTCACCTGTTCTCTGAGAGAGTATAGCTCCAACGGCACAGTCTGAAGCATCCACCTCTATTATGAAGGCAAGCTCGGGGTTGGGATGTACTAGGATAGGTGCAGTGGTAAATTTATCTTTTAGACGGGAAAATGCTTCCTGGGCTTGGGGAGTCCAGGAAAACCTAGACTCTTTCCGGGTAAGTTGAGTGATAGGTGACACTACCTCAGAGAAATTTCTAATGAAACGTCTATAGAAGTTGGCAAACCCGATGAAGCGCTGTACCTCCTTCACATTTCTAGGACTTGGCCAATCCTTGATGGCTTGGGTTTTGCTTCCATCCATACTAATTCCTTGTGTAGACAGTACATACCCCAGAAATTGAATTTCGGTCCTATGGAATTCACACTTTTCAAGTTTGATGTAAAGATGATTTTGTCTTAGACGTTCCAAGACCATTCTCACATGTCCATGATGTTCCTCTGTGGAGTTAGAAAAAATTAGAATATCATCCAAATAAATTACCACGAATGTATCTAGGAGATCCCTGAAGATGTCATTCACCAAGTGTTGGAAAGTGGCTGGGGCGGTACTCAGACCAAAAGGCATAACTAGATATTCAAAGTGTCCATAGCGTGACCTGAATGCAGTCTTCCATTCATCCCCAGGTCTAATACGGACTAAGTTATAGGCCCCACGAAGATCTAGTTTAGAAAAAATTTTGGCATGTCGCACTCTCTCCAATAACTCAGGGATTAAAGGCAATGGATAACGGTTTCTAATAGTAACCTTATTGAGTTCCCTATAGTCTACGCATGGTCTCAGAGATCCATCTTTCTTCTTTACAAAGAAGATGGGTGCACCTGCAGGAGATGAAGAGGGCGTATGAAGCCCTTGGCTAGATTTTCATCTATGTAATCCTTTAAAGCCTTTAGCTCGGGCCCCGCCAGGGGGTAGATCTTACCAAAAGGTATCTCTGCTCCAGGCAATAATTCAATTGGACAATCATATGGACGGTGAGGAGGAAGCTGGTCAGCGTTCTTCTTGTCACATAAATCCACATAGTCCTGGTATACAGCTGGTAGTTCAGGGACTGACATGATTCCTTTAGGAACAGAGCAAGCTGAAACTTTTGGACTCATCTGTTTCTCTGGAAAGTGTAATTCCTTGGTCTCCCAGTTAATGGTAGGATTCTGAGCCTGCAGCCATGGTAGCCCTAGAATAATGGGAAAGTGGGAGAAGAGATAAGCATAAAGGACAGTTTCTCTTGATGATCTTTACCCATAAGAACCCTCAAAGGCTCTGTTTCCTGATCCACTGGTCCAGAGGTCAACAGGGAGCCATCCACAGTTTCCATCTGTACTGGAGTAGCCTTCTTCACTGAACGTATTCCCTGTTTCAGAGCAAAGGAGACATCCATAAAATTTCCACTTGCCCCTGAGTCGATCATAGCAGAGCTAGACACCCAAGCTGAGTCAACCCAGAGTTTGATGGAAAGAAAGCAATGGGAATTGTTTTTTCTACAACTCAGCTGGGACACCGCTGAGGAAACTTGAAAAATGGCAGCGTTTACACAGTCAACGTCCTCAGAGGTAACAGAGTTTAAGTCCGAGAAATCAAGATCTGTTGCTGCAGATCTCTCTGGAGCCTGAGGCTCGGACCTGACAGATCCCCTCTCGCAACACTCACAATGAATGAGTGCTGCAGTAGTTTTACGAGAACGGCTGGGGCAGTTTATAATGAAGTGCCCTGACTTACCACAATAGAAACATAGATTCTCCTTAAAACGATGTTCCTTGCGTGCATCACTAACCGTCGTTGTAAAGAGTCTACCTGCATGGGTTCAGGTTCAGGTTCCCGTGTAATCCTACTCAAAGGTTCCTTAGCTGGAGAGGAAGGTAGGAAAAGGTTAGTACGATTGCTTTCGAACCATCTCTCTTGCCTGCGTTCAGTCAGACGAGTATCAATACGGATGCAGTAGTTAATAAAGTCACCTAACGCAGTGGGAGGGTCGGCACGAGCAAGTTCATCCTTAATCAGTGGAGATAACCCCTTTCGAAAAATAGATTTTTTGGCGGAACTGTCCCAGGTGGTATCAAGGGCCCATCTCCTGAAATCCAAGGCATATTCAGCTACCGAGTGCTTACCTTGGCGCAAAGCTAACATGGCTGCTTCAGCTGTTGCACCTCGATTGGGGTCATCAAACACCTGCCCCATGGCTGAAATAAAATCATCAAGGTGATTCAAACAATCATCCTCAGTCTCAATCAGAGGGTTTGCCCACATTAAAGCCTGGACTCGCCCCTCTAGAAACCTCAATCCTGGCTCGCAAATCCTGGGTAGTCTGTTCCAACCACTTGCAAATTGTGATTATTGAGGTCCTGTAGATTTGTAAAACGGGTCTTCATATTCTGCAAATCTGCAAGGATATTATCAGTCACTCCGCAAAGTTCCTTTATGCGGGCCTCCATTTTCCAGATCTTTTAAGACAGGATTACTGGAAGAAGAGGAGAGAAAAAAAACAATAGTGTTCACCTGTGGCAACACTGCAGAGAGAAAAAAAATTAAGGGAACTGCTCACCTGGAATGGTTGTGAGAAGTCACAACCACTATCATCACAGAAAGTTTCAACCAGACATCTGATATCCAGAGTTACAGCAGACAAAAAAGAGAAAAGAAAGGAAAAAAAAAAAAACAATAGTGTTTACCTGTGGTAACACTGCAAAAAGAAAAAACTTAAGGGAATTGCTCACCTGGAATGGTTGTGAGAAGTCACAACCACTGTCATCACAGAAAGTACAACCGGACGTCTGATATCCACAGTACAGCAGACACAGCCTTCCAGACCCAGCAGACACTAACGTTTTGGCTTCAGAATCTTATAATGTATGTAGTACAGTTCATATAGCGTCTTGTGCTTGGGTGCGATGAAAACACAGGAGTCACAGGTTTGATATAGAAAAGTCCTGTATTACTTCATACAAGTTGGCAGAAATAGTCACACAGTTTGCAGACACAGAAACAGGAGACACAGCAGGCCAGAGTAATCCAAGCTCAGCAATCACTCTCCAATACAGATTCAGGATCTTCTTCTCTGTTACCGTAAGTCCATGCAAACGTGGGTCTTTCAAAGAGCAGGGTTCAGAGTCCACAAGTGCTTCAGAGTTCCTCAGTAGGAATAGCTGGAGTACAAGGTCCAAGGCTTACAGGAGTCAAGTCACAGGTTCACTGCAGGCTAGATTCTGAAGCACTGATTGCTCAGCTGTGGCTGCTTAAGAAGCAAAGGAGAGAATCAGGGCGGGAACATGCAAGCTGGAAACTCCATTTTGACTGAGGGCAAGATAGCTGCAGCAAGACAGAAAGTAAAATGGCTGACGAACAAACTGAGTTTCAGGAATATATACATAGAACCTTACAATAAGTTCCTTGAGGGGTCTAGTTTCCAAAATGGTGTCATTTATGGGGGTTTCCACTGTTTAGGCAGATCAGGAGCTCTCCAAACACGACATGGCGTCCAGCAATTCTGCGTTGAAAAAGTCAGACGGCGCTCCTTCCCTTCCAAACTCTGCCATGCACCCAAACAGTGGTTTACCCCCACATATGGGGTATCAGCGCACTCAGGACAAATTGCACAATAACTTTTGCAGTCTTGTTACCTTGGAAAAATAAAAATTCGGGTGAAAAGATCATTTTTGTGGAAAAAATATGATTTTTAAATTTTACGGCTCTACGTTATAAACTTGTGTGAAGCACTTGGGGGTTCAAATTGCTCATCAAAAATCTAGATAAGTTCCTTAGGGGGTCTAGTTTCCCAAATGGGGTCATTTGTGGGGGGTTTCCACTGTTTAGGCACATCAGGGGCTCTCCAAATGCAACATGGCATCCAAACTCAATTCCAGCCAATTTTGGTTGGAAAAAGTCAAATGGTGCTCCTTCCATTCCGGGCTCTGCCGTGCGCCCAAACAGTGGTTCCCCCCCACATATGGGGTATCAGCGTACTCAGGACAAATTGTACAACAACTTATGTGGTCCAATTTCTCCTGTTACCCTTGGGAAAATAAAAAATTAGTGACTAAAAGATAATTTTTGTGGGAAAAAAATAGGATTTTTTATTTTCATGCCCGGGCATTATAAACTTGTGTGAAGCACTTGGGGGTTCAAAGTGCTCTCCAAAGATCTATATAAGTTCCTTAGGGTGTCTAGTTTCCAAAATGGGGTCACTTGTGGGGGGTTTCCACTGTTTAGGCTTATCTGGGGCACTGCAAACGGAACATGACCCCCATTAACGTCTGCATTCCAAAACATTACTACTTCCTTTCCAAGCCCTGCCGTGCGCCCAAACAGTTTCCCCCCCCCACATATGGGGTATCAGTGTACTCAGGACAAATTGGACAACAACTTTTGGGGTCCAATTTCCTTGGGAAAATTCAAAAATTTGGGACTAAAAAATCATTTTTGTGGAAAATTGATTTTTTTTTTTTTCACACCCAAGCTTTATAAACTTTTGTGAAACACTTGAGGGTTCAAAGTGCTCACAACAGATCTAGATAAGTACCTTAGGGGGTCTAGTTTCCAAAATGGTGTCACTTGTGGGGGGTTTCCACTGTTTAGGCGCATCAGGGGCTCTCCAAACGCGACATGGCATCCAATCTAAATTCCAGCCAATTTTAGTTTGAAAAAGTCAAACGTCGCTCCTTCCCTTACGAGCTCTGCCGTGTGCCCAAACAGTGGTTTTCCCCCACATATGGGGTATTGGCGTACTCAGGAGAAATTGTATAACAACCTTATCTGTCCATTTTCTCCTTTTACCCTTGTGAAAATATAAAAAAAGTTTGTAAAAGATAATTTTTGTGGCTAAAAAGTAAAATATTCATTTTTTCCTTCCACGTTGCTTTAGTTACTGTGAAGCATCTGAAGGGTTAATAAACTTCTTGAATGTGGTTTTGAGTACCTTGAGGGGTGCAGTTTTTAGAATGGTGTCACTTTTGGGTATTTTCTGCCATATAGACCCCTCAAAGTGACTTGAAATGTGAGGTGGTCCCTAAAAAAAATGGCTTTGTAAATTTTGCTGTAAAAATGAGAAATCGCTGGTCAACTTTTAACCCTTATAACTTCCTAACAAAAAAAAATTTTGGTTCCAAATTGTGCTGATGTAAAGTAGACATGTGGGAAATGTTATTTCTTAACTACTTTGTGTGATATATTTCTCTGTTTTAAGGGAATAAAAATTCAAAGTTTGAAAATTGCAAAATTTTCAAATTTTTTGCCATATTTGCGTTTTTTTCAAAAATAAACGCAAGTTATATCGAAGAAATTTTACCACTAACATGAAGTACAATATGTCACGAGAAAACAATCTCAGAATCGCGAAGATCCGTTGAAGCGTTCCAGAGTTATAACCTCATAAAGAGACAGTGGTCAGAATTGTAAAAATTGGCCCGGTCATTAACGTGCAAACCACCCTTGGGGGTGAAGGGGTTAAATTGCCTCATAGGAAGATAGAATTGGCATGTTAGGTATGCTGCCTATTCAAAAGGTTGGGCCCATATGTAACATATTACTGCCCGCATGATAGCCAAGGTGCCGATGTATCGCATAAGGTATTACCTCTCGTGGTATTAAGAGCGGCACAGTCAGGGAGAGTCAGGTCAGTGCGTGCGTGCCCCAACGCACGTTTCGGATACTCGTCCTTCGTCAGGGGGCCAACTGACGAAGGACGAGTATCCGAAACGTGCGTTGGGGCACGCACGCACTGACCTGACTCTCCCTGTTCTTCTTCCATTCAGAACTTTTTCCATCCAGACCTCCTTGTAGGGTCTGCAGGAAAAATGCTTGGATTTCCCATTGACTCCCATTATACTCATTACTCGAAACGAACACCCGAGCCTTATAAATTGCTCAATTTGAGTAACATTTGAGCATTTTAGTGCTCGCTCATCTCTAATTTATGGCCATACCCTAAATATATAGCCTGGTACTCAGATTCCCATCCATGTGATCACTAAATTTAATTATACATACTGTACAGTGGGGAAAGTAAGTAATTGATGCACTGCCAAGTTTTCCCATCTACAAAGAATGGAGAGGTCTGTAATTTTTATTATAGGTACACTTCAACTGTGAGAGACAGAATCTAAAAAAAATCCAGAAAGTCACATTGTATTATTTTTACATAATTAAATTGCATTTTATTGCATGAAATAAGTGCTTGATTCAATAGAAAAACAGAACTTAATATTTGGTATAGAAATATTTGTTTGCAATTACAGAGGTCAGACAATTCCTATACCTTTTGACCAAGTTTGCACACACTGAAGCACAGATTTTGGACCACTCCTCCCTACAGATCTTCTCCAGATCTTCCAGGTTTCTGGGCTGTCCTGGGCAACATTCCATTTCAGCTCCTTTAAAGATTTTCTATTGGGTTCAGGTCTGGGGACTGGCTAGGCCACTCCAAGACCTTGAAATGCTTCTTGCTGAGTCACTCATTAGTTGCCTTAGATGTGTGTTTCGGGTGAGTGTCATGCTGGAAAACCCAGCCATGACCTATCTTCAATACTCCTACTGAGGGAAGGAGATTTGTTTGCCAAAATCTCAACATACATGACCCCATCCATCCTCCTTTCAATACTGTGCAGTTGTCATGTCCCATTTGCAGAAAATCAACCCCAAAGTATGATGTTTCCCCAGCATACTTCACAGTTGTGATAATGTTCTTTGGGTTGTACTCATCCTTTTTCTTACTCCAAACACAGCAAGTGTTTACCTGCAAAGAGGATCCCTATTTTTGTGTGGAGGGCACAAATAAAAATAATTGATTCTCTTTGGGGCATTTACTTTTGCGTGCTTAAAGAACATAACTTTATTGTATGAGGAAAGTAAGAAGCACAAAAGGGATTGTTACATAGATGGGAAGATATTAATCTGTGAAGGGCACTACAGACATTGGAGGGTTAAAGTGGGAACTATAAGGCTATGTGCACATGTTCAGAATTGCCTCGGTAGTGATCTGTAGCATTACTTTGAAAACTGATTGACAGGTTGGTCACACTAGTCAAACATAGTGTTTGACAAGTGTGACCAACTTTTTACTATAGATGCTACCTATGCCGCATCAATAGTAAAAAGATATAATGTTAAAAATAATAAAAAAAATAAAAAATCATGATATTCTCACCTTCTGGCGGCCCCCGTAGCCTTCCCGGTCCTCAGCGACGCTGCCTGCAACTCCCGTTCCCAGTGATGCCTTGCGACAATGACCACAGATGACGCAGCATCACGTGAGACCACTATGTCATCTGGGTGATTCTTGCAATGCATCCCTGGGAACGGGAGTTGCCGGGAGCATCGCGAGGATCGGGAAGGCTGCGGGGGCCACCGGAAGGTGAGAATATCACAATTTTTTATTTTAATTCTTTTTTTAACAGGGATATGGTACCCAGGAATATAAAGAGGAAATGGGGCATAAGCCCCTGCCAGCTCACCTAACCTCCACCGGAGCACGAGACCGCGAGTCCAGACCAGGATGTTGAATGCAGGAGAAAGAAAATGGGAGCAGTCCGGCTTCTTAAAAAGTGAAATGCCTTATTTTCATCAGGATAAATCGTCACAGACGGTGTCCTCCAAAAATGCTGTGCTAATATGCAGCATTAGCACAGCATTGCGGAATGCCATTGAATTCAATGGGTTGCGTTTTGTAAGCGTTTTTGCCACGTTTTCGCGGGAAAAGACGCGGCAAAAATGCTTACAATCCGCAATGTGTGCACATAGCCTTAATGTATTGAATTATTACTTATTGTAGGGTGTATATAGTGGCACTACTTCTTTTTTGGGGAGAGATGGGAATGTTATTTTGTGGACACTAAAAGAACAGTATTACTATGTAGACTAGAGGACACATAGTGGAATTATTACTGTATGAGTCAAATGGGAATTAATTTCTGTGTGAATAAATGAGTGATGGACATTGAAAGGGGCATTAGGTATAGCTGTAGAATGGGGAGTTTGTGAGCAGAGACAAATTATGTCTGGATGAAATCTTTATGGTAGTATGGTCACTGATAGAGAAGAAAATAGAAAGTGATGACTGGTGATTCTTTACTACAATCATGAAGTATCGTTTTTAGCAAAAAAGAATATTTGTACACATTTTTATGAGAATTTTACAGAATCAAGGTTGTTTCTTAAAGCACTACTTCTGTGGGTTTTTTTCTATCCCTTTGTTAGGGATCAAGTATGTAAGTGTAATGAATGTAGTTGCATACTCTCTGGTAGGCATCTTCATCTGTTTTCAGCCCTGCTCCGGTGATTTCGGCATCATGTAACGACTTTTGTTACCTGCTGGATCACTATGTGCTCCAGAAGTCTCTTTTCTAACACAAGTCTATGAGACCCAGAATACAGAGCCTCATAATCTTCTAAATAACAATGGTGCAGAATTACAGCAGGGAGACAGACAGCAATCACAATTGAATTATATGAAGCCCTTTTGTTAGAAAAGACCTCAAGCATTATGCCACTGATAAACATGTATGTCAGTATGAAATCTTCTTTGTAATTACTGTGCAGGTGTAATAAGATTAATTTCAAAACAAAGACTTACACAAAATAACTGCTATAGTTTTATTGAGGTAGGTTCAAGGACAAAAGCATAAATAATTCAATAGTGCCCAAAAACAGAAGCTATTCAAATATATTGTAAATAATGTAATATGTTATAAGGTTCTTAAAAAAAAGTTCTTAAAATGGAAATCCAAAGTTGCACTATGCTGTTAGCTTATTTGTGTTTTTTTTTCTTTTATTATTAGGAATGGCTTTCACTGACATACTTGCTTGTAGAACTGAAAATCGAAAGTACAAGAAGCTCCCTGCCTTCTAGTTTTAACCGAGAGATGCACAACTATACTCTCTTTGAGGGTATGACCAAAAAATGATTGACTCCCAAGGAACATATACCCCCAATTCTGCTTGAAACAAGCTTGAAATAGGGACAGATAAAGCATTATACATTTCTATATCCTGAAATTTTTGCTCTTCTTCATGAACAAGCTAAACTGCTTCCCATCCACAGTGTAAAACAGCTGTCTTCTACTGCAGTGTTCAGGGCATCTCCTGATTCCATAGAAACTCCAGGGTTTCTGGTAACCTTGGTCAGGAAACACTGCTCAAGCCTATGTTCCTGTGTCTACTCCTATCCCCTGGTGATGCAGATATAACTGTTCAAGCTGTGCTTTCTGTAAGAAAATGCAGGTTAAAAGTGTCCTCAGGGATATACAACATGCTGGCTGTGAACAATACTGACCTGTACTGACCATAGATGCTTCAAAATGCTTTGAAGAAGAATTAGCAAGCAGGGGGAGAATAAAGAATGTATTACATGAATGCAGAATCATACTACACAGAAGGTTTGTTTGTAGCCATGGTGCATCAAACTGTTACAGATAAGTCTACACAGGAGCTGTACATATCAGTAAGATAAATGATTGTAAAGGTTGACATATCCTTTATAGGATAGGGACATATTTGAACCTACAGTATGTTCATTTGCTTTCATAATGTTTCCAAATCTTACTACTCACTGTAGAATCTGTGCAACTTCTGCACATAGCTGCCCATTTTCTTGATTTATGACATAGGCATACACACTCAAAAAATTATGCATGACAGAGCACACATTCACTCTGTTGGCACCATTATAGTCTACGGCCCCGTAGGTGTATATGCCTGAATCATGTTTTGCGGGGAGGTTCACACATAAGCCAGGATGGAAGCAACAAATGGGTGCCCAAACGCATTTGAAAGCACCCTAACTGCCAAGAGCTGTGCAGTTGTTCAAATGCCCTGTTATCTCTATGTGTCAATGCAGTAATAGCAATGTTTATTCCAGAACAAACCACTGATAGTTGAATATGTTACAGCAGAACTTGTACTGAGCTTTATAGTTCTACTAATTCACCAGAGCCGTTACTTAAGGAGGAGAGCCTGTCCTGCCAGAAACCAGAAAGTGAGGAGACTGTAAGGAGACTGCATAGCTCTGAGCTGCCCAAGAAACAACTTGAGAATAATCCTTTACATTAATTATAGCAGTGTAAGAGGGGTACAGAGACTGGTTTATGCCCCACACTCCCTACATACATCCCTGAGAAGCTGGTACATTTGATATGGTATACTGTGGAATGCAATGTATATTTGATATATTGATTTTTGATATATTTTGTATTTCTTATAATATTGTGTAATGGCTTGTATATATCTATATTACCTTCTATGCCTTATAATGCTGCTATATTGTGCAACACAATGCACATCTGTTATGTGTAGGGTAAGTGTAGGAATTAGGTTAGCCCACTAGAAGGGCATGATAGATTTAGATAGGAATTAGTTAGGAGGGGCCAACTGGGGATAAGTTAGAGAGAGCTTCCTGGGTTCGAGTAGGAGGGCCTGGGAGCCCGGACAGGGCAGTTGTGCCCCGCAACGTTGAAGCTGAAGAGCCCAGCTCGTCCAGGGCCTAAAAGCTAAAGGTCACCCGGGAGTGGAGGAATACAGGGCAGCATCAACATGGTGGCAGCTAATTACATGGGATCAACTCCAAATGTCCAGGGCGAAAAGGACAGAGGACTCCTGAAGCGAGTTAGGCTGGCCAGACAGAGTGCTGTGGCACCGAAGGTGACGGTACGATCCTGCGATTTTCCTGAAGGAGTGAGGGACAGCACAGGGAAAGGAAATGCTATACTTTGTGATGAATCTTGTGCTGTACCTGTGACTGTACTGGACGAGCTGTGTGAAGAACTGAGTAAAGCTGTTTGTTTGAAAATGGAACTGGACTCTGCCTGTTATTGCGCGGTAATTAAATAAGAAAACCCACAGCAGACTGGAGAGGACTCTGATGTGCAAGTAAGTGAACCATCAAGTGCACTACAGAAGGGACAATGTGTTTATGTGACGGGAGGCCAGGGTATGACAAAGCACCCATTGAGAGCCACGACTATAGTCCTGGCCCCCATTACCGTAGTTTTCATGGTATTGAGGTGTAGTGTTGTGGCTGCAATCAATTTTTTTTCCTATTGGTTAGATCATGGAAAAAAAATGGAAAGTATAGTTTTACATAAGAAGAAATTCACGCATATCAGCTGAGCTGTGCTACTTTGTTGTCTGAATGTAACTCTTACGTCTTAAAAGTACGGTATTACCTCTATTTACAGTTTACATTTGGCGTAGGCCAAGCTATCAGTGAACAGCTCTGTGAGAATAATACATTTTGTCAAGCAAACAATACAAATTTTGAAGAGTATCCATAAAATGTTGAAGAAAAAAAAAATGCTTGTGTGTGCCATAATGAACACAGTCTAAGCAATGACATTGACTGTATGTCCAATTTATCACCTATTGACTAGCTCATTCAAACTGATTGATGAAGTCGGGAAGGATCTGAAAAAGGAGAATATATTTAATGGGCAACATATTTAGATGTTTTCTTTTCTGTAACATTACGGGTATGTGCCCACGTTGCAGATTCGTCTGCGGATCCGCAGCGGATTTGGCCCTGCAAATCAGCAGCAGTTTTCCAAGGGATGTACAGTACCATGTTATCCTATGAAAAAAAAACCGCTGTGCACATGCTGCGGAAAATTCCACGTGGAAATGCAGCGGTTTATTTTCCTTAGGGCTCATACCCATTTGCGGAAAAAAAAATGGTCCGTTTTCTGGATGGAAAAAACGGTCCGAATATATGCAACTGTCATGCGATTGTCATGTGATTTGTATGCGATTTTTAATCGCACCATCCGTTTTCCATCCGTTTTCCATCTGTATACAATGCGATTTTAACATGACGTTTTATATAGAGCAGTTCTCGCTATGTAAAAATTCATGTAAAAATCACATTGTAAAAAAAAAATGTAGACAAAAAGAAAATATTATTATATAATATATTATATATATATTATATATATATATATATATATATATATATAGGTCATACACTTCTACATAGTATAATAGCCGCTAATTCATCCCCGGCTATACTGTAAAATCACACTGACAGCTTTAATAAAGAATAGAAACAATACATATACACACATAGAATACATATATATATATATATATATGTCATTGTGACATATATATACATATATTTATAGTTCATACACTTCTACATACTGTAATAGCCGCTAATTCAATTACCGGCTTTTGTGAAATTACAGATCCGACATGAAATGACACATGGTTTACATACAGTTAACCATGTCATTTCATGTAGTTTGATATATGGCTTTAAGTTACAATTACATGAGTGTATGTGTGCAAAATTGCAGACATGTAGGGGTTAATTAAAGGTGTAAATTTGTTGAAAAAAAATGGTGGGCTCCCGCGCTATTTTCTAAACCAGACAGACAAAACAAGCGAGTGGGGGCAGATAATAATAGCCCAGGGAGGGTGCATTTATTTAGTGCCCCCCTGGCTACTAACATCTGCCCCCAGCCACCCCAGAAAAGGCAAATCTATAATTAGATTCGCCCGTTCTGGCACTTTGCCCGTCTATTCCTATTGCCCTGTAGCGGTGGCGAATGGGTTAATAATGGGTTAAAGCCACTTTGTGATTGAAAGGTGACTTTAAGCCAGGTTAATAATTGAGAGCTGTCAATTTGACAACTATCAATTATTAATCCTATTGTATGAAAGGAAAAAAAAACACACATTCATTATTAATCCTTTTAATGAAATAAAGACACAGTTTTTGACCATATTTTATTGCTCAGGTAATCCTCCATTCCCTTGTTCGCCTGTAATAAAAATAAAATAATAAAACAACATTATTCTTACCTATCCGACGCACAGTCATGTCCCACGCTGTAATCCATCAGAAAGGGTTAACTAGCTTTCAGCCAAGCAGCGCAGCTAATGCTTGCCGCTGAGCTGAAAGCTTCTGAATGAATGACTTCCTCTCCCGGGAACAGAAGAGAAAGTGATTACTGTGTGAAGCTTAATTGATTGCTTCCCACTGTAATAAGTTCACTTCAGGTTTAGCGGGGACACCGCACAGCATCAGTGACGTCAGAGGGAGTCCCTGCTGACCTGAAGTTAACTGATTACCGTGGGAAGCAATCAATTAAGCTTCACACAGTAATCACATCCTCTCCTGTCGGGCCGGAGATAAGCTCATTCATTCAGGAGCTTTCAGATGAGCAGGCAGCATTAGCTGCACAGCTTGGCTGAAAGCTAGTTAACCCTTTGTGAAGGATTACAGCATGGGACGTGACAGAGCGGCGGATAGGTAAGAATAATGTTGTTTTATTATTTTTTCTTTATTATAGGCGATCAAGGGCTTCGCAAGGATTAAGAGTTAAATAAAAGATGGTCAAAAAAATGTGTTTTTATTTCATTAAAATTATTTATTCTTCATGTGTGTGTGTTTTTTTATTTACTTCAATAGGATTAATAATTGATAGTTGTCTAATTGACAACTCTCAATTATTAACCTGGCTTAAAGTCACCTTTCAATAGCAAGGTGGCTTTAACAATTATTAACCCATTCGCCACTGCTACAGGGCAATGGGAATAGACCGGCAAAGTGCCAGAAAGGGCGAATCTAATTATAGATTTGCCTTTTCTGGGGTGGTTGGGGGCAGATGTTAGTAGCCAGGGGGGGCACAAAATAAATGCACCATCCCTCAGCTATAATTATGTGCCCCCACTCGCTGACTTTGTCTGTCTGGTTGAGAAAATACAGCGGGAGCCCACACATTTTTTTACAACGAATTTACACCTTTAATTAACCCCTACATGTGTGAAATTTTGCTCACAGCCACTCATGTAATTGTTAGTGAAAATCATATATCAAACTACATGAAATGACATGGTTAACTGTATGTAAAACATGTGTCATTTCATGTCGGGTCTGTAATTTCACAAAAGCCGGCAATTGAATTAACGGCTATTACACTATGTAGAACTGCATGAACTATAAATATATATATATATATATATGTGTCACAATGACATGTATATATATATATGTATTCCATGTGTATATATGTAGTGTTTTGTGAGCTGTCAGTGTGATTTTACAGTAGCCGGACAAAGGACACTGGTGCGTATAAATTGGAAAGCACTCACATGGTGCGAGTGCTGTCCGATTTTTTATCACATCCATTGACTTGCATTAGCAATTATCATGCCAAAATCGCTGCAAATCGCAGCATGCTGCGATTTTTTTCTCAGACCGATTTCAGCTGAGAAAAAAATCGCAAATGAGAAGTCCCCTATTGAATAACATTGGTCAGATTGCAATCCGATTTTTTATCGGCTTGCAATCGTCCGTTTTTGTCTCCAGTGAGTATGAGCCCATAGCATGTCAATTCTTTGTGCGGATTCTGCAGCGTTTTTACACCTTTTCCATTATAAGAATCCGCAGGTGAAAAAACGCAGGGCAAATCCACACAAAAACCGCAGAAAATCCGCAATAAATCCGCATGTAAAACGCAGGTCATTTTACCTACGGATTCTGCAGATTCCGCGTGGAAAAATCCGCACAGGAATCCGCAACGTGTGCACATACCCTAAAGTAACAATTTCTTGCCTATAGAAATTTTTTTACATTGGTGTTTTTCCAGCAGGAGGTTAGAAGAATGAAGGCTTGGAAACTAGATTACACTGGTGATTCTCTTTATCAGATTTCTTTTCATGCCCTTTACTATTCATTAATGACAGAGAAATTAGGAGAACAGAAGAACTCTGCCATGTGATTAAAGCACGGCACAATCCTGATTATGGATGAACCAGCCATCTCCATCTTATGTAGTGGGCATTTCTGTTGATTGCGTAAATCATGGTTTCCATTTAAGATGAGGTGACTGTTTTTTTACTCATTATCAGGTACAAAAGAACAATTATCACATATTACTGGCAGTATGTACCTGAATCTTTAGAAATAAATGCAATTGTCAGTATTTAACTAGTTGACTAAAAGTAATTTGATATCTAATCTACAGTAAACATACACAAAAAATCCATGAATATTGGGCAATTTTTTTATCAGATTTCTCATTTTAAAGTAATATAATAATTATATCAGAGCAGGAAGCAGTGAAAAAAGTTGAAAACTATTGTTTTATCATTGATTGTGATTGTCCGTGATAACTTAAAAATGATTGATATTGATGGAACAATCCACAAATGTAGATCCTGCTGGAAGCATAGTGAGCAGAGCTAAGGAGGGCACCAGATAAAGGAATTACGATCTTGCTTGGGGGATGAGCAAAATGAAATATCCAAAGCTTTACCATCCAATAGAATAAAACAGCTATTCCTGCTTTTTGCACAATCCAGCACATAACTCCAGCAAAAGCCATCGCTAGGCTATAATGATGCTCCCTCGCCTTACAGTGATCGAGTTTCCTCCATGCCAGCAGCCACAGTGAAATGACCATCAGATCTCGTTGGATGATTGTCAAACTACTGATTGACTGTCCGAAGTTTTTAAGAACCATTGTATACGTATCTAAATAAATAAATAGAAATATTGATAAAATACTGGATAATGGGGTTACTGTGTCTCTAAAGCTTGCAATGTACAATATCAAACTACTGTAGCTTCACCACAATAAACTGAATAAATATCTCTTATTCTATAGATCTTGGAATAATAATAAGTTCCAAAATAGGATGTGATTAAATAAAATGTTCCTGTGCTGAGATAATCTTATAAATGTGCCCCTGCTGTGTACTGTGTAATGGCTGTGTCTGACCGTATGGGGATATGGTCTGATCATACCACATCTCCTGGGCAGGGGAGGAAGCAACAAATAGCACAGCAGGGGATCACAGCTGATTCTTTCTAAGAGGTAATACATTCCTCTGCCTGTTTTTAAACAATGTTTTACCTCACAGAATCAGCGGTGATCCCCTTCATTCCTGTCTGCATACTCTTTTGCTTCCTCTCCTGCGCAGTAGATGTAGTATGATCAGACCATGTCTCCTATAGAGTGTAAGCTCTTATGGTCGGGAGGGTCCTCTCTCTCTCTTCTCCTGTAGAGTGTAATCTCTTATTGTCAGCGAGGTCCTCTCTCCTGTAGAGTGTAATCTCTTATTGTCAGCGAGGTCCTCTCTCTCTGTCTCCTGTAGAGTGTAATCTCTTACGGTCAGCGGGGTCCTCTCTCCTGTAGAGTGTAATCTCTTATTGTCAGCGAGGTCCTCTCTCTCTTATGTACAGTGTAATCTCTTATGGTCAGGAGGGTCCTCTCTCTCTCTTCTCCTGTAGAGTGTAATCTCTTATTGTCAGCGAGGTCCTCTCTCCTGTAGAGTGTAATCTCTTATTGTCAGCGAGGTCCTCTCTCCTGTAGAGTGTAATCTCTTATTGTCAGCGAGGTCCTCTCTCTCTTATGTACAGTGTAATCTCTTATGGTCAGCAGGGTCCTCTCTCTCCTGTAGAGTGTAAGCTCTTATGGTCAGTGGGATCCTCTCACTCTCTCTTCCCTAGAGTGTAAACTCAAATAGTGAGCCGAATCCACTCTCTTGTACAGAGGGTAAGCTGTTATGATTTGTAGGGCAGTCTCTCTCTTTGTAGAGCATAAGCTCTTATGATCAGTGGATTCCTTTCTCTCTCCTTTAAGTGTAATCATTTATGGTCATCAGGGTCCGCTCTCCTTTGCCTCATGTGTATTTTCCGACTCATTGCAAGTTTTTCAATATTAAGATTTGCGCAAATTTATTCGCCACAAATTTATTTTTGACTGAAACTTCTGCAAATCTGAATTTTAAAAGATCCGTTTAACTTTATTAATAGCCTATCCGAGGATTACGCTATCAGTTTTCAAAGATTGGATAACTCCTTCAAGTTTTGAAAAGTAGGTAGGAAGGTTATGGTAAGTAAAACACATCTACAAAAAGAAATGTTAGCGTTAAAATTGGTTCCCCCACTTTATGATTTTTCTTGAAGTTTAAAATTAAGTACATGGAGCCTTCACCCAAGGAGGACATTTCTAATTACCAAACATGATTACTTTGTACTGTACACCGGCACATTTATTTTAACTTAATTAAAATCCTTCATGTGTCTGAACATTGCAAAGCGTCTGTACAAATGTACAGCACCTCTGAATTTATTACAGATTTCTCCTGCTGAATCCGCACTCTACTGAATACTTGGAATATTTTCTATGATAATGATGCAGGGTCTTTGGAAATGACTAATTGTCACCTAACCAAGATACCATCTGTTTACTTCATTTGTGTAACAAAAAAGGCAGGTGCTATGTTATTAAAAATGCAATTAGATGAGCTTTTTTTCCATGATTTGTGATGACTTCCAATGTAGCGTGTGCATTTTTTTTCATACACATTATCATTTAGAGTGAAAAAATAAATATTTAGACTGAGGGGTCCCAGCTCCTATCTACACCGCCCAAAATGAGCAACTGCAGTTTGTGAATGCAAGCCTTACTATCAAAGTGTAATTAAAGACAAAGAAGAATCACTTCTCTTACCCCAGTTGCACTTGTCCTGGCTTCATATAAAGCTTCCCCTGCACTACTAATAGTATATAAACGCAGGCACTTATTCTGGCCTTTTATCTTAAAGACTGGAGTTTAAGCAGCTCCATAAATCTGAGCTAAACTGCACAATTTATTTTGTGCTTTCTGATTGCAATCTCCCGTTTTCAAAGTCTTTTTCTTTACTCTTTGAAGATTGAAATGTAAGTTCACCTTTCATCACCATTTTAAAGTTTACATATAGAATGAACCTGCATAAAAAGTTTGTAAATGCACTGAAAAGCCTAACTTGTACTGATCCTGATACCTGATGTTTTTCCAATTCTACATGCTTCAGAGCTTAAATCTTTCACCATTTCCTAATACAGTAGTTTGAAGAATCGTTTCAGGTGACATTTCAGAATAACCTTCATGGGTGTTTCAAGCAAAATAACACTATATCTGACTAATTTATGACTTGTATCCTGTTTTTTTTGCAGTTTTTCATTTTGTAGCCTCAAATTGTAATTATAAGTCTTCTTGAGATAGAAAGTGGAGACTAACTCCAGTGATGTCTCCTAAACACTGTACACACAGAGAAGAGGAGATCTATTTTCCATATCCATCTGTCAATTCAGCCCTGAGGTCAGATAAAACATTTACCAAAAGCTTCAGTACTGTCCATGTCTCAGCCTCAGTCTCCTCGACCTGATACTATTATAAAGTTTCTCATCTTTGGCCACGGCTACACGATGGACCAAAAACAAGTGTGCAGCTTGTCTGTGACATGCTGTTTCACTTTTTTTTTTTAGAGATGCGATTTGGCTTTCAAGGGCTCACTGACAAAGAGGTTGCTGTGCATCTAAAGTCTGCAATTTGGAATCTCAAATTGATAAGCAGAGCCATCTTCACCACAATAAAATGAATGCTGCCAGTGTCATTGGTTCAGCCATCTGTGCGATATGTCTGTGACTTTGTGTTGCACTACTTTTTAGAGCTGCAATTTGGCTGTGAAAGGAACAGGTTGCATGAGAATTGCAAGTTACATGCGACTTATATGAAAGGCTGTGGGGCAAAGCAGTTTACATTTTGTGAGAAAAATTCAACAGGGTTGAAGCACAACTGAGGTAGGAGTGGCACTCATTTTTGTGTGATGTCACATATTCAACACTATACGGAAAGTACACTTCATAGGAGCTCAGAAAAGCTGATTGGAGTATGGAAGTAAAACCTTGTTCACAAATACATCATATATACAAACCCTTTTCATATTACAGTTGCGTTGTGTTTTTCAGAACAGAAAAATGAGGCAGGAAAAAATTTCAGAGTATTTAAAATGTGTGACCACAGACTTAAAGGTATTATCCACTTCCCTAACTCAATTACTGGTTTTGCCATACATGATTAAGGATATAGCCCTAAAGATTTCCATATACCTTTTCTGCCAAGTTCAATGTTGTTTTACGCATTTCTACTTCATTTCCTGTGCCCTGGAATCAGCTCTGCAGTCACAGCGATCACTTCCTCTTCAGATTTCTCTGCTCCCTTCTTACTACATTTACCATCAGCCCTACTGCTGGGCTGCAAGCCAGCAGTGAGCACAGACCTGTAACTCCACCTTAACCTCTACCATTCCTGCCCCAGAGTCACACATAGCTCCAACATAATCTCCTGTATAGTACACTGCAGGGAACAGAAGTAATGCACAAAGCACCAGAACAGCAGCTGAAAAAAAAGATTATCCCCTACTCCATCTCACTGATTGATTGATGGATGAATAGATGGATGGCTGGATGGATAGAAAGATGGATAGACAGATAGATGTTACAACCCTGCCGGCATCACTGCATGGCCTCCCATCCCCCACCTGCCTTACACACCAGGTTACTCACTACTCCGGGCCATGCCGTGAGTTCTGTCTTCTGCCGGCTCTATGCTATGTACCTCATGTCTCCTGCATGCTCTTTGCATACTTCCGGGCTGTGTGCATAGGGGGGCGGCGCCGGAACTTCCTGCGTCTTATAAAGACAGTGTGCACCTTCTTAAGGTGTCCCCAGCCAATTATCAAGAGACCTCCGGTACTTAAGGCGTCCCCGCCCATAGGAGGATGCCTGAGCAATGCTTTATCTCAGTCAGTGTCTTGCTGCTGAGCTGCCAGGTGCTGTCCTGTTTTCTGCCTTCTCTGTGGGCTTAATACCCAGACCTGTTACTGTGCTTACATACCTTGGTCTATACCAGTGTTTCTTGCTTAGTCTGACACCCTGGGGGCAGAATACCCAGGCTTTCGTCCTTAGTTCTTGTTCTTGTTCCTGTACTTGAACTTGTCTGTACTCAGTCCTATTTCTGTGTCCATTGTATCCTTGTCTGTAGGCTTTCCCACCTGCTGTGTGTATCCTTGTGTCCATTGTGGTTCTGGTCTGTTCGCCGCACCTAGCGGCTCTGCTCGCCACACCTAGCGGCTCTGCTAAGTTTGCCGCACCTAGTGGCTCTGCTCGCCACACCCAGCTGCTCTGCATTTGCTCCATCTACCTACGATTCTGCTCTGCACTTGCTCTGCCTACCTGAGGTTCTGCTCTGCACTTGCTCCGCCTACCTGCGGTTCTGCTCTGCACTTGTTCCGCCTACCTGCGGTTCTGCTCTGCACTTGCTCCGCCTACCTGCGGTTCTGCTCTGCACTTGCTCCGCTTACCTGTGGTTCTGCTCTGCACTTGCTGCGCTTACCTGCGGTTCTGCTCTGCACTTGTTCCGTCTACCTGCGGTTCTGCTCTGCACTTGCTCTGTCTACCTACGGTTCTGCTCTGCACTTGCTCTGCCTACCTGCGGTTCTGCTCTGCACTTGCTCCGCCTACCTGCGGTTCTGCTCTGCACTTGTTCCGCCTACCTGCGGTTCTGCTCTGCACTTGCTCCGCCTACCTGCAGTTCTGCCCTGCACTTGCTCCGCTTACCTGCGGTTCTGCTCTGCACTTGTTCCGCCTACCTGCGGTTCTGCTCTGCACTTGCTCCGCCTACCTGCGGTTCTGCTCTACCTTTCTCCGCTCCTTGCGGTTCTGCCTTGCCCCACAACCTGCGGCTTTTCCCTTTGCTCTGCAAGCGGGGGCTCTGCTCTTCTCCCGCTTCCCTCCCTGCAGTTCCAGCTTCTCCAGTCTGAACAGGTCCCTACCTGTTCCCTTGTTCCATTCATTCCTGCCCATGCTGTTGTGCCTTCCAAGTCAGTTCCTGTCCCTTTTGTCTCAGCCTTGCCCACCTGCCTGCCAGTGTCTCAGCCGTGCCCGCCTGCCTGCCAGTGTCTTAGCCATACCCGCCTGCCTGCCAGTGTCTCAGCCGTGACCGCCTGTCTGCCAGTGTCTCAGCCATGCCCACCTGTCTGCCAAGAGTATCAGCCATGCCCACCAAAGTACCAGTCTTGCCTGTCTGTATTTGCTCGCAGCTAGGGTTGAGCATTCCGATACCGAAACCCGGTTCCGATATCTGAAATCCAATGTAAGTCTATGGGAACAAAATATCGGAATATTTTTAATTCCGATATTTTGTTCCCATAGACTTACATTGGATTTCAGGTATCGGAACCGGGTTTCGGTATTGGAATGCTCAACCCTGCTCGCAGCTGTCATAGCGTTCTGTTCCCCAGTGGGATCAACCACCACAGCCAAACACCACCCTGGAGTGGTACCTGGCAGCTACCTGCCGCGGTACCTGGCAGCTACCTGCCGCACAAGCCTGACCTCACCATCAGTGAACACAAAGGTAGCTGCTTAGTCATGCCCCTTCCAGGGTAGTCTGGTTGGTGGCACAGTGGGGCCACACCCCCCATGCTTGCGCCACCCAGATAGGGCGTGAGCATTACAATAGATAGATAAATGGGATGAATGAGATAAATACATAGATGAGATGGATTAGATATATTGCCATGTCTGCAGCAGCAGCATGAGCAGGAACAATGTGAGCTCAGCTGAATGGAGCCCCTCCCATCCATGTGGCAAGCCATGCCACCTGTCAGTTTCCAGAGCCCAGAAATGAGGAAGATTTTGATGTGACATCAAAGTAAGCCAGGAGATTCTTAACCAGAGATCATGTGCCCAGAAGAGCAGCTCAGGTTAACTCCTAAACGACAGCCGATATGCCTTTTAACGGTGGTCGTTTAGGGTACTTATTGTATTCCTCAGTGCCGCTTTTTAACAAGGAGAATAGCGGGTCCCGATGGATACCATAGTACCCTGAGGTCATGTGTTGACCCCTAGAGTACTGTGGCCTGTGAGATCTAGCAATGAGCTGAGTTTCACAGCCACAGGCAGTGTGACACTGACTGCTCTCATGTCCTTCTGTACATGAGTACAGCAGTGTATGAAGCCAGTGATAAAAATACAAATTTTACATGCCCCACAATGAAAAAGTGTAAAAAGTGAAAAAAGTAAAATAAAACATGTAAAAAGGTAGAAAAACACACAAAAATGAGCACACAAATCACTAAAATTCATTTTGCCACTCAAAATGCAGCGCATGTGATAACACAAAAATATTACACATAATTGATATTGCCACATATGGAATGACCCGCTCTATAAAACTAGCAAACTATTTAATCTGTTTGCCAAACACCATAAAAAATAATAAAAAACACATAAAAAATGTCACTGTTTTATCATAGTGACTCACAAAAAAGTGAAAAAAAAGTGATCAAAAAGTTATATGTAAAATAAAATGGTATAAATGAAAACACCAAGCCGTCCTGCAAAAAACAGCAAGGACTAATGTGGCCCATTCAGCAAAAAACTAAAAAAGTTGCAGCTCTCAGAATATGATGATGCAAAAACAAATTCATTTTGCTAAAATACTCTTTTTAGTGTGTAAAAATGGCAAAATATTAAAAAAGTATTATAAATCTGGTATCACGGTAATCGTACTGACCTGACATTCAAATAACTTTTACTGCACAGTGAACGGCGCAAAAAAAATAAAATAAAAACAGTAACTGAATTGCTGGGTTTTGTTCATTCTGTGTCTGAAACATCTGAATAAAAAGTGATCAAAAAATATTATGTACCCCAAAATGATGCCAAAAAATGTGCAACTCGTCCCGCAAAAATTAAGGCCTCATACAGCTCTGTTCATCAAAAAATTAAAAGTTACAGCTCTCATAATATGGCAACAAAAATCTACTTTTTATAAAAAAGCATTTCACTGTGCAATATTAGCAAAGCCTAAAAAAACCATATAAATTTGGTATCGCTGTAATCGCACCGACTTGCAGAATAAATCCGCCGTATCACTTACACCACACGGTGAACCATGCAAAAATAAAAATAAGAACTATTCTTGTACTGATGTCTATATGTTCTTTCTAACCCCCAAAAATAGGAATAAGGCTTGGCTTATATTCATCCTGCGCTCTCCACTGAGAGCTTTCGTCGGGGTTTGGTGTAAATTCCCCAAAACCATGATTCAGACAAAACCCTGGATGGAACCACTCACTTATGAAACAGATGGGGTCACTTTGGACTGGTCGGTGTTCCAGCAGTGTCACATCACTTTAGGCATCTTTTTAGCGCACAAGTGTGGACAAACAAAGATCTGTGAATGCCTAAAAAGATGGAAACCACAAGAGCAGACATCAAATGGAGTACGAAGTGTTTCCATCTGCCTCATGGTGGAATGTTCCATCGTGGGTTTTGTCTAAATCACATTTTTGTGGGATTTACATGGAAATCCCTAGGAAGGTGCTAAGCATAGAACACAAGAATATGATCCAGCTTTACTCTGGAAGCGATCAAAAAATATTATGTACCTCAAAATGTTACCATTAAAAACCCTAACTTATCCCACACAAAACCAGCCCCCACTCAGGTCTGTCATCTGTCACTGGAACTATAGTGGGTTCCCATGTTACTGCTAGAGTAAAGACTCTGGAAAAAAGACATGGCTACTGCCCCCTCAAATAAAATCCAGTAAATTCTGCGCTCTCAAATCCTAATGCCCCCTCCTTCTGAGCCCCACTGTGCATAAACCACAGTAATCATCCACATGTTTGGCATTATTATACTGGAAAGAAGGCACTGAATTTAAGGGTGCGTATTGCCAGAAGAACATGTTGGGCACAATGTATTGGGGCACTACAATATATGGGGGGCACTACAGTGTATGAGGACACAATGTATGGGTACTAGACTCTCAGATTTGCAATTCTCCAGAAAAAATTTAACATGAATGTTACAAAACACTCATTGCATCCGTAAATGAATTTAATTGAGAGGTTCAGTTTCTACAACGGAGTCACTTTTGAGTTTTTTCTGCTGTTCCAGCACCTTCAGGGCTTCACAAAATGTCACCAGTAAACTATTTGAGCAAAATCTGTGCTCCAAAAGCCAAATAGCGCTCCTTCCTTCTCAGCCCTGAAGGGTGGTTAATCAGTAATTTCTGCCAACATATGGGGCATCAACGCGTTCAGCAGAAATTGCACAATAAATTGTGGGTTCTAGTTTCACCTATTAACCCTTGTGTACCTGACAAATTTGCAGCAAATCCAAAAATTACAATTTTATCATTAAAATGTCATATTTCCACGTCTCAATGTTATAAAATTCTGTGGGTTCAAAATACTCACTACACTCCTAGATGAATTCCTTGAGGGGTCTAGTTTCCAAAATGCGGTCATGACATGGCATTCCCAATCTTTCCCAGGCAAATGGAGCTTTTTCCTTTCCTAGCTTAGCCATGTGCACATGCAGATGTTTTTGACCACATATGGGGTATAGTCACATTTGAGAAAATTGCGCAACAAATTATGAGGTTTGTTTTCTCCTATTATCCATTGTGAAATTTACAAATTTGGAGCTAAAACAACATTTTCGTGAAAAAATGAAAATTTTCAATATGACAATCTAATGTTATCAAATTCTGTGTTCAAAATGCACAGTGTACCCCTGTATAAAATCCTTGAGGTGTGTACTTTCCAAAATGGGGTCACTTGTGCGTTTTTTTCACTGTTTAGGCACACCAGGGCTCTCCAAACACAACACTGCATCCGCAGACCATTCCATCAAATTCTCTATTCCAAAATGTCACTCCTTCCTTTCCGAGCCCTACCGTGTGCCCAAAAAATGGGGTCCATTTTCTCCTGCTACCCTTGTGAAAATAAAAAAATAGAGCTAAAAGTACATTTTTGTGTTAAAAAAATGTGATTTTTTTATTTTAACAGCTCTACGTTATAAATTTCTGTTAAGCACCTGGGAGTTACAGGTGCTCATGACACTTCCAGATAAGTTTCCTAAGGGGTCTAGTTTCCAAAATGGGGTAACTTGTGGGAGGTTTCCACTGTTTAAGCACATTAAAGGCTCTCCAAATGTGACATGGTGCTCTCGATCACCGTTTTGCATTCAAAGTCAAATGTGCTCTTCCTTCCAACCTGCATGCCAATAGTTTATTCCCCACTATGGCATCAGTGTATCGTAGAAAATGTACAATAAATTTTGGGTCCATTCTCCTGCTACCTTGTGAAATATAAAATTAGGCTAAAAGTGAATTTTTGTGTGAAAAAATTAATTTTTTTTATTTTCACAGCTCTACTTATAAATTTCTGTTAGCACTGGGGTTCAAAGTACTCAGGCACATAGATAAGTTCCTAAGGGGTCTAATTTACAAAATGGGTTACTTGTGGGTTTCCACTGTTTACGCACAGATGACTCTCCAACGCGACATGACTCTGCACTCATTCCACCATTTTGTACTCAAAAGTCAAATGGTGTACTTCCTTCCGAGACTGCTGCGCCCAACAGTGGATTTCCCCATATATAGGGTATTGGCACACTCAGAAAAATTGTAGAAGAAATTTTAGGTCTATTTTTTCCTGTACTCTTGTAAAATAAAAAATTTGGAGCTAAATTAAATTTTTTGAGTAATAAGTAAAATTTTCATTTTCCTTCATATTGAAAATAAAAATAGAGCTAAAGTTCTTTATTGTGATAAAAAAAATGTGATTTTTATTTTAACAGCTTACGTTATAAATTTCTGTAAGCACCTGGGAGTTACAGGTGCTCATGACACTTCCGATAAGTTTCCTAAGGGGCTAGTTCCAAAATGGGGTAACTTGTGGGAGGTTTCCACTGTTTAACACATTAAAGGCTCTCCAAATGTGACATGGTGCCTGCTCTCGATTCCAGCCGTTTTTGCATTCAAAAAGTCAAATGATGCTCCTTCCCTTCCAAGCCCTGCAGTGCGCCCAAATAGTTGTATTCCCCCACATATGGGCATCAGTGTAATCAGTAAAAAAATGCTGCTCTCGATTCAGCCGTTTTTCATCAAATCAATGCTCCTTCCCTTCCAACCTGCAGTGCGCCCAAATAGTTGTATTCCCACATATGGCATCAGTGTAATCAGTAGAAAATGTACAATAATTTTGGTCCATTTTCTCCTGCTTACCCTTGTGAAAATATAAAATTTAGGCTAAAAGTGAATTTTTGTGTGAAAAAAATTTCACACTTATTATAATTCTTAATGGGGTCTATCACAATTACTTAAGGTCTTTTAAAATGGGTTACTTGTGGGGGTTTCCACTGTTTACGCAATGTGACTCTCAAACGCGACATGACTTCTCACTCATTCAGCCATTTTGTGTACTCAAAAGGTCAAATGGTGTACTTCCACTTCCGAGACCTGCCGTGCGCCCAAACAGTGGATTTCCCCCATATATAGGGTATTGGCACACTCAGGAAAAATTGTAGAAGAAATTTTAGGGTCTATTTTTTCCTGTTACTCTTGTAAAAATAAAAAATTTGGAGCTAAATTAAATTTTTTGAGAATAAGTAAAATTTTCATTTTTTCCTTCCATATTGCTTTAGTTCCTGTGAAGCACTGGAAGGGTTAATAAACTTCTTGAATGCAGTTTTGAGGACTTTGAGGGGTGCAGTTTTTAGAACGGTATCACTTTTTGGTATTTTCTGTCATATTGGTCTCCCAAAGTCACTTTAAATGTGATGTGGTCCCTAAAAAATGGTTTTGTAAATTTTGTTGGAAAAATGAGAAATTACTGATCAACTTTAAACCCTTGTAACTTCCTAAAAATAAAAAATATGTTTAAAAAGTGATGTAGATGTAAAGAAGACATGTGGGAAATGTTATTTATTAATTATTTTGTGTAACATAACTTTCTGATTTACAGTAAGTTGCAAAATTTTCACCAAATTTCAAATATTTTTACTAATAAACGCAAGTCATATCGAACAAATGTTACCACTATTATGAAGTACTATAATATGTCATGAAAAAACAATCTCAGAATCAGTTGGATCCCTTGAAGTGACACTGGTCAGATTTAAAAAATTTGGCCTGGTCATTAAGGTCAACTCCTTTAAAGTGGATTTGTAGTTTCAAATATTCTGCCCTAATTAAAGGCACCATACTCTTCTCTGTCATGTTTTTCTAGCATTACAGTACACAACAGAATCCTGGATGTTGTCCTTCTGTGACTTCTCTATGCTGCTTATTGGCTGGATGCACAGCTACCATTCAAACCTTCATGCACTGATTGTTAGGGAGCCATTTTTTAGACCAAGCGGAGTTCTCTCTTTTGGGATTTCATTATGCCTTGATGGTTCAACAGAATCTAATTAAAAGCTGTTAAAATTTCAACAACTTCTATTGAAGTTTATAAGATATCGTCTCCCTCTTCTCCCCACCCATCTTCCCCCATTTCTAGGAATTAATAAAATGAGGTGATAATTGAAAAGTGCAAAGATTATTCTATTTTCTGGGACACAAAGAAAACTTTAAAATCACAGCTGTGAGATTTGACTGTGAATTAAAAGCATGAAATTAATATCAATCTCTAATCCACAGAGCATGCTCTGAGTTTGATTAATGCAGAATCAGCCATTAACAGCCTGAAATAAGAATTATTTGACATGGTTATTAAAATGTGTCAGTACCCTTCAAAATACCACTGCAAATGAACCTGTTAATCCTACATTATTTTTTCCATCGGGATTTTTCTGAAGGGGGAAAAATGAAGAAAATGTTATAGTTTACTGCTAATGGTAAAAATGAAGAATTGTACAAGGTGGGTAAGGTCACCAAATGTCAAGGCTTCTACTTAGTTTCATACATACAACTGATTATATGCAGCTTATTCTGCATATTACATTTTTGTCAGCTAATGACGTCTACCATAAGTTACAAGGAATTCTTGCTTCAGTCAGCTGTTATTAGATATCATAAAAATTGTACTAACATATTTATTCAGTCTTTTTTCTGTTTCATTCATTACATTCAGTGCTTAATGACCACTTCACGACATGCGTTCTATATGTATGGAGCAAGATGGAAGCGGGTGTACCCGACTGGTCATGACTGTGTTTCAGCCAGCCTTTAACAATTAATAACCTGCTAAATATCGCTGTCAATCTCTGACAGCAGCATTTATCACATGCCGGATTTGCGGCTTGTCATTCTATGCATCCATCAACGCGTCAGGGAGACCCTGATTTCTGCTATATACAGCAATGCTACATATAGAAAAGTCCAATCTATTAAAATATGAAAATAATTGAACTGATCGATAAACACTGTAAATGAAAAAATTTCAAAAACAGCAAAATTAAAGCAATGGCATAATTGCACTATTTTGCTGTTTTGCCACACTTGTGGGCATTTTTTTCCAGCATTACATTACATCATGTGATAAAATGGATGGTGTTATTCAAAAGTACAATTTGTCCCCCAAAATAACAAGCCCTATGCATGCACAGATTGAAAATTAGTATCAACTTTCAGATGCGACCGCGCATGCGCCGCAACTGCCATTGACATTTTTTGGGAGACCTTATGTTTTTTGTACACAAAATAAAGTACTGCGCAGGCATGATATGTAAAATAGGAGGCACATCAGTGACCTATCAACCAAACAGGAGATGGGGGGCCAGAGCAACAAGTAAAGAGACTGCCCATAGTCCTGCCCCACAGTCACGCCATGATGCACGAAGACATGATTACAGCAAAACTTTAAACACTCATTACACAACAACCACAAAACAGATTTCTTTAATGCAGATATCATTTTAATCAATATTACAACACTAATATGGCACTGTCTGTAGTTTACACAGCCAAATCCTGCTGACAGGTTCTTTTTAACCCTACAATGTGGATCGGGGGCCTTTTAGGCCCGGGTGCTTACTTTTTTGCTATTATCTGCAAAATTAATTTAGTTAGAATTTTGAAACTCTAGGTATTCTTCAAGTATGTCGTTGTTGGTAATATCTGGTTATTCATATAACTTTTTTTCTAGGCATTTTGGTGTAACAATGCTTTTTTGGAGAAAACCACATCTGTACGGAACGGGGGCCTTTTAGGCCCCTGCAATATTTATCATGTACTCAGCAGTGTTTGTATCTCAAGTTACTTTATTTGTATTCAGGGTTGCTGGTGGAGGGGCCGGGGGATGGATCATGGCATGTGAGGATGTCATATGATTTTGGGAGGGAGTAATAAGGCCATGACATCATCTCAGGCTACTTCTGAGTAATGAGCTGTGTAGAGAGTACTGAGGACAGTATAAACTGTGAGCTAATTGCTGAAAGACCTGTGATGATATGATGCTGGGAGGAAGTCTGACTCATTTTCAGTCTCTGTTTCTATAAGAAGCTTGCAAAGGGTAGAGCTTGCAAGCAACAAAAATCCAGAGAATTGTACAACACCTAAAAGAAAGTATAAAAGCTAAGAGCTGCTGAGGATGAGAGGAGGAAGGGGGCACTTTACCCTTACAGTGTGTCACACACAAGCAAATAGTGGACAACCCTGATTGTGTTCATCGTTTTTTCTTTTAGTTTGCTAACATCTAGTCAGCAATGGCAATGTGAAAATTGTTTGGAAGACCAATAAAATTGAAAAGAAAAAGTTAGAAAAGAAATATAGCTGCAGCTAGTTTACTCTAGACTTATGTACCCTTGTGTGTTTTTCATATTTTTGCTTGAAATTTGGAAAAAAAAATGTTTTATGGTGTTTTCTGCAAAAACTTATAATTAAAATGTTGTGCATTATTCATATTTTATTTTGCAATTTTGAAATAAACTTGTGAAAGTTATTTATGATTTGCAATGGTCTCCATCAAAAAAAGTGTTGTAGATTTGCGACGTACCCATGTAGGGGTTACCCTCTTTACGATG
>JARQOD010000002.1:356580033-356689691 GCA_033576555.1 Oophaga sylvatica | reverse complement strand
ATAATCCCCCCTCAGGTTGACACGGGCGCAAAACTCCCCTGCCGGTCCCGCTGTCAGACGCTGAGAGGGAAAAACATTGAGCAGCACAGGAGCGGGAGGTGAGTTTTTTTTTGATTTTTTTTTTAATGGGGGTGCAGTCGAGTCCTGCTGGAGAAGTCGTCATGTCGGTGTGGGCCAGATGGAAAAGACATGAAAAGTGAACAATTCCATTAGAAAGAACATCAGCGGTAAGTCATTATCTGTACCTGTGCTGTATCTATTATATGTTCTGTAGGACTGGTATTATTAACACAGACCATATGGCGTTATATCAATATTGGTCTTTTTATATAGAGATTATTTTGGCCAACAGCGCGGTCATTTGCTGAGGTTCTCTGATGATGGGCCCACTCAGAAGTTTTGCCCCCACTAAACCAAAACCCTAGCTACGCCTATGGCTCTCTCTCTAGTCTTTCTTTCTCGCTCTCTGTTCTTTCCTTCTCGCTCTCTGTTCTTTTTTCTCTCTGTTCTTTCTTTCTCTCTTTTCTTTCTTTCCTCTCTTTCTTTCTCTGTTTGTTCTTTCTCTCTCGCTGCTCTTTCTTTCTTTTCCTCAGTACCAGCCACTGTGCCCTCATTACCAGTCAGTGTGATCAGCAGTGCTAAATGGTTACGCTTGGGGCGAGGATATGTGTGTGATTAGCTGTGAAATGGGTGTTGTCGGGGCGTGGCCTAAAATTTTCAGCGGCGCGCAACACGCGCCGCAGCCTTTAATCCTCTTTCCTGTCTTCCAAATTTGGGAGGTATGCTGTGTGACCTCCCTACAACTTCTGGCCATGCTCCTGATGAGCGCGACGGATGGTCTCGTGAGGGATCTCCTCCCACACCTGGACTAAAGCATCCACCAACTCCTGGACAGTCTGTGGTGCAACGTGGCATGGCCTAAAATTTTCTGCAGCATGCACAGCGTGCCACAGCCTTTGTCCCTCTTTCCCTTATTCAAAGGTTGGGAAGTATGATGTTGGGCCGCAAGAATATATTTTCTCTGGTGGGCCCAAGGTACTCCAGTCCGACGCTGCTGGCAAGGTCCATGTATGTTGGCTCCTTAACAGCCTTAAATACCATGCCTCAGCAGCAGGGGCGTACATATAAATCATGGGGCCCCATAGCAAAAGTCTGAATGTTCCCCACACCCCCAAAAAAAAAACCCAGAGGCATTGTAAATGTAAAGTGCCAGCACAGTGAGGGAAGTTGAGTCGCACAGAGACAGGGGTTTTGGGGGTACTCGGCACCGATCACGTCGACTTCTATGGGGGATGTCACGAGTAGCACAGCTCGGTCCGTGACCTGGGCGATCACTGGAATGTGGGATATTTCCAGGGGATGATAGAATGTTCGTGTAGTTTGTCGTGACGCCACCTGTAGTACCTGGTCAGGGTGTCCAGCGCTGCTGTGCAGGTCCTCTGGAAGGGATGGTGTAGTGCAGGTAGGTGAAAAGTCTTCTACAGGTAACACACTATCCTTCCAGGGCAGATAGATGTGAGATAGAGCAATGGTGCAAAGTGATGTAGCAGAGTGGACTATGCGACGTAGTAAGAAAGCAGGAAACACTTCAAGTTAAACGTTGCATAATAAAATTTTTAATAATAACATTACAAAAGTGCAAATGGCTTATATTATGTGACATGTTTTGTTACTGTTCATACCCTTGATATGTGTTATACATGTGTGTTAATAAATACATATTCAACAAAGTGCAAATAGCATTAGTGCCGAAGTTCGTGGAGACTTCTTAGGACTACAACCCCACCGGGGTAACTTCACAGTGTCCTTTACTTGTGCTTGTGGAGGACCCGCTCCAAACCTCCAACTGTGGTCTTGGGTGGGCTGCAAGACTTTCCTTGAGCAGACCTCACTTTCGGCCACACCAAACGGGTTTTTAGTTTCTGAGGTAGTTGAAAATAGTGCACAGTAAAGTTTTTTGTAAAACCAAGATGGAGCACCGAAGTGCCAACTATTTACAGAAAAATTTGTGAGCCAGTACAGTTCATGGCTTCAAAGTTCAACATTTTCATTACAGTGAAACACCATTACCCAACCTGGGTATATTAAGGCAACAATAAACTTGTTCTTCTGAACATTCACCCGTCCGGGTACATCAAACCATTACCCAACCTGGGTATATTAAGGCAATAAACTTCTTTTTATGAACATTCACCCATTTGGGTACATCAATAATTTAACTATTTACATACAGAGACCCTGTCCGGGTTATTTAGACTTCTTTGGCTGGCCTCTTCCAGGTACCACCTGGTACTCTTCTGGAGCTTGCCAAACATCCGTGACAGGAGGGTCCACCCAGACCTGATGACGTCGTGTGGCCAGTACAGTGACGTCGTGACCCGCTATATGGGTCTGTGTGGCCACCTCTTTCATCTCCCTCCGGGTCTGGACCCCTATGTCCCGGACTGAACGAACCCCAGGGGGCCTAACAGGCGCCGGGTATGGGCCAGCTATCATTATCATGTCCATAGCTGGGGCTGCTGAGGAGACCACTGAGGGAGGCTGGGGAGATTTACGGCGTGGGGTGGGCATTTTTGCAGAGGCCTGGTTGGGGGAGGCTGAAGGCTCGTAGGGTCTGTCAGTTTCCTGACACTCTGGGGAGTAGGGGTCGCACCTGGTAACATTTAGGGCGTACCATCCATTGTAACCCCAGTGTCGGGTGTAAGTCACCAAGTCTCCTGGCAACAGGTCCCTCTCCGGGTGTCCTTCTGGGAGGTGAGCCTCCACGTCCCGCCGGGTTACAAAAACTTCTAAATAAAGTCCAGGCTCCTGGATGAAGCCCCAACCACCTTTTAACTTAAAGTTCCGTACTGCACCCTTACGCCGCGGCTCCCTCACCGTACTTTTATCCTTTCTCATACGTGCCTTCTCTGCCAGGTCCTTCTCCAGGTGACGTTGCCGAAGCTTTTGGGATTCTCGCTGCTCCCTTTGTCGCTCTGCTTCCCGCTCCCGACGTCTCCACTCTTCCTCCTGATGCCGGTTGTAATTCTCCTCCACCAGCATCTCCATGTCTCCACCATCAAACGCCAGCTTACGATGTACGGTTTGCGGCAGCTCTCCTGGCGCCCGCCAGTCCTGGCGGCGCTCACCTGCGGCGGAAGCAGCCGGCTCTGGAACAGATGACGGTCGGGGCTCCGGTACAGGCAGGTAGAGCTCTGGTGCCTGCGTGGCCTCTTCCATGAGGACGGGTGTCGCTTCTTCTGCCTCAGCGACGGGGGCAGACAGCGGGATCTGGGGTGCTGGTGCGGCATTTTCTGCAGGAACGGGTGCCTCCACTGTGATACTGGCAACCGGTTCAGATTGCAAGGGCTGGGATGCCCGCACGGCCTCCTGTACTGGAACGGGTGCCTCCACTGAGATACTGGCAACCGGTTCAGATTGCAAGGGCTGGGATGCCCGCACGGCCTCCTCTACTGGAACGGGTGCCTCACCTTCCGGTACAGACACTTCAGGGGTAAGAGGGATTGGCGCCGCTCCAATTGTAGTTTTAGGGCCCGCCAGCTCGCTTCCATCCTGGCGACCTCCTCCCGGTGCCGGGCCAGGTCTCTCAGGGTATCCTCCGCTTCTTCCAGCGTAGGAGGGTTTCCAGGCCGGGTGCCAAACGGTGGCTCCGTGGCGATCGGGTCGCTTCCGTGGGGGGAGAGCTCTGACTCCTCCATCCCTTCCCACTTCTGCTCACGTCCATTCGCCATCTCAGCAAAGTCACATGTGTCATTAGCATCAGGAGAGGCGACATCTTTTGTAGGGAGGCAGGACGTTCGCGATCATTTACGCCCACTGAGGAGGATGAGGAGGCGGAACTCCAGAGCTGTGGGGCACGATCTTACATTGCAGTAACATTTAGAGTGTGCGGACATCGTTTTCGCTCCACGGAGTGAGTGTACACCCACGAGAGCACCCCCTTATTCTTCACCTGTGCCTCGTGGCGCAGATATGACGGAAAAATGGCAAATACAGTCTATGATGATTTTTGCAATTCTCAAGCAAAAAAACAGTTCAATTAAGGCACACAGGACTCGCTTATAGCGAGCTTCTGAATCCTGTTCGCTGGGTGCGATGCAACATCTCTGTGGCGACTGGACCCTCGGGTGCTTCTGTCTTTTCACAAATGCCGGCTTTACCTGGCAATGAATCAGAGGCTATTTTACTATGTAGAAGTGAATAAACTATAAATATATGTATATATATATATATGTCACAATGACATGTATATATATATATATATATATATATATGTATTCTAAGTGTGTATATTTTGTGTTTACAAGGAAAGAAAGTGTTTTTTAGTTGAGATATTTTGTTCCCATAGACTTACATGGGACTTCCGGTATCGGAATCTGATATCGCCGATAGTTAGTGATATCGGCGATACCATTCCGATCCGATATTTTTAGATATCGAGCAGTATCGCTCAACACTACTCTTCACTCATCTCTAGTTTTGAATCAGATATATGTATTACAGTGGAAGAAATATATTGAATTTTGATGTACAATGTCTACACTGGGTAAAGGAGCTCGATACTTTACAATGCTCCAGTGCCATGGGAAAGTCTCCACACTCCATTGCTGAAAAGCAATAGATTAATTGTGAAAAGACACAGAATGCATTTAGAGTCAAGTTTCCCTGTGATAAATCTTTCACATCTGTTCTGATTTCTAATTAAAGATACAGCACAACAATGGGAACTCACATGTAAGGCTTGTTTCCATTATTCCTACTTAGGCTACCACTGACATAAATGCATTTCCTATCTTCCCTAATTTAATTGAATGCATATTCCATTTTTTTTCTCCAGATTGCTTGAAAATAAAGTGAAGGAGATCCCCATTGATGCTGTGAATGTGCACATTCACTCCAGTCGTTAACAATCATATTAAATAATTCCAGTAGAAGCTCCTGTCCAGCTAAAGGCCAGCAAACAATTCATTATTGTGTGTGCAGGGGCATAACAGGCATAACCGAGTCCATGAGGGAAGGGGGCCCGCAACACCAGCATCTATTTCAGCTGGATGTGCATCCGAGGATGCACATTCTGCTAAAATACATTATGGTGCAGAGACCTGACAGGTCCCTGCCTCGCAATACATGCCACTGGCCAATCAGAGACTGGCAGATGATTTGGCTTGCCAGTAACAGGCAGTGCATTGCAGTAATGTCATTAATAGTCCATAGAAGGCACAGCGAAGGCAGCTGCTGGTTTCTGCACCAGCAACAGAAGAGGATGCCACGAGTCGTGGGAATGGGGGAAAGTGAGAAGAAACATATTTTGTTTTTTATTTAAGTGTGCTAGAGAACAGCGTCAGAATGGGGAGCATTATTACAGGATGGGCTAGGAGCTGGGATATTATACCAGGAAAGAGCTCAGGATGGAGGGACATATATTACTAGAAGGGGTCAGGATGAGTATAATACACCAGAACAGAGACATTATTACAGGAAGAGGCCCAGGATGGGGGCCATATGTTAGTGCGAGGTGCCCAGAATGAGGGACAAATATTACTAGATGGCCAGGAAGCAGACTTTACACCAGAATGGCGGACATTATTACTGGATGGGGCCCAGGATGGTGGACATATATTACTAGAAAGGACCCAGAATGGGGGATACATATTACTGGAAGGATCCAGGATGGGGACATTACATGGGGATGAGAGACAGTATTAGTGGAATATCCCAGGATGATGAACATATATTACTAGAAAGGATGCAGAAAGGGGACACATATTACTGGTAGGGTCCAGGATTGGCTATTACACGGGGATGGGGACAGTATTACTGTAAGGGCTCAGGATGAGGGATATAATACCAGGAAGAGGCCCAGGATAGGGAGGCATTATTACTGGAAGGGTCCAGGATGGGAGACATTATACCAAAAAGGAGCAAGGATAGTGACATTATTATAGGAAGGGGTTCAGTATGGGGGGGCATAATAGCAGGAAAGCGCTTAGGATGGAGGACATTATACCAGGAAAGGTACCAGGATGGGTGACATTAATACAGGATATGTGACATTATTACATTATGGGGGGGCAACACATATGGCTTTATAGGATTTAGAATACTACAAGGGCTAATACATTTGACCAACACTTAGGTGGGTTTTTAGGTCCAAAATTTCCACTGTGGCCCATCAGACTCTGGCTAGCCTTTGATCATGCGCTTCAGCCTATGTCATAAACTTATATTCAAAGTTTTGTCTAACCCAATAGGATAAATAATTGAAGGCAATTATCCGTATTTAGTGCCCTATATACAACATATTTGCTTTTCAGATACAGATCTATTCTTTGCATTCATTGTCATATGGTTTTTTTATGTCAATAAAAAGATTTTCCTATCAAACACTTTTATGTTGGTTTATTTTCAGAAAATGTAAATTTATTAATGCATTTCCTAATTAAATAAATCAATTTAGCAAAATAAGTAGTAAGACCCAAAAGGCAGACTTCAAAATATTTAATGCGTGTCGATGCAGAGATTTTTGTGACTGCTATTCTCAAAGTGTTTATTTATCTAGTAACATGAATGTATTTTAGAAAGCTGGACAACAAATATTTATTTATCTCTACAGGGTACAGCTCGCTTCAACATAGTGCTATCATTAATTTCTTTCTGACATCCTTTCCACTAAATTTATTCCTAACTTATGCTTTGATGTAACACTATTCAGATATAATAAATAATAATCCCATGTAATCCATTAAACACGAAAGCATTAGTTTACTCAGACTGGTTTCAATTTATCCCCATTATATCTTGGTAACTGTTTTTAGAAGATTACTCTTAAAGGGACCGTGTTGACTCTGATAATGCGTTAGTGTTACTGGTGATAAAGATTAATCTGCAGGATAATAGTGTTACGGAGCTACTCAGGGTTTGAGCACATGTGAGTATTTGGTGCAGACATTTCTGCACCATTTCTGCATCTTTTGGCAGAAAAACGTAGCTTTTTTACCTTCGTTTTTGGTGTAGATTTTCCCCACTTAAATCTGCAAGTCACAAATGAGAATCATGTGCATGAGACGCACTGAATTTGCACTGAAAAAACAAGCACACAGCCTTAAAGTCCATGGTGCTATTCACATCTTCATGTTTTCTCGCGGACTGTGTATCTGCAAAAAAATCATGGACACACGGCCAAGTTTGATTTAAGTCGAAGATCAAAATTACCCACATATCTCAGCCGACTGGGCATGTATAAAAGGCTCTTAACGGCACACGCGGGCGTGCTAGTGTCATTCATGTTTGGTGTGTGTGGGTGGATACTCTACCACTCTGCACAGTTGCGTGGGTCCTTTTGCTCTGTGTGTGTACACGTTGGCAGGCAGGTTGCACACTTATGAGGCTTCATATCCTTGGCTCAGCGCCATAGCCTTAGTCTGCTATATGCTTTGGGTGCCGGTTAGGCACAAGGTTGGTAGCGTCAGTTCAGGGGTTTATGGCCGCTTGACTTGGCATCTGTTTCGTTCACGTGTGCTATTTGCACAGTTCAGTTACAGAGCAAGTTCAACCCTTGTGCCTGCTTTCAGTTTAGGCTGCAGGGTATTGTATCTGGCGTCTTTAGAATCCACCTCTCGGCGCAGCATCTGCTTCATTCCTGTGTGCAGTTAGCACAGTTTAGTGGCAGAGCGAGCGCAATCTACGTGCTACATCCCTGTGATGTTAACAGGGTAATACACTTAGTATTCTTTGGTGCAGTATCTCTCCATGAATTAACGGAGCTTGGTACTTGGTGTACCTATCACTCTGTGTGACATTTAACACATTGTGTTCAAGGAATTGTTCGCTGTTTGGTTCCGTCATAGTTCACACTATCAGCAGATTCATCTCTGCACAGTGGACCTCGATTGCACTTTATTTATATTTTTATTGAGTGCAATCCGCCAACCCTAACAGTTTGACTAAGGCTTTAAATGGAGTCTGTTAACGTAAAACACAAGTGATAAGTGCACCCTTGACGTGGCCAACAGTTATGGGCAACTTAACCCTATATTTGTTTTCCATCTATCTCTACCTGCACCGACCACCGGAGCTTAGTTTGAACAGTAATTTTATGCTGACAGACTCACTTTAGTATCATCTGACAAATAATAAGTGACATGGCCTTCATACATTACATTATTATTATACATTTTTATAGCGCCATTTATTCCATGGCGCTAAACATGTGAAACGGGGCAAATATAGACAAGTACAATAAACGTGAGCAATACAAGGCACACACAAGTACAGAAGGAGAGAGGACCCTGCCCACAAGGGCTCACAGTCTACAGTCACAGTACATGCTTACAGGTGCATCTCACAAAATTAGATTCTCCAGCAGGACTTGGCACCTGTCCACACTGCCAAAAGTACCAATACCTGGTTTAAAAACAACAGTATCACTGTGTTTTATTGTCCAGCAAACTCGCCTGACCTTAACCCCATAGAGAATCTATGGGGTATTGTCAAGATGAAGATGAGAGACACTAGACCCAACAATGCAGACGAGCTGAGGGCTGCAATCAAAGCAACCTGGGCTTCCATAACATCTCAGCAGTGCCACAGGCTGATTGCCTCCATGTCACGCCGCATTGATGCAGTAATTGATGCAAAAGGAGCCCCGTCAAAGTATTGAGTGCATTTACTGAACATACATTTCATTTGGACAACATTTCGGATTTTAAAATCATTTTTCAAGCTGGTGTTATAAAGTATTGTAATTTACTGAGATAATGACTTTTGGGTTTTCATTGGCTGTAAACCATAATCATCAACAGTAACAGAAATAAACACTTGAAATAGATCACTCTGTTTGTAATGACTCTATATAATATATGAGCTTCACTTTTTGTATTGAAGAACTGAAATAAATTAACTCTTAGATGATATTCTAATTTTGTGAAATACACCTGTACGTAATGAAAATGAACTTTATTTTATGTCGTCACTCTCATATTCAGTTGCATTAGATTATCTTTGGCAATTGTTTAATTTGTCGACAAAAGTTAAAACATTAACGTTCTTTGACAAGTTGCATGACGAAAATACCATGTTTTTTTCTCCCTCATGTAGTTGACTTAACAGGCCTCTCGATATAGCAATGACACTGAGGTAAGTGGAGAGGAGCCGCCCAGTGGACCCTTGTTTCAGAGCTCAGCACCTGCCTACCTGATTCCATATATAAAGAAATGACTTAGTAAAAGGCAAGTAGTAAAATAGAACAATCTACACAATTAAAATCAAACGGATATATTCACAAGCAGCAGATATGTTCCAATCATCTAATCAGCTTTGCTTTGGCAGCAAGTACATGAACTTCTGGAGAGCTCAGTGACTCCTGGGTCAGCACTGTAGCCTAGTAATGCTGGGGTCTTGGGATCAAATCCAACCAAGGACACCTACTAGGAGTTTGTATGTTCTATTGGTGTTTATGTGAATTGATTCTGGCCACCACACATTTCTCACACACTCCAAAGACATACTGATAGGGAAGTTAGATTGTGAGCCCCAATGGGGATAGTGATGATAATGTCTGTAAAGTGCTGTGGAATTAATGGTGCTATATAAGTGAGTAGAATTAAAATGTCCTTTTAAATGGTAGGTAAAATGCAGGATAAACAGGGCTTCCAGACTAAAAGATGCTCCTTGCAATCGTAGGCCAAGAGCAGAGGCTATGTTTTGCATAAATAAAAATTGCCAATATGCTATCTAACCATAGTCTCTTTAGGCTGAGCTGAGTCTGCATTAAGCTGTTCAGGGGTAATGACTCTCTAAAATCTAGCTCTAAAAGTATCCACTTAATTAGTTAAGATGTGATCCACCGATGTGCGGTCCTGATCTCAGAAAGAGAATCTGTCATTTGGTTCATGCTGTCCAATCCTTGGGCAGCATGAATCAGTGTATGAACGCATGATTGCAGCTGTGGATAGTTCTCTGGAACGCAGGAACGTTATAATTAGAGGAGCCAGACTCGTCTAATCTATGGGTATGGTCTCCAGCCAGCATTGCTCCAGGAAATTGATAGATTTCTCGCTTTTCGAATGGCTGGAAAAAGATGGACGGGAGCGGTGCTAGACTAGTCTCCTCTTTTTCTATGATCTCCGGCCGATTCTTCTAAATCTATTTGCTCTGAAGCACTGGAGCATTTCACCGAAAAATATATCTGGCTGCAATTGTGCAGCTTGGCTCTGATTTATGTTTCCACTGGAATCAAGTGACATGTTCCCTTTAACATGTTGAAAATAGGGATGAGTGAACCTGAACTTAAAAGTTTAAGGTTAGTACCGGACAGTTAGTGTCCGGTGATAAACGCCGAACACAGACTTCTCCCGGAAGTGCAATGTTCCGAGTTCCGGGGAGGTCCGGGAGGGGAAGGGAGAGAGAGAGATTTTCCAGTTCAAAAGTTTGGGTCTCCGAAGTTTTAATTGAAGTTCAGGTTCAGGTTCAAGTTCAGTCCAGTTCTGGCACCTGAACAGAACTTTGTAATAAAGTTCGTGTTGTATACCAGAACCCAAACTTCCATGGGTCCGCTCATCACTAGTTAAAAACAACTCTTTGGCCTTAGGTTTCTATTGCCATGAATGGCTCCATATTGCCTACGCAAATCTAGAGATAGAGGAACGCGATAAGCTTCAGCGTGTATGTGGATATGTGTATTACAGGCTTTCCTAATTGAAATCGTGGCCGAAGATATTTCCCCTTTATACTGTACTCTACTGCTTGGGCTGCTTTGATGGCTTTTTTGCAAAGATTTCCAAGTTCTAGCACATTTTCCCCTTGATTGTGTACGAAGGTAATTTTATTTAAATTGTTTTCCTGCCTGACAGCTGGATTTCATTACAATCTTTAGCTTCACTTAACTTGGTTTTGTTTTAATAAATACAATACCCAGGAAAATTAAAGAGAAAAAAAGGACATAAAGCAGATAACAGAGCTGGTGTCTTGCAGCGTGTGCATGAGTTTATAGCCTCCATATGCTGTTGTAGAAACGCAAAGCATTCTGTTCCATGTGAAATGGTTTACTTGGGCCATGAAATCCTTCGCCTTGTTCATGCATTGTTAATGTGCCTCCGTGGAGTTAAATTAAAATTAAAAATATTGAGCCGTCGACACGATGAAAATTCTAGCTAAAAGGCTAAATTCACATTTATATTGGACGCTAAATGGATGAAGAAAATTGTTAATGTTTATTTTTCATTTTCCTAGGATCAGTTTGGTTAAAAACAAAAGTATTAACAGATGCTATGATGGTCTCTTCACATGAGCCTAATAAAAAATAAAAAGGCTTAGTTAGCGCACGGTGGTTACAAATTGCAGCAAATTCTATAACGTGAACCTGCCTATGTACACAAGGATTTACATGAGGATTTCTATGCAGGTTTAGCTGGTTTTACCCATTTAGTATTAGATGCAATTATTTAAAGGGGTTGTCTGAAGCAAGAAACCCCTAATTGGACACACGTATGTAATACTTTCTACCCTATACTAAACGCAGGATAGGGTTAGATACACGGCTCAGCAGACAGTATCACACAGGATAGGATTAGATACACTTCTCAGCAGACAGTATCACACAGGATAGGATTAGATACACGGCTCAGCAGACAGTAACACAGGATAGGATTAGATAGACAGCTCAGCAGACAGTATCACACAGGATAGGATTAGATACACTTCTCAGCAGACAGTATCACGCAGGATAGGATTAGATACACAGCTCAGCAGACTGTATCACACAGAATAGGATTAGATACACGGCTCATCAGACGTATCACACAGGATAGGATTAGATACACGGCTCAGCAGACAGTATCACACGGGATAAGATTAGATACACGGCTCAGCAGACTATCACACAGGATAGGATTAGATACACGGCTCAGCAGACAGTACACACAGGATATGATTAGATACACAGCTCAGCACACAGTAACACACAGGACAGGATTAGATACACAGCTCAGCAGACAGTTCATACAGGATAGGATTAGATACATAGGTCAGCACACAGTATCACGCAGGATAGGATTAGATACACAGCTCGGCAGACTGTATCACACAGGATAGGATTAGATACAGCTCAGCAGACTGTATCACACAGGATAGGATTAGATACACTGCTCAGCACACAGTATCACACAGGACAGATTAGATACGCAGCTCAGCAGACAGGTTCACACAGGATAGGATTAGATACACAGGTCCAGCAGACAGTATCACACAGGATAGGATTAGATACACAGGTCAGCAGACGTATCACACAGGATAGGATTAGATACATGGCTCAGCAGACTGTATCACACAGGATAAGGATTAGATACACAGCTCAGCACACAGTAATCACACAGGACAGGATTAGATACCAGATCAGCAGACAGTTCACACAGGATGGATTAGATACACGGTCAAGAGACAGTATCACACAGGATAGGATTAGATACACAGGTCAGAGACGTATCACACAGGATAGATTAGATACGAGGCTTCACAGAATTAGTATCATCCACAGGATAGGATTAGATACACAGGTCAGCAGACGTATCACAAGGATAGGATTAGATACATGGCTCAGCAGACAGTATTACACAGGATAGATTAGATACACAGCTCAGGCAGACAGTATCACACAGAATAGGATTAGATACACGCTCACGAGACATGTATCACACAGGATAGGATTAGATACACGGCTCAGGCAGACGTATCACGGATAAGATTAGATACACGGCTCAGCAGACTATCACACAGGATAGGATTAATACACGGCTCAGCAGACAGTAATCACACAGGATAGATTAGATACACAGCTCAGCACACGTATCACACAGGAAGATTAGATACACGCTCAGCAGACAGGTTCATACCAGGATAGGATTAGATACAAGGTCAGCAGACAGTATCACCAGGATAGGATTAGATACACAGCTCGCAGACTAGTATCACACAGGATAGGATTAGATACATGGCTCAGCAGACTGTATCACACAGGATAGGATTAGATACACAGCTCAGCAACAGTATCACACAGGATAGGATTAGATACACAGCTCAGCAGACAGTATCACACAGGATAGGATTAGATACACAGGTCAGCAGACAGTATCACACAGGATAGGATTAGATACACAGGTCAGCAGACTGTATCACACAGGATAGGATTAGATACATGGCTCAGCAGACTGTATCACACAGGATAGGATTAGATACACGGCTCAGCAGACTTTATCACACAGATAGAGATTAGATACCGCTCAGCAGATGGTATCACACAGGATAGCATTAGATAAGATACACAGCCAAGCAACAGGATGTGCCAAAGGAGAGGACATTTTCATTCCAAGAATTCCACTCATTCCATCTGATTTGCCTTTTGATTTTAAGCGCCTCCAGTTTCCACTTCGACTGGCATTTGCAATGTCCATTAACAAGGCTCAGGGACAGTCCTTCAAAGTAGTAGGGATTGATTTGCAATCTACATGTTTTTCTCATGGTCAACTTTACGTGGCCTATTCAAAAGTTGGAACTGCCAAAAATCTGTTCATCTTTGCACCGAAAGGAAAAACCAAAATGTTCATCAAACCAAAAGACTCTTGAATGAGTTGAAAATAAAATACTATCAATACTTGGGTAATCGTTTAGTTAATTTGTGTTGCAAATCTGTAGTGTTGAATATATGATGTGAAATGTTTTTATGTGCAATATAATCATTATAATTTGTTATAACGAGCCACAGTTAGTTACTATGCCCAGGCAACTCCTCGCTCTTCAGCTAGTGTCTAAATAAATTTAACGGCAAGCTGTTAATGTACTGGAAATGAAGACTAGAGGGGTCCAGTCATAGGACATTATGCCATCCCACAGCATAATCCTGGCAGTAGGATCAGAGTGATGTTTCCTTTTGAAGGTCTCGTAATGACATTGCCCACATGGTCTCTAGACCAATCTCTGGATATCACTGCATCTGAGGAAATTGTGGGACACATCGTTCAAGAGATCAGAGTTTCATTCCAGTCTTTATTGACCCATTTGAGTCTTTAATCTCCATCTGGAGACAAACATAGACAAAATCCATTTAAAGATTTTCATGAGGGAACGTCACACTATTCCTACTCCAGGAACGGCGGTGTAGGGTGGCAAAAAAGTATGGTAGCTGAACCCCTGTACATTGATTTGGTGGCAGAAAAAGTAGCAGACATTTTTTCGCAGTGTTCCAGTGGATGTTGTTCAACACGCCAGACTGCATGTTGCTCATGCTATTGTGTGGAGCTTGCGTGGCCTAAATGTGTTACCATGGCCTGCATTATGGGACATCATTGGTCGGAAATTGCAAAAGGAACTACCAGCAGCAAATATTGATTTATGTAACCAAGAGCATTCAACATGGCAATACATTCCTCAGTCAACCATTAATAACCTCATAGATAGTAGAAAGACATACATATTTTTGCACGTGGCACTCATGGTCAATACTGAATAAATCAAAATATTTTGAGAAATTTGTGTCCATTTTTCATCATTTGTATATCATCAACATGTCTATTGATTCTGTGCCATGACGTTTCCTTTTTGCTATTCCAATTTCAATGTTGAGGAGTCTATTGTTAATATTAAAAATTTGAGGCAAATTTTCAATACCGCGTGTGGATCTTTTCATAGACAGTAAGATTTGTATTTGTACCATTGTGTCTATACTACAACCTTCTCCAAGAGCTAGGAGTAATTGATTTAGGTTTAGAAGCCTCAGAGAAGTGAACTACCTTACCGGATTAGATGTACTTTATATAATGTCATCAGGGAACTTGTTTTTCAGTTTGGTAAAAAAAAAAAGTATATAATTGATAAACAATAAAATCACACCAGAGAACATGTTGTGTTGGCAGCATAAAATATATATGATGTAAGCAGTGAACCTGGTTTTCACTGAAGAGAATGACAACTGATCCGAGAGTTTTCACTGGCACCCAACCAAAAATGAAAAACATTTGTAATATTATATGTATTCCTATTTCCTAATAACAAAGTGAGGTCAGTACTGGTTCTCCTTAAGAGACAATCTAAGTTTGGAGTAGAGTATCACACTCAAGGCTCAATGGGACAAAAGATTAAAAACGAGTTATCTAGCAGAATGACAGATAAGCTAGTACTACGTAGGAAAGGTAGCTACCCAATAACTCTTTAGCAAGATCCGTAATTTGTTTCCTTAATTCTTTTGTTCTGCTAGACCAATTTGCATAATGAATAACATAAATACACATATTTTTCTAATTCTTTCACTAATCCTGGTATAGTTGAAGTATTATAAGGTAACATTTGTGTATGGCGTGTTTTAACATCTTTCAGGCCTTTACTTGTGAATTGTAATTGCTTGTGAATTGTAATTTTTACATATTCCTTATGCGGCTGAACATCATGATGATGGGGGCTGATATTCTCTCAAAATAAATAACACTTAGAATTTTTCTGCTCAGAGTAATTGAGGAATAGAAGCAGTATGTTTTGAGCCATTTTCAAACCAATAATCTATTCAGTCTTCATCTAAGGATAATGATAAATGAACCGGCTATAACAAGCTATTTAAACCACACCCTCCAATGGTGCCGGCTGGCCACCTCACATAGGTGAGTTTATGGCAGTGTGTAGAATCTGAGATGGCGTGGTCTTACCCCTAAAAAGAAAACAAAATAGAGCATATGGGTTTTATCCAGAAGTAACCTAAAGTGTAGATTATAGATTCTATAATTGACAGGCCAAATGTGTAACTAAAACATTTCACCAGCAAATATCTTCCACCTATTGAGGAGTATGCTACCTAAAAGACAAGATATAGGATAAGAATCCAACTCCTATTTGCAGACCCATGTTCTGGGGTGTTTGCTCCTCATAAGTGCGAAGCAAGATGCCTGATTTGGCTTGGTGAAAGGACTTGTGTTCTAAAGGTAATTGATAAAGGCCAACCACCTCGAAACACTTGTTTGCAAATAAAGTGCCTGTTGTGGATTTTGTTAAAGGATTGATATTGTCTTTTGAATTGTTACTCCAAATAGGTGGCACTAGAGTTCTAGTCCTTTTCTCCCTGAAGAGGATATTTGTATCTTTAAAGGGAACCTGACAGGTCATCCATGCCCTCCAAACCACAAGCATGTGCACATTCATATATAAATTCCCTGCCTAAAAAGCCCTTTATCCTGGATGACACATTAACAGGTGTGTATAAAAAGTATTATTAATGTCTGTTTTTAATATACAAATAACCTTTTGACTAGTCGATGGGGCGGTTGTGTCTCCAGACTAGTTTTCCCATTCAAAAAATCACATTAAAAACTTTTTAGCAAAAACACATCATGAAAAACAGTCTTACCAAGTCTGATCAAATGACCAAATGCACTAGCAGGATGCAGCAGGCTCCCATAGATAAAGGCTGAAGAAGCACAGGTGCTTACCACTGATAAAAACAGGCATCCTATCACAAAAACAGTGATGATGAAGGTGTTAACTGCTTGGTGGGAAAAAAAGCACACAAATGTAAGTTGCTTAGGACATGAATGTCATGCACAGTGTCTGGATAACAGCCTATTTTAAATGCCTATGATGGAAGGCGGGCTGGTCAGCACTGAATGTGCACAACACAATAAACCACGCCAACAAAAAGGAGCCTGGGTGCACCCAGCAAAAATTGATAAAAAGTACAAAAATTGATGCATATTATAAATGCATCAAATGAGGTATTAGTTACTATTTTGGCCAAAGCAGATAAGCTCACAACCCAACGTCAAGGGCCCCCATTTTATTGCGAGTCACTAACTAGACATAAATTCAAAAAAATCATATTAAAAACTTTTTAGCAAAAACACATCATGAAAAACAGTCTTACCAAGTATGATCAAATGACCAAATGCACTAGCAGGATGCAGCAGGCTCCCATAGATAAAGGCTGGAGAAGCACAGGTGCTTACCACTGATAAAAACAGCCACCCTATCACAAAAACAGTGATGATGAAGGTGTTAACTGCTTAGTGGGAAAAAAAGCACACAAATGTAAGCTGCTTAGGACATGAATGTCATGCACAGTGTCTGGATAACAGCCTATTTTAAATGTCTATGATGGAAGGCGGGCTGGTCAGCACTGAATGTGCACAACACAATAAACCACGCCAACAAAAAGGAGCCTGGGTGCACCCTGCAAAAATTGATAAAAAGTGCAAAAAATTATGCATATGATAAATGCATCAAATGAGGTATTAGTTACTATTTTCCAGTCTACTGGCGAGGACTGGCTGATCATGTTAAAGATGCTTTGGCTACCAGGGAGATTCCCGCCACACTGGAGAAGCTTATTGCCATATCTACCCGCATCGACCTCCATTTTCACGAACGGAGGTTGGAGCGGTCCCACCTTCGCCAGACCTCTGGAATCTTCCAGCCAGGCGCCCGACTCCCATGAGGCCATGGAGGTTTCTCGAGCGGGACCTAAGTCCCGGGCCGCTCGAGTACCCGTGGTCTGTAATATCTGCCAGCAGTTAGGACACTATGCCAACAAATGTCCACAGCGGTCGGGAAAACGGTCGCGTCTAGTGACCTTGGGAGGAGGTTCACTAGACACTGCGGCATTTTCCACCAAGTTGTCCTTTAAAGGGACAATTACAGTAGGTCCATCCACGCTCTCCGCTGAGCTCTGTGTGGATTCCGGAGCCGAGGGGAATTTCATGTCCTCTGCTTTTGCTCTCCGCCACACTATACCTCTGGTGATGCTCGCCCAACCGGTGACTGTGCGAGTAGTGAATGGATCAACTCTGCCCTCCCAAATCACCCACCAGACGATCCCTCTCACTTTATCTATGTCCCCGTCCCATCAGGAGAGTATTTCTTTTCTTGTCCTGCCCGAGAGAATAGACGAGATGTTGCTGGGAGTACCTTGGCTTCGTTACCACTCTCCCCATATTGAGTGGTCCTCTGGGAGGATACTGGGTTGGGGTGATTCATGTAGAGCAGACCCGGGCAAGGGGCGGCCCGCGGGCCGCATCCGGCCCGCCGGCTGTCAGTGACCGGCCCGCGGAGGCGCTCCGGCAGTCTCAGGGCCCCGGCATCAGCTGGCACAATACTTACCTCTCCCGTGCCTCCGTTGCTGCAGCTCCGGGCTCCACCGGCGCTTCCTCTCACAGCCGGCCGCTGAATGACGTCATCATTCAGCGGCCGGCTGTGTCAGAGAGCGGGGACGCTGGACAGGTAAGACGTGTCTCTGTGTGTGTCTGTGTCTATGTAGTGCGGTGCTTTGTGTGTGTGTGTATGTGTGTGTATGTGTGTGTGTATGTATGTGAGAGAGTGCTTATGTGCTGTCTGTGTGTTATGATGGGCAGGCATTGCTGATAATGGGGAGGCATTGATGATGATGGGGAGAAGATGATGATAATGGGCAGGCATTGATGATAATGGGCAGGCATTGATGATGATGGGGAGAAGATGATGATGGGCAGGCATTGCTGATAATGGGGAGGCATTGATGATGATGGGGAGAAGATGATGATAATGGGCAGGTATTGATGATAATGGGCAGGCATTGATGATGGGGAGAAGATGATGATGGGCAGGCATTGCTGATAATGGGGAGGCATTGATGATGATGGGGAGAAGATGATGATAATGGGCAGATATTGATGATAATGGGCAGGCATTGATGATGGGGAGAAGATGATGATGATGATGATGGGCAGGCATTGATGATGATGGGGAGAAGATGATGATAATGGGCAGGTATTGATGATAATGGGCAGGCATTGATGATGGGGAGAAGATGATGATGATGATGGGCAGGCATTGATGATGATGGGGAGAAGATGATGATAATGGGCAGGTATTGATGATAATGGGCAGGCATTGATGATGGGGAGAAGATGATGATGGGCAGGCATTGCTGATAATGGGGAGGCATTGATGATGATGGGGAGAAGATGATGATAATGGGCAGGCATTGATGATAATGGGCAGGCATTGATGATGGGGAGAAGATGATGATGGGCAGGCATTGCTGATAATGGGGAGGCATTGATGATGATAGGGAGAAGATGATGATAATGGGCAGGTATGTATATATACAGTATACAGTATATATATATTATATATGTATTATACAGTATTGGGTAGAATGGAGTTAATTATATTAGTCCGGCCCTCTAAAACCATCCCAATTTCTCATGCGGCCCCCTGGCAAAATTAATTGCCCACCCCTGATGTAGAGGCAGGTGTATCAGGGAGTGCGTTCAGGTCACCACCACAGAGATACCCGTAGATCTCACTTCTCTTCCTCAGTGTTATTGGGCATATGCAGACGTTTTCTCCAAGAAGTCGGCGGAGACTCTTCCACCTCATCGCCCCTACGACTGTCCTATTGATCTCTTGCCTGGAGCAGAACCTCCTCGGGGGAGAGTATACCCCCTCGCTCCCTGAGACGGAGGCCATGTCCCAGTACATTCAGGAGAATCTGGCAAGAGGGTTCATTAGGAAGTCGGTGGTCACCAGCAGGGGCAGGGTTCTTCTTTGTGCAAAAGAAGAACGGAGAATTACGTCCATGCATTGACTACAGGGGTCTTAACGCCATCACCGTCAAGAATAAGTACCCGTTGCCCCTAATCTCTGAGCTCTTTGATAGGCTCCGAGGAGCAAGAGTATTTACCAAGCTTGATCTACATGATGCCTATAACCTAATTCGCATCCGTGAGGGGGACGAGTGGAAGACAGCTTTTAATACCAGGGATGGGCATTACGAATACCTGGTGATGCCCTTCGGGCTCTGTAATGCTCCCGCTGTTTTCCAAGACTTTGTCAATGATATCTTCCGGGATATGCTCTCCACCTCTGTGGTAGTCTATCTGGATGATATTCTCATCTTTTCACCAGATATAGACTCTCACCGGAGGGATGTCAACAAAGTCTTTGACCTCTTACGGGCAAACTCCCTCTATGCCAAGCTGGAGAAATGTGTGTTTGAGCAGGAGTCCTTACCTTTTCTGGGCTATATCATCTCTGCCCAGGGATTGGCTATGGATCCTGCCAAACTACAGGCTGTAATGGACTGGCAAGAACCCCATTCTCTTAAAGCGGTGCAGCGCTTTATGGGGTTCATTAATTATTATCGCCAGTTCATTCCCCATTTCTCGACTTTGGTAGCTCCCTTGGTAGCCCTCACCAAGAAGGGAGCAAATCCCAAGTTGTGGTCTGAGGAGGTCTCCAAGGCGTTCTCTTCCATCAAGTCGCATTTTGCCAGTGCTCCCATATTACATCGCCCTGATGTTGATAAACCGTTTGTTTTAGAGGTGGACGCCTCTTCTGTTGGTGCTGGAGCAGTCCTATATCAAAAGGATGCTCAAGGTCGGAAGCATCCCTGCTTCTTCTTTTCTAAGACCTTTACACCAGCAGAGAGGAATTATTCCATCGGGGACAGGGAGTTGCTGGCTATGAAATTGGCCTTCTCAGAGTGGAGACATCTTCTGGAGGGAGCTCGTTTTCCCTTCCAAGTCTTCACCGACCACAAGAACTTGGTATATTTGCAAACGGCTCAGCGGCTAAATTCTCGCCAGGCCAGATGGTCCCTATTCTTCTCTCGGTTCCATTTCACCCTCCATTTTCTCTCCGGTGAGAAGAATGTTCGGGCCGACGCTCTCTCTCGCTCCTTAGTGTCATCAGAGGAGGAGGATGAGGAGCCTCGGCTTATTGTCCCTGAAGAAAGCCTGAGAACTGTAGCCCCGGTTTCGCTAGAGTCTGTGCCTCCGGGCAAGACTTTTGTGCCCACTAATTTGCGACCGGAGGTACTCTCTTGGGCACACTCGTCCAGGGTGGGTGGACACTTTGGGGCAAAGAGGATAACTGAGCTATTGGCGAGGACATACTGGTGGCCACATATGGTCCGTGACGTCAGGGAGTATGTTCAGGCGTGTGTCTCCTGCGCCAGGAACAAGTCCCCTCGACAACGGCCAGCTGGGTTACTTTTTCCTTTGCCGGTGGCAGACAGGCCCTGGGAGATGGTTGGGATGGACTTTGTGGTGGGCTTACCCAAGTCTCGGGGTTGCACTATCATTTGGGTGATCACCGACCACTTCTCCAAAATGGTGCACTTAGTGCCGCTACCACGGTTACCTTCCGCTCGGGCCTTGGCAGCATTATTTATTAGACACATCTTCCGTCTACACGGTATGCCAGACAAGATTGTCAGCGATCGAGGTCCCCAATTTGCGTCTCGGTTCTGGAGAGAGTTGTGTCATCTACTCTGCATTGAATTGAACCTCTCCTCTGCATATCATCCCGAGACGAATGGGTTGGTAGAGAGGGCCAACCAAACCTTGGTCACCTACTTGTGACATTTTGTCTCTGCCAGGCAGGATGACTGGGCATCTCTGCTTCCGTGGGCGGAGTTTGCGCTAAACAATGCTGTGGCTGACTCCACCGGACAGACCCCATTCCTCTTAAATTACGGCCAGCATCCGCGGGTACCGGTGCCCATGCCCGTTGCATCCGCTGACTCCAGGGTGGCAGACTAGGCTGTGGAAGCACGGGACATATGGGACCGCACCCAGGATTCCATTCAGGCTTCCAAGGAAAGGATGAGGTCTTCTGCCGATGCTCATCGACGTCCCGCTCCGACATTTTCTCCTGGCGACCTAGTGTGGCTCTCCGCCCGAAACATCAGGCTACGGGTGGAATCCACTAAATTGGCACCCCGCTATTTGGGTCCCTTCAAGGTTCTCGAGCAGGTGAACCCTGTGGTTTACCGTTTGGCCCTTCCGCCTCGCCTTGGTATCTCCGACACCTTCCATGTATCCCTCCTAAAACCCGTGGTCATCTCCCGGTTGTCTGAGTCATCTGCCGGGACGTCGGGTTCGTCTTCGGACGACTATGAGGTGAATGCCATTGTTGGGTGCAAGGTGGTACGAGGCAAAAAACTTTATTTGGTGGATTGGAGGGGTTATGGGCCTGAGGATAGGTCGTGGGAGCCTGCCAAGCATGTTCACGCTCCGCAGCTCATCGCTGCCTTTGAACGCAACGAGGCCCAGAGAAGGGGGGCCCTAGGAGGGGGGGTAATGTTAGGGTTCGAGTTCCCGCTGCTGCACAAGGGGAGTCTCGAACCCGTCCCGCTGCGGTCTCCCATTCATCTCCGGCCGCAGTGGAGCCTGCTCAGCAGAGACGTCGGTCCAGGCGTCTTGCCCACTCCTCTACTGTGCAGTGACTTGCTGCTGCCTTTCCTGGATCTGCTATTATAGCCAGTGCTGGAGCAGCCGTCTTTGAGACAAAGTCCTGCGTTTTCCCATCTGAGCATGCCCAGAGTGAGATCTCTCATTGGAGATCAGGGGTCACATGTTCAGGTGCTGCAGCGGCTCCTATTGGTCCGCCAGGAAGGTCATGTAGCTACGTGTGTTTGTAACAGCTTCTCATTGGTCCTTGTTCCTGGAAGGTCCTGTAGCTGTTGTTATAAAAGGGTAGCATGGCTGGGCCGCCATGCGCTAATATCAACCATTGTATGCTATGCGCCAGTGTGATCATGCGTATGTGTGGTTAGGGACCCGGCTGAAATAAGCCACTAGAATACCGACTTAATCGATGAGGAGTTTGGTATGGTAGCTGGCCAGGGTCGGTGTCCTAGATGCCCTAGATTACCGGCGTAACCGGTGAGGAGTTTTGATTGCCGTATTCAGGGTCTGGCGTTCAGACGCCATATATTGCGGGTGACTCCCGCGAGGACATTAGCACATGATCACGCGTTATGTACGCTTAGCACTTAGCTGTGTACTTGAGAGCCTGACAGGACACAGCACTTTTCCTCAGCGGCCCTGTGACGTAACAGGGTTTGCTTTCGAAGCTAGACAGCGCCCTAGCGTTTTACTTTGCGGCTCACTGAAGCTAAGTGAGTTCGCACCTATCGCCATATAGCGCTGTGGCATTTCCGTTAGCGGCTCTGGGTATTAACAGAGTTCGCACTTACTGCCACAACGCGCTACGGCGTTTATTTTAGCGACTCTGCGGGATAACAGAGTTCGCTACTTTCGCCATTTTACTAGCAGCAGGTTCCGCCTGCACGGTGGACCCCGGGCTGCGAACGCACCTCTCTACCTCATATATTTGGTGCGTTCCGCTGACCCTAACAATGTAACACCGGCTTATTGGCTTATGTCCTAAAATTATGACTCAACATCAGCTCAAATAGACAGACATGTTTCTGCATTTATGATTTTGGTTGCTAATAAATGTTCCACATGGAAAAAACAGTTACAAAACTTGGACTTATTTTAAAAGCATCTAAATTTAAAGAAGGTTGAAGGTTTCCAAGGTTGAAAAAAGGCAGATCAAAAGAAAGTAATGCTAATTAGTAATAAAAGAATTAATAACCTGTTGAATTCCTTGCCTCTCGACTCGTCTCCACATTCTTGTTTTACAGGGCTGAAGTAGTGATTTTATGTGTACATCTGAGTATCTCTGCTATCTCCTAAAACCTCCTCATGAACCGCACTTCCAGGGAAACGCGTCAGGGTGAACATGGCCGATGATAAGTACCCATTCTTAGTCTGATGTCATTTTGCCAGTATGTCTTTGCTCCACAAGGATGGTAAGACACAAAAGGTCATTGTTAAAGAAGCTGGCTGTTCACAGAGTGCTGTATCCAAGCATATTAATGCAAAGTTGAGTGGAAAGAAAAAGTGTGGTAGAAAAAGGTGCACAAGCAATTGGGATAACCGCAGCCTTGAAAGGATTGTTAAGAAAAGGCCATTCAAAGATTTGGGGGAGATTCACAAGGAGTGGACCGCTGCTGGAGTCATTGCTTCAAGAGCCACCACACACAGACGTATCCAGGACATGAGCTACAAGTGTTGCATACCTTGTGTCAAGCTACTCATGACCAATACACAACGCCAGAAGCGTCTTACCTTGGCCAGGGAGAAAAAGAACTGGACTGTTATCAGTGGTCCAAGGTATTGTTTTCATATCAAAGTAAATTTTGCATTTCATTTGGAAATCAAGGTCCCAGAGTGTGGAGGAAGAGTGAAGGCACACAATCCAAGCTGCTTGAAGTCTAGTGTGAAGTTTCCACAATCAGTGATGGTTTGGGGAGCCATGTCATCTGCTGGTGTATGTCCACTGTGTTCTGTCAAGACCAAAGTCAGCGCAGCCGTATACCTGTAAATTTTAGAGCACTTCATGCTTCCCTCTGCCTACAAGCTTTTAGGAGATGGAAATTTCATTCTCCAGCAGGACTTGTCACCTATCCACACTGTCAAAAGTACCAATACCTGGTTTAAAAACAACAGTATCACTGTGCTTGACTGGCCAGCAAACTCATCTGACCTTAACCCCATAGAGAATCTTTGGGGTATTGTTAAGAGGAAGATGGGAGACACCAGACCCATCAATGCAGACGAGCTGGAGGCTGCTATCAAAGCAACCTGGGCTTCCATAACACCTCAGCAGTGCCACAGGCTGATCACCTCCATGCCACACCTTATTGATGCAGTAATTGATGCAAAAGGAGCCCTGACCAAGCACCAGGCCAGCATTTCGGATTTTAAAATAATTTTTCAAGTTCGTGTTATAAAGTATTCTAATTTACTGAGATAATGACTTTTGGGTTTTCATTAGCTGGAAGCCATAATCATCAACATTACCAGAAATAAACACTTGAAATAGATCATTATGTTTGTAATGACTCTATATAATATATGAGTTTCACTTTTAATATTGAAGAACTGACATAAATAACTTTTTGATGATATTCTAATTTTGTGAGAAGCACCTGTAGCAGAGTCTTTTATATGTGTATATTTTGCTGAAATTGTAATGACACTTCGTGTTAGAATACCCTGTCACAGAAATTTTGTTTAGAAAGAAATATATATGTAAGAATTGTACATGAATTTTCAAAAGGTTTTGTTTTCCAGCTAAAAAATACACAGATGGCAAAGCATAAAATAGATACAAAAATATCATGATATAAAAATAATGCAAAATGACAGAAAACAACACAATATATAACCAGGAGTCATAGAACTTTCCACTCCCCTTGACTGTAGAAGAGCTCAGTTACTGTACTAAATCACAGATCCAGCCTTTAAACCAGGCCTTAGACATTCTACTTTTCATGCACATTCTTTCTTTTCTTTCATAGCATTTTCTATAACTATTTGCTTATTTTTCCTTACTTGATGAGTTATGAGTGGTATGTTCTATGGGATATATGTATCTGTAGGGATCTTATAAAGTCATGTTTGCTGATTGCCAGCTCAGTGATTTGAGAGTTGTGCATCATCAGCATTCTCTGCCACAGGAAGAAGCCTTAGGCCTATCCCTGCCATGCTGTTTTCACAGAAGCCTCTAACGGATGGCATAGACTCTAGCCAGGGCTTCCTGTTATCATTTAGTGGGCAAATTGGTCAGAACAGACAACTATCCTAGCAAAGCTGAATTCAGTAGCATCAAGCATTTTAACTCTTTATGAATTAAAAAAAAAAGTCAATCTAAAAACTATTTAAAAGTAAGAATCGTATATACAAGCTTCATTGTGATCTAAAGTATGTCAGGAAAGAAACCAGTAATAATGGCAATAGTCTCATTCTAGATCTGTAGATTTCACAAGTCCTAACATGTCTGTATCAAATAATAATTGGACCCATTGAAGTGCTTGTAGCGCGAAACGGCCGTAGTCCTGTTGTTGTCTCCACCTCTTCTCCACGCTGCTGTTTTAATCTGCTTTGAATAAAGAATCACGACTGGTATGGTGAGTGCTGTGTTTTCTTTCTATTGGACATAAATAATTGATTTCTCCATAAATTAAGAATTCTGGAGAGCGTTTCCTCAGAAGTTTGTGCCATGCCTTTCTCTGTTTTTCATCCTAGAAATATGTGAACGCAATGACAATTGTCACTGACAGTTACCATTTCCCTTACCAATTTAGCATGTACAGTACACGCACTGTCTGACCACTGTCCAATAAGCACTGACACTGTCAATCTGTGGCAAAATACAATGCACGGACAAGTAGTATAATAAAACCCAGTGTCTAGAAGGTTGAAAACCCTCTTCCATCTTACAATAAATAAAGGCTCAAGCCACCTTAACTCAAGTGTTAAGTTCTGAATTCTGTGATTGATAAATCCTTCACTGGTTTCTAAAAGTTGTCATTAACCCTGTTGGAATGGAGATGCCACCTGGTTAACCAAGTTGTTTTATTGCTATGCAAATGTCACAGTTATGTCATGCAATATGCTATTGTATGTTAAGTTATACCTGCTGCGTACCCACCGCAATGTCTCATTGATAGTAAGCATCATGCTGTTTCATTTAGGTACGCACTGTGTTAATGGTTGTTACTGACATTGAATTATGTGAGTTCTAGGACTAATGTGCGACAGATGTGCTTCAAATTGTTTTACAATTTGGTGACTGCTACATAACTGAGTAAGTGAAAATATATTGCAAAAATGCCCAAGTCAATTAGTCAGGATACTACTTGTAGGTGAAGGTTGCATTGTGTCCTTTAATATTATGCACCGACTTACTGGTTCACATGGGTAGAACAGAGGGAGGTGTAGGGTTGGTGCCACAACCAGCCCTACTGGTAACACTGCTGACAAGCACAAGTGGTTCATTTTACCCACCAGTAGATTACATGAAAATCAAGCAACCAGAGCGAATTATAATCTGTGTGATCCAACAGAAGTGTGTGCTTCATAAATAGCAAGTGCGAGTGAGTAGTACTCAGCATTTATGGTGTGCTACTCCAGAACTGGAGAGGCTCTTTGGGGGACTATGGAAAGCGTTTCATACTGTATTACTATTGGTGCAGTGTGTCCCACGTGAGAGAGATCAACCATCCTGCACGAGAGTACTGAAATTATTGAGAAAGAGTATTGATAGTATGGAGAGGAGAAAGGAGGTTTATTCCTGCTAGTGAAGAGTGCATCCAGCAAATAGCTCAAGTATAGCTGATCACGGGGGGCAAGGAGTTCACAACAGAATGACTTTGTATTCTGCATCCTACAAGTGAAGAGATTTGCCACAACAAACATGGTGAGGATACTGATTCCAGAGTAAGAGGGACTGACGGGATTAGACAAGTTATACTGTCTGTTGAACTATCTTTTCTGTATGTCTGTATTTTTACCATCATCCTTGAGTTGGAAACTTACTCTTCCACCAAGAGTCACTGTATCCTAAAAACTGTATTTAAAGAAGCACCCTACAACCCCAACACCACCCCACAAATAGTTAATTTATACACTTTCAGGAATAACAGAAGTGCACAATGCAAACTTCTAAGAAAATGTTATAGAATTGCTATCTAACGGGAAATACAAGTGTTTACTAAAACACATATCTGAAAAAATGACAGATTATCTTTAAATATCAAAGCAATGACTTGTCAAATAGCAAAAGCTATACAGTAAATTAAACATTCTTCCTTAATGTGCTTATACTTAATAAGAAAAACTGAAATAAAAAAAATCAATTTCTAGGAAATGTCAATGTAAACCAGTTTAAATAATTTTGTTCTGTATCATACTGTGCTGATATTAAAAATAGACTGTGCTGGTGAAAACTGCGTTGGAAATTCTTTGACAGGTTGGTGAGAAGTGCAGTTTATCACTTACTGTTCTGACTGAAAATGCTAAAACAAAGCCTAAAAAAATGTCACCAGAGGAAAAATGCCAGAAGCAAAGTGACTGTTGGCAGATTCCTGCTCCTCTTCAACAAACAGCAAATCAATCATTTCTTCCCCTCGGACATAATTAGTTGGAATTTTCAATGAATTACACCAATGAAGATGTTAATCATTTGTAAATCTTTTATTGAGGTGTTATAAAACTTAGCTTAATTACAATTCATCATGATCTACGTGTACAGTAATGTGCAAAATTTTTAGGCTGGTGTTGAAACAGCAAAGTAAGAATACTCTCAAAAATAGAAGTGTTAATACCGTAATTTATTTTCATCAATTAACAAAATGCAAAGTGAGTAAACAAAAAATACAGTGGGTACGGAAAGTATTCAGACCTCTTTAAAATTTTCACTCTTTGTTTCATTGCTACAATTTGGTAAATTCAGAAAAGTTCATTTTTTTCTTTTTAATGTACACTCTGCACCCCATCTTAACTGTAGAAAAAGCAAAAATGTAGAAATTTTTGCAAATTTATTAAAAAAGAAAAACTGAAATATCACATGGTCATAAGTATTCAGACCCTTTGCTCAGTATTGAGTAGAAGCACCCTTTTGAGTTTGTACAGCCATGAGTCTTCTTGGGAATGATGCAACAAGTTTTCACACCTGGATTTGGGGATCCTCTGCCATTCTTCCTTGCAGATCCTCTCCAGTTCCGTCAGGTTGGATGGTGAATATTGGTGGACAGCCATTTTCAGGACTCTCCAGAGATGCTCAAGTGGGTTTAGGTCAGGGCTCTAGCTGGGCCAGGCAAGAATAGTCACAGAGTTGTTCTGAAGCCACTCCTTTGTTATTTTAGCTGTGTGCTTAGGGTCATTGTCTTGTTCGACTGTGAAGATTTGGCCAAGTCTGAGGACCAGAGCACTGTGGAAGAGGTTTTCATCCAGAATATCTCTGTACTTGGCCGATTTAAAATTTCCTTCAATTGCAACCAGTCACCTGTCCCTGCAGCTGAAAAACACCCCCATAGCATGATGCTGCCACCACCATGTTTCACTGTTGGGATTGCATTGGGCAGGTGATGTGAAGTGCCTGGTTTTCTCCACACATACCGCTTAGAATTATCACCAAAAAGTTCTATCTTCGTCTCATCAGACCAGAGAATCTTATTTCTCATAGTCTGGGAGTCCTCCATGCGTTTTTTTAGCAACCTCTATTTGGGCTTTCATATGTCTTGCACTGAGGAGAGGCTTCCATCGGGCCCCTCTGCCATAAAGGCCCGACTAGTGGAGGGCTGCAGTGATAGTTGACTTTGTGGAACTTACTCCCATCTCCCTACAGCATTTGTGGAGCTCAGCCACAGTGATCTTGGGGTTCTTCTTTACCTCAATCACAAAGGCTCCTCTCCCACGAGTGCTCAGTTTGGCTGGACGGCCATGTCTAGGAAAACTTCTGGTGGTCTCAAATTTCTTCTATTTAAGGATTATGGAGGCCACTGTGCTCTTAGGAACCTTGAGTACTGCATAAATTCTGCTGTAAACTTGGCCAGATGTGTGCCTTGCCACAATTCTGTCTCTGAGCTCCTTGGCCAGTTACTTTGACCTCATGATTCTCATTTGGTCTGACATGTACTGTGAGCTGTGAGGTCTTATATAGACAGTTATGTGCCTTTACAAATCAAGTCCTATCAGTTTAATTAAACACATATCACAAGGAAATGGACAGCATGTGACTTAAATATGAGTGTCTGAGCAAAGGGTCTGAATACTTATGACCATGTGATATTTCAGTTTATCTTTTTTAATAAATTTGTAAAGATTACTACATTTCTGGTTTTTTTTCAGTCAAGATGAGGTGCAGAGTATACCTTAATGAGAAAAAAAAAGAACTTTTTTGAATTTACCAAATTGCTGTAGTGAAACAAAGAGTGAAAAATTTAAAGGGGTCTGAATACTTTCCGTACCCACTGTAAATCAAAAGCATATTTGGTGTGACCACTAGTGATGGGTGAACGATGCACAAACTCACGAACTCTGAACAAAAACTTCTCACAGAAGTCCATGTTACTGTTCAAGTTTGGCAGCCAGAACAAAGCTTGTTTGAAAGGCTGCAGCGCAGTCAATCAATATACTTTTCCGGTGTTGGCTTGTCCAGCCCCCATCAAACATTCATTTGAGATGTTATAAAACTCAGCTTAATTACAATCCATCATGATTTACATATACAGTAATGTGTAAAAGTTTTAGGCTGGTGTTGAAACAGCAAAGTAAGTATACTTTCAAAAATAGAAGTATAAATAATTTTTTTTTATCAATTAATAAAATTCAAAGCTAGTAAGCAAAAAATAAATCAAATGAATATGTGGAGTGTCCACTAGTGATCTGCGAACCATGCATAAGCTCTGAACAAAGACTTCTCACAGAAGTCCATGTTACTGTTCAGGTTCGGCAGCCTGAACAAAGCTTGTTGAAAGACTGCAGAGCAGCTAATCAACATACTTTTTTGGTGTTGGCTGTTCTGGCCCCATCATAGCCATGCCAAGTATTGGCATGGCTGTGATTGGCCGGAGCAGCACGTAAAAAAAAAAAAAAGACGTGGTGTCCATTCCATTATTGATAACATGTGCAGGTAAAGCAGACAGCTGTGGGAAACAGCCATCATCTGTCTGCTTTATCATGCCTGGCTATCCAAAATAAAGTGGCCCCCATGCCTTTTTTTAAAATTATTTAAATAATAAAAAAAAGTATGTGGCTGGGAAGGTCAATGGATATTTGTCCCTCTTCAGCCTAAAAACAGCAGATTGCAGCAGCCCTGAAAAATGTGCATCCATTAGATGCACCAATTCTGTCACTTTGCCTGGTTCTTCCCACTTGCCCTGAAGCATTGGCAAGCTGGGTAATATTTTGGGGTTGATGTCAGTTCTGTAATGTCCACTGATATAAAACCCAAAGGTTAGTAATGGGGCCGCATCTGTCAGACTGACCCAGGAAGTAGTTAAAAAAGACACAGACATATGGAAAACAAATATTTTATTTGAATTAAGACACTCCACACTCCCTTGTTTACCCATTTGTTCATTAAAAATAAATTCAGGAAGTTCCGACAGTAATCCAATAGTGAAATGTCCCATAATGCCCATCGAATTCAATGGAGTCTCGTTCTAATAAAGTATTTTTTTCCTGAGTGTCTGTGTTTTTTAACAGCTCATTTACCAGGTTAGTAATTGGGGTGTCTGATAGATGCCACCCCATTACTAACCTCTGGGCTTGATATAAGCGGACATTACACAGCTGACATCAACCACAAAATGTTACCCAGCTTGCCAATGCACCAGGGCAAGCTGGAAGAGCCAGGGAAAGCACCAGAATTGGTGTATCTAATGGATGTACCTTTTCTAGGATGGTTGCAGGCTGCTATTTTTAAGCTTGGGAGGGCAAATATTCATGGCCCCTTCCCAGCCTGAGAATACTATCCCCCAGTTGCCTGCTTTACCTTGACTGGTTATCAAAGATAGGGGGAACCCATGCTATTTTTTTGTTTATTTACTACAAATAAATAAATAAAAATTACTAAGAAATAAATGAAAATAACGACATGAGTCCAACCTATTTTTAATAACCAGCCAAGGGAAAGCAGCTGTAAGCTGATCTTATGCTGTGAAAGGGCCAATATCCATGGACCTTCTGAGCCTATTAATATCAGCACCCAACTGTCTGCTTTGCCTTTTCTGCTTATGAAAAATGGGAGACCCTAAAAAATGATCTGGGGTCCCCCTATTTTTAATAACCAGCTAAATTAATGCAGACAGCTGGAGGCTGATATTAATAGGCTGGGAAAGTCTATGGGCATTTGCCCCTTCCCAGCCTAATAAGACCAGCCCACTTCCACTCCAGAAATGGCACATACATGGATGTTGTTAAGATCCATGGATATTGGTCCATTCCCAGAATATTAAAACCACTTCACGTTGTTTTTTCATTTATTTATAAGTATTTTTTCATTTATTTATTTATTAATAAATAAATAAATGAATGAAAAAACCTGCATGGGGTCCCCCTATTTTTAATAATCAGATAAGGGGAAGCAGACAGCGGCGGGCTGGTGTCAATAGGGTGGAAATGCCCATGCTTATTGGGCCATTCCCAAACTACAAATATCAGCCCACAGCTGCTACAGAAGTGGCGTATCATATTTGATGCTCCAATTCTGGCACCTAGCCTCAGCTCTTTGTGATTGCCTTAGTTAGGTGGCAATTTGGGCAATTGTTTTTAGGGTTAGTAATAGAGAGGTGTCAGTCAGACACCCCCGTTACTAACCAAGTAGTAAAAATAAAGAAATATTCACACAGAAAAAAAAACTTTATTAGAAAAAAGACTTCCCGACACTAGCTCTCATTCAACAATTTTTTAATAAAATGGTCCCACAAAGTAATCCACTTTCATCATCTTCTTTGTCTCCGGCGCCTGTGGATAGCATAGAAGCTACCACTATGCACAGGCACTGGCTGATGAATACTTTCATCAGCGTTGCCTGTTCTTGATGCTATCAGCGAAAGCAGGAGATGCTGATGACAGTAGTAGTCATCAACTGGCTCACGACCGGCGGTAAACTTGTCACCGCTGGTCACAGCTGTTGGTTTGCTGGTTTAGGCCTCTTTCACACAACCGTTTTTTGACTTCAGGCACGATCTGGCGTGTTGTAAAAAAAACGGATCCGGTACCGGATGCGGTTTTTTTACCATTGACTTTCATTAGCGCCGGATCGCGCCTGATGTCATTGCGTTGTATCCGGTTTTGTATCCGGTTTTGTATTCCGGCGGCCGGACAAAACGGTGCATGTAACGTTTTTTTTGTTTGCCGGAGCCGCCTGATAGTGCCTGAAGCGTACTACTACTACTACTACTACTACTACTACTACATTTTCCACTGTCTCCGGACATCCAAAACCCTCTTTTTCCGGGTTCAAAAGTTCAGGTCGGATCCAGCAAAAAAACGGATCCGTTGCATCAGTTTTTTCATTTCAATGCCGAATCCGTCCTTTCAGGTGTTCGACGGATTATGCCTGACACAAAAAAACGGATGTGTGAAAGAGGCCTTACACTCTGGCTCTGTGTGACAGTGTGGGAACAGCAATACCCAGCAGCTGTCACCGTCAGTTATTTCAGGAAGGCTACCACTGGCTCAAAGCCAGTGTTTCCAATGCTGTCACACAGAGGACAGCGTGAGAACTACAGGATATTCAGGCCCCCCCTTTCACTTGAATAGGCTTTGGCTTTGAGATCAAATTCAAGTACTGTTCTGGTAGCAAAACTGAACTTTTTTATAAAGTTTGGCCAAACACGACGGACTTGAACATCCATGGGTCCATCCATCCTTAGTGACCACGTTTTGCTTTTAAAATGACATTGAAGCATCAATTTTTCTTGGTACACTTGCATGCAGTTTTTGAATTAAATTAGCAAGGAAGTTTATCCAAGCATCTTAGATAATTAAGCACAGATCTTCTGTGAATGTAGGCTTTCGCAAATCCTACTGTCTCTTCATGTAATCCAGGACAAATTTGAAGATGCTGAGATCAGAGCTCTGTGAGGGCTATGTCATCCCTTCCAGGATTCTTTGTTCTTCTCTATGCTAAATAAAGTTCTAAATATTGTTCTTAATGACATTGGTAATATGTTTGGAGTAGTTGTCAGACGCCTCCCTGATAGTATTGCATGATTGATAAGTAACTGCCTTTATTTTTCAACATTAACCAAATTTCCTATTCTCCTTGCTGAAATGCAGCCACAAACTTGAAAGGAACCTTCACCATTTCTAACTGTTGCCTGCAAATACTCAATATTGCACCAGTCTCAAGCGATTCAGTAACCTGCCTTCCATTAAAACCAAATATTTCAAATTTTGACTCATCACTAAAGATGAGTCAAAAATAAATTGTTGCATTAATAATGGACAAGGAGTTCATATTGTCCATTGGTAATATGTTATTTTTCTGCACCCCAATTCCTTTATTCTTGCACATAGCTGAGTCAGTTGGCTTTGTTTTCGTGTCATCGGTATGTTTCTGGCTGCAATTCTTCTATGTAAACCACTTTTGCCCAGACTTCTCCAAAACAGTAGATGGATATAGCTGTGTCTCACTGGTTTCTGCCAGATCTGAGCTGCTGGAAAAGCTGGACATCTTTTGATTTTGATGGGAAGTAAGCAGTATGTGTCATTTTCTGCTGAACTAAATTTCCTTGGCCAACCACAGTATCTATGGTCCATACCGCTGCCCAATTCATGGTGCCCTTACACTAAAAAATAAAGGATACATATCCGTCATGCACTACCATCATGAAGACATCTGACTGGCTCAAAAGGTATTCTGCAGCAGGAAAATTACTCCAAATATACAGCCAATGTCATTAAGAACTATCTTCAGTATACTGAAGTGCAAGGAGTCCTGGAATTGATGATATGGCCCCCAAGAGCTCTGATCTCAACAACATTGAGTCTGTCTGGGATTATACGAAGAGACAGAAAAAATGAAAAAGCCTAAACATACAGAAGATTTGTGGTTAGTGCTCCAAAATTTTTGGAACAATCTCCCTACCAAGTTCCATCGAAACCAATATATCAGTGTAACTAAAAGAACTGATGCTGTATTGAAGGCAAAGGGTAGTCAGTAGTCACATCAAATATTGATTTGATTTATATTTCTATTTTCTTCATTCTATTTGCGTTTTGTTTATTGATACAAATAAATTAATAACATTTCTATTTTTAAACCATTCTTATTTCCTGTAATTTTTTTCACACCTCCCAAATACTTTTGCACAGTGCTGTATATCCATAATAACTTCCAATAAATATGTATCTGAATACTTGAAGAACTTACTGTACTGTGTAATGTACTGTATTGTGCTGTGTTTGTAATATTTTAATGTGTAGTACTGTATGCCTTGTATCATAGTACCCTGTAAAGTTCCTATATGTGTAAAGATAGGGAAAGTAAATAGCCTTGTGTGCTGGGCCAGCAGCAGAAAGGAGGGATACAGCTTCTGCTCCCAGTCAGTAGCCCGGGCACGTTGACCCAGGGCGAATGTGTAGCAACAGCCAGAGCATTGCCAGACTCCAGGAGGGGAGGAAATCTGCTGCCCCGGACTAAGGACTCAAGGACCACAACACGGGCCCCCAGGACTTTGGAAAGGCCCCCATTGAAGGGACTGTGAGCATCCAGATTCCAGTGTGTGGACTACTTGCTTTATTTCGGCTACTGTGGCCATTGTGGGTATAGCTGTGGACAGTGTCAGGGAGAGAGCAGGAAGCCGGTGTTGTACCTTTCTTTCATCTCCATTTTATTAAAAAGTTAATTCCCTGTTGAACTGCAAGTTGTGCCTGAGGATTGTGTCCGTCGGGTTCATTTCTGTGCAAGGTAACCGGGGTGTTTACTGACTGTTTCTAAGTTGACTCGGCTGGGACTACCACCCCGGTTGACCTTGTTACAATTGGTGTAGTGTGGCAGGATGGACCTTAGCAGCCTTGCAACCCTGGGACTGATGGAAGGAATGCTGGAGACTTGTGACTTTGAATTTGGGACTTGTGTTTTGTTGCCTGCCGTGACAAAATTTGCCAATGGCGGATGTTGTTGACTCAAAGATGGCGGCTGATAGTGACTTTGAGCCTGAGATTTGTGATTTGCTGCCCGAGCTATAAGAAATGGAGCTGTCGGCTGACAGTGACCGTGAGCCTGAGATTTGTGAATTATTGCCCGCCGTGAAGGAATTGAAGATGGTGGCTGACAGTGATTGCAAGATGGTGCTGACCGCTACCAAGAAGATGGGGCTCGTTGGCACGAAAACTGAAGATGGTACTGCCTTTCATGGGCGTCCTACAGGAAATTTGGCGCCAGAAGAGAAAAGGCCGCACCCAGTTGTGATAGATGCCCATCCTAAATGGGTGCAGGCGAAGAGGGAGCTGCCGCCCCCACAACCTGACCAGAAGAAATGGGTGGAGCTGCAGGAAGTGACCAAAGATAGACTACCTGTCGATGGACGAGACGCCATTATCTGTTGACATGGAGAGGCGCAGTATGTCGCACCATGGTGGCATCGGAATCATAGAATAGTAGAGTTGGAAGGGACCTCCTTGGCCATCTGGTCCAACCCCCTGCTCAAAGCAGGATTCTCTAAATCATCCCAGACAGATGTCTGTCCAGCCTCTGTTTGAAGACTTCCATTGAAGGAGAACTCACCACCTCTCGTGGTAGCCTGTTCCACTCATTGATCACCCTAACTGTCAAAAAGTTTTTTCTAATATCTAATCTGTGTCTCCTCCCATTCAGTTTCATCCCATTGCTTCTAGTCTTTCCTTGTGCAAATGAGAATAAAGATGATCCTTCTACAATGTGATAGCCCTTGAGATATTTGTAGACACCTATTAAGTCTCCTCTCAGTCTTCTTTTTAGCAAGCTAAACATTCCCAAATCCTGCAACCGTTCCTCATAGGACATGGTTTGCAGACCGGTCACCATTCTGGTGGCTCTTCTCTGAACTTGCTCCAGAATTGGAGGCGATCCAAGGCCCACTCAGAGGTGGGTCTGTGGTTCGAGGCCTGGTGGTCAGAAGAGCTGGAGGAGCGACCCCTGTTGTGGCGGCCGAGACAACAACCAATAGAGGTCGAGGACTACGAGGGCCTGGTGATGCCCTGATGGGCACCTGTGGGAGTCAAGAAGACCCTAGAGGCGGCTCTGCAGGGAATCATGGCGGTCGCAGTCACTGCGCTAGAGGACTCCCGTCGGACGTGGCAGTGAGTAAGGAACCCCAGTCCCACCATCCCACTGCCTTGTCCTCTGCTTCCTTACCTTCCGTAGCTCCACCGTCACCCTCACTGGAGGCATCCCGGCTGCTGACTCTGCCGTCGTCCCTGCTTCCACAGGCCACACCCATTCTGGCTGACATCTGCGGCCTGCATGCAGAGGAGCCCGGGGTCCCCATAGCTATGGAGGCCCAGTGGATTCATGAGGTAATCCAGGAGAAGAGGCGGAGGAAGCGCCGTATCGCCCAGGAATTGCAGCGCCCTGGCGGTGGAGCTGCGGCAGGCCGGATGACCCACGGTGTGGTCCGGTACCTTAACTGGAGCAAGGGCTATGGATTTTTACAGGAACTGGGTACCGGAGCCAAAGTGTATATCAATGCGGGGTCCCTTATTTTTTGCGATCCTCTCCGAGAGGGGGACTATGTGGCCTTCATAAAAGAAAAAGGACCTCGTGGGCCCTATGCGGTGGCCGTAAAAATGACCTCTGACTGGGAGACCAGCCCACCGCAGGAGACCTCGTGTGTGAAATAGCCAGTTGCCTCGGCCACAGTTGCCCCAATGGTGCAGTAAAGAGCGGTGCCTCAGAGGAGCGAGGCGGCCGCCAATGTGTCAGCAGTTCTGGAGGCTCCAGGAGGTGCGGAACCGCCACTGGAGGGAATGTTGAGCCGGAGGAACAGTGGGGACTCCTCCTTCAGTGGGTCTTCATCTCATGTCTATGTGGTAGTGCAGGATCCGAATGCCGCCCACTGCGCAAGTCAGCAGCCGTGTGTAGACTGAGCAGCCCATTTAAGAAATTGTATTGGTGCCGGTTGCACCCAGAAAGAATAAATATATATCCCAGGAACTGTTCTGCGTTCCTGAAGAGGGCAAGGAGCCCTGTCACGGCGACGAAGGACTATGGCGTCTGACGTGGCCACCAATTGACGGCCATGTTTAGTGGTTTTCCCTTCCTCCCAGTTTTGTTTGCACCCACTGGTGCTCCCCTTGCTGGATCAGGAGACCAAAACCCCATGGGGGTTAATGACTGTGGACTTTGGGTGAGGCTGCTGAACTGTGTACCCCTGAACTGTCCTCCTGTTTTTATCCCTGCACTAGCCCCATGTTTGAAAAACCAGGAGGGGAGAAAATCTGCTGCCCCGGACTAGGGACTCAAGGACCACAACACAGGCCCACAGGACTTCGGAAGGGCCCCCGCTGAAGGGATTGTGAGCGTCCAGTATTCCAGAGTGTGGATTATTTGATTTTGGCTAAAGTGGCCATTGTGGGTACGGCCGTGGACAGTGTCAGGGAGAGAGCAGGAAGCCGGTGTTATACCTTTCTTTCATCTCCGTTTTTTTAAAAAGTTTTTCCCTGTTGGACTGCAAGTTGTGCCTGAGGATTGTGTCTGTCCTGTCCATTTCTGTGCAATGTAACTGGGGTGTTTACTGACTGTTTCTAAATTGACTCGGCTGGGACTACAACCCCTGGTGACATTGTTACACATGTACTGTATATGGAGATAGGGATTTAAAATATGCAGTGTTAATCCACATGTACTTCAAAGTCAATGGCTAAGCAAAGTTTTCTTCATTCTTATTACCAATAAGATGATAACAGACCCTGCCTCCCATATTGATCTCATACAAACATTGGGGCTCACGCACAGTGCCATACTTGCTGAGCCAAAGCCAGACACGAGATGAATTTCTGACTACCTTAGACTTCCTTTATTATTATACATTTTTATAGTGTCATTTATTCCTTTAGGTACTGTTCCTAAACTGTTGTGAAAATCCCAGAACTAAACCAATGAAGCTGACAGCTGAGTTAAAAAGACGACAAGCAGGATGGCTTTAATCAAGTAAATAGCAGTTGAATATCACCAATAGGTGACATGAATATGATTTTTCAGCATATGAATGGATAGTCAATTTACAAGGAAGAAAAATCTGAAACATCATGATATAGAGTCTTTCTCTCCCAGAACCAGTGCACTTTGGTCACAATACAATTTCTCACAGAGGAACAAAGTGATTATAGGGTCATAAAACAAATTTATAGTGTGCACCTCTATACATGATTTGTTATGGCATACCCCTAAATCCCACCCCACAATAAAAGAAAAAAAAGTCAGAAGACCTGGCATGCGAATAAGAAGAGTTTCTTTCTGCTAATTGGCCGGATAACTGCTGACATTTCTGGCCACAAAGGTTGCTGAGGTCCAGGAGTTTCTAAAGGTATGTTCAACCTTACACCAAATCACTCTAATATGATTATAATCATTCATTTGGCAACTAATACCAGAAGACAAAAAATACATTGACTTTTAAAAAATTGCAAATGATGAATTGGGGCAAAAGCTTCCACATGATGATTTTTGGCTTCTATTAAAAAATTTAGCAAAATGTAGTATACGATATATGTTCCCTTAGCAAATCATGCTGCTGTAGTTGATGCAAAGCTGGTCAATAAAATAACAGATTTTGTGCACTTATGCCTGTCAGTCACCCTTGTTATATGACATGAAAGAGTATGTTTGACAATGATCATAAGACAGTTCTGTGCAAAATCTTTTTTGCAGTTGTCGTGCAGTCATTGATACTATTAAAAATGTTTGTTCCAAACAAAAGATTTGCACATTATCGAAAAAAACCTAGATGACAGATCGGAGCTGCAACCTAGATCATCAAATTGTCATTTTATTTTAGGAAAAAATTAAAATATCAACTTTTAAAGACAAGTTTACACTAAAAATTGGCATGAACTGAGTAATAAATGGGACAATCTGTTTCTAATAATTTTTTGGGTTTTGTTTTTAAAATATTCATTGTATGTTAAAAATTAACTGAGAGTATGATTCTCCAGGTCAGTACGATTGAACCAACACTGAGCTTGTGTAGTTTTTTTATTTAAGTGGTGAAAAAAATTGTATTTGTGGTTCCATTTTTCGATAACTATATCTTTTTTATTTTTTTAATGGATGGAGTAGAGGGTTTATTGTTTGCAAGCTGACATTTTCATTGATACCAACTTGGGGTACATATGACATTTTGATTCCTTTTTACTATTTTTTTTCTGGAGGTGTATTGACTGAAAAACGCAATTCTTGCATATTAACCTTACTTTAAGGGGTTTAACATTTAGATTATTTTTATAATTCTATAAACCAGACTTTTAGGGACACGGCGATACAAAATTTGCTCCTCTTCCAGTTAAATGAGGATGTGACCAACTGAAATGGTGCAGTGGTGAGGAAGGATGGAAGGAAGAAACTAAGAAAGGAAGGAAGGAAAGGAAGAAAGAGGAAGAGACGAGCTGAAAAGGAGAGAGTAAGGAGGACAGAAGGAAGGGAGGTAGGGAAGAAGGAGGAGGAAGAAGGAAGAGGATGTGAGGGACAAGGAAGGGAGGAATAAAAGAAGAGAGGAAGAAGGATGATTGAGTAAGGATAAAGGGAGGTGGAGGGAAGAAGGGAGGAAGAGGAAAAGGGTTGTAGCAAGAGGGGATAGGAGGAGAAGTAGGGATGAAGGGAGGGAGGGAGAGGAAAAGGGAGAATAAAAAAAAGAAGGGAAGAAGGAAAGAAATGAAGGAAGGAGGACAGAAGGGAGGGACTAAACAAAGGGGAGAGGAGGAAGAGGGAAGGAGGAGAAGGAGGAAGAAAGTGGAGAGAGGAGGAGAAGAAAAGGAGAAGAAGGAGGAAGGAAGGAAGGAAGGGTGGACGGACTAGAGATTCCAAAATTTTTTATGTTCAAGTCACATCTTCCATCTATTCATTAGATATAGTAAACTTAATATTTATATTATTACTTATTATTATAGCTCCATTTATTTCATGGCACTTTGCAAATGAAAAGGGGTATGCATAATAAAAAACAAGTTCAATAATCTTGAACAAAACGAGTCACCGACTGGTACAGAAGGAGAGAGGACCCATAGTCTACAATATGATATGTTGCAGACAACTAAATGAATAAGAATAAATTGCATATTGTTTCATGACAGAAGTGACTGACAATCACATTTCTGTGTTAAGATGCTGTAACTTGCATTTCACAGATATAATGCAGTTGGAATACTCTTGTCACTTGACATTTGAGGATGATTTGTGGATGCTTCAGACATCTAGTTTACTCAGGTCAACAAAACACATAAAATTCTGATGCCCACGTAAAATTACAGCTTTCAAATGAAATTTTTATCTGACTGAGCAAGATGAGGAGGTTGCTCATATGCTAGGTTTATTTAAGGACAGTATTTATTTAATTTAAGGACAGTATTCAGGTCTAGCTATTTAAAAACCTGTATTTTTCCAAATATTGTTATTGATTTTTCATATTCTTCATTGTTTAGTTAGGACAGTGATAAAATACAAAAGAAGCAAGAAATACCAGTAATTATGTAGCCAGCTTTTCATTGTCTCTTAAGAATTACCCTTTAATATTCTACATACTGTATCACTTATAATAATGCAGAGTAATGAATAAGAGTAGTTAAACTGAAATATGTATTAAGTATCTGAATGGTACTCTTCTGCTTTATTTTTTGTCTGCTACGGTACATGGAAAACATTTTGGGTGACAGTCACTAATTGCAGACATTATAGTTGTCACTCAGATTTTCACAGGTTCTGAATGGTATTTCAATCTTTCAATGTTCAGCTATGCCACTCCGCTTCCTTTCCTCACTACAGCTCTTGGAAATGTTTTGTCTCTGTGCAAATTGAGATTCTGGTTTGGCTACTATCCTAGGTCATGTGTCAAGGCTCGTTAAAGGGTCAACATTGAATTGTAGGATTGCTACCTTCCAATAGATGGCACTAGAGTTTTAGCTCTCTTCTCTCTCTGAAGAGACAATTTGCATAATTGTCTCTGTGTTGGTATTTACAGTAGTTTATGCATAATTTTCATGAACTAGAAAGCTAAGGATGACCAAGGAGATGTGTCACACAACCTAGTGGATAAAAAATAACATAAATCTATATGCCCTATTTATGTTATGGATTGAACTGGCTCACACATGCATGAAGTGGTATACAGTGGCCATTTTTCTGGTGATTTTAGTAAATCGGAACCAAATGGTTGTCAGTTATAAGGATGAAAATTCTGGTCGACATTGTTTTATCCTTTACAGTGCCTACAAGTAGTATTCAACCCCTGCAGATTTAGCTGGTTTACACATGCGGAATTAACTTGGCATTGTGACATTTGTACTGTAGATCAGCCTGGAAGTGGGAAATGCACTGCAGCAAAAATTTTTGTTTAATTTTTTTTTTAAAAAAAAAACGTTAAAAGTTAATTCAGAGTGTCATTTATTATTCAACCCCTCAAACCACAAGAATTCTGTTTGGTCCCCCTAAAGTATTAAGAAGTAGTTCAGGCACCAAGAATAATGAGCTTCACATGTGTGGATTAATGATCTCTTTTGCCAGCCTTTTCTGACTATTTAAGACCCTCCCCAAACTTGTGAACAGCACTCATACATGGTCAACATGGGAAAGACAAAGGAGCATTCCAAGGCCATCAGAGACAAGATCGTGGAGGGTCACAAGGCTGGCAAGGGGTACAAAACCCTTTCCAAGGAGTTGGCCCTACCTGTCTCCACTGTTGGGAGCATCATCCGTAAGTGGAAGGCTTATGGAACTACTGTTAGCCTTCCACGGCCTGGACAGCCTTTGAAAGTTTCCTCCCGTGCCGAGGCCAGGCTTGTCCGAAGAGTCAAGGCTAACCCAAGGACAACAAGGAAGGAGCTCCGGGAAGATCTCATGGCAGTGGGGACATTCGTTTCAGTCAATACCATAAGTAACGTACTCCACCGCAATGGTCTCCGTTCCAGACGAGCCTGTAAGGTACCTTTACTTTCAAAGCGTCATGTCAAGGCTCGTCTACAGTTTGCTCATGATCACTTGGAGGACTCTGAGACAGACTGGTTCAAGGTTCTATGGTCTGATGAGACCAAGATCGAGATCTTTGGTGCCAACCACACACGTGACGTTTGGAGACTGGATGGCACTGCATACGACCCGAAGAATACCATCCCTACAGTCAAGCATGGTAGTGGCAGCATCATGCTGTGGGGCTGTTTCTCAGCCAAGGGGCCTGGCCATCTGGTCCGCATCCATGGGAGGATGGATAGCACGGCCTATCTGGAGATTTTGGCCAAGAACCTCCACTCCTCCATCAAGGATCTTAAGATGGGTCGTAATTTCATCTTCCAACAAGACAATGACCCAAAGCACACAGCCAAGAAAACCAAGGCCTGGTTCAAGAGGGAAAAAGTCAAGGTGTTGGAGTGGCCTAGTCAGTCTCCTGACCTTAACCCAATTGAAAACTTGTGGAAGGAGCTCAAGATTAAAGTCCACATGAGACACCCAAAGAACCTAGATAACTTGGAGAAGATCTGCATGGAGGAGTGGGCCAAGATAACTCCACAGACCTGTGCCGGCCTGATCAGGTCTTATAAAAGACGATTATTAGCTGTAATTGCAAACAAGGGTTTTTCCACGAAATATTAAACATAGGGGTTGTATAATAATTGACCCACACTTTTATGTTTAAAATTTATTAAAATTCAACTGAGCAACATAACTTTTTGTTTTGTAAGATTTATGCTTCTGTTAATAAATCCTACTCTCTTTTGCAGTTTGAAGGCTCTAACTTATTTGCATCTTATCAAACCAGCTAAATCTGCAGGGGGTTGAATACTACTTGTAGGCACTGTATATGTTAGTTTTCAACATTTACTGAGCCAATCGTTTTGCATACTTTGTCGAATTTTGCCTAAAATTATTATTATTATTTTGTGTGTGTTTGTTGGTTAAAACATGGCAAAGACAAAGCCAAATTTGATGAGGAAGCTTATTATTCTGAGAGTAAAGTCAGGTAACAGCTAAAAGAGGTAGCTATGGAATTTAACTGCTCTCAGAGTCAAGTGTCATGCATAATTAAGAAAAAGAAGGTTATGGAACAGCTGAGAATCCTAGAAGTGGACGACCACGGAAAACTTCCTCCAAAGTTGATCATATTATTAAGAAAAAAATCAGTATCTGATGTCCCTAAAAGTGTTTGTGTAAGGAGGTAGCGGGGACCCTCCTGTGCCTTCTCTCTCCTGAACGCTGTTTGCATGTTTCACGTGCGGCACCCTGACATTTTATTGATGTTAATCTACTGTGCGGTTTATTAATGTTTTACTATTGTGTGTACTGTAATGCAAATGTATTTGTCATGTATTGTGCATGGGCTTAGGGATAGATTATGAAGTAGTGTAAGACTGTAGGGGGATTAGAATAGAGTGGGGCACATTAGAGGTAGAGTATAGGATAGATGTAAGAGTAGTAAGGTGTTGGCAGCATAGGAGTTAAGTAGATGGGAGGGGCACAGAACAGAGCCGCACAGAGCAGGGAGATATAGGACAGATACTTCCTGGTTCTGTCAGAGCCTGGGCAATCTGCCCAATGGCAGGATGCATACATGGAGACAGCTACAGGCTGTGGGGGATAAGTCTGTGGATGGTAGTTAGGGGCTCCCGGCTGAAGAACAGTGTAATCGGGCACCAGCTCAACAGAATCATCCCCAGGAAGGATTCGGGGTCTAAGACCGGGGCGGGAGCAGCTGAGATGGTGTTCCCGGCACCTTTCCCTATTGGAACCAGACAAGGTGCTGACAGAGAACTGATGATGCTGAAGGTACAGATGGGACATGGACTGTCCAAAGAGACTGGCCATATTGCAGAGGAAGGAAAGTACAGGAAACGATGCCCTATGTGAACTGTACTGCTGATGTGATGGATGCCTTACTGTTTAGTAAAGTTCAACTGTTGGAAAAAAAACCTGTGACTCTGTGGTGTTTCCTGAAACCTGGAAGCAAGAAGCTGGAGTAATAGAGATAACCAACTGTATAACAGTACCAGGACTTTATTTATCTTTTCATGTACAAGGTGCTGGGGTGCTCACTGACTGTTGCTTAATGAACTTGCCCATGACTACCACCCTGTGCCACCTTGTTACATTTGCATGGAATGAAGGAAGAATACGGGGTCAAAGTGAGTCGCCAAACTGTGCTGCCATGGCTAAGAGCAGTAGGGTTGAATATATAAGTTCCAGTCAAGAAGCCTTTCGTCTCTTGAAAGAACCGGAATGTCCGACTTGTGTTTGCCAAAGAATACAGTCAAAGGAAAGAGACAGATTTGTCTAAGGTGTTGTGGCCGGATAAATCCAAGTTCAATCTGTTTGGTATTGATGGCAAGCACTATATATACTGCCCAATTGTAAAACATAATGATGTAGGGTACCAAACACCTATAGCGAAACATGGTGGTGGCAATGTCATGGTTTGGGGCTGCTTTTCTGCATCTTCCATTGGCCCTATGCATAGAATTGATGGAACCATGAATGCTACCATGTACAAGGATATACTGGAGGCAGGGGCTGGAAATTCTAGCAAGGCAATAATCCTAGGCACACATTCAAATTAGTCAAAAATTGGTTAGCAAAGAAAAATGTTTGCCTGTTGCAATGGCTAAGCCAATCACCAGATTTAAGCTCTATAGAGCACCTATGGGATGAGTTAGGGCAACAAGTTGGACCCCGTACCCATAGCAATAAAAATGATTTACAAATGGAATGGAATAAGATCCCTCAGGTTGTCTTGAATATTCTAGTGGCTTCAATGCCCCTTCAGTGTGGTGCAGAAATTAAAGTTATGGCACTGTAACAATGAATTACTCTCTATGCTGTGATCAATAAATAGTATATGCAAAGCTTTTGTCAGTCAATTTTCCTTCATTAAATGATCATACCTATATTCTAACGCATTTAGATTAAAATTAAGATATTGCATGATGAAACGTCATGCACATTCAATTTATCACCAGGAAAATGGCATCACAACAACCAGACAGAGGCAATCATACTTTAAAAAAATGCAAAACTTTTGGTTGCCACTGTACATCTGAAGAAGGCAGACCACAAAAGTGCTATACAGCAGAGTCGAAATGGTGCATACAATTCATGAATATGACATGAAGTCAAAAACATACTTTCATCCTGTCTTGAACTGTTTTGACAATGCAAAATTTGCATCAAAATGATGGCGTAGTGAAAAATACACCATTGGACCTAGAGTGAAGTTGCGACAAATTTTGCGCGCAATTGAATCAAGCTAAAACATTTGGAGATGATAGACTCTGCCCATGAAGCAGAAAATTAAAACAAAACAGTCGAGCACATATAAAATAGACTTAAAAAGGTACCAATAGAATAATAAATTGGGTTCAACTAAAAAACGCACAAACCTGAACAAAAATCAGAAGCAAAGGCAATGATGAATTGAGGCCAATGCTTCTGTCAAAGGAAAAATACTTTATTTTTCCTAAACAGATCACTTTTAGTAAACAAACCACTTCACAAACATTTTCGATTTTGACACAAAAATAACATCAAGCAAAAAAGAAAAAAACATGGGAAAAAAAGACAAAACAAAAACAATTTCTAGTACCAGCATAGATAGACAAAATACTTTTAAATGGAGATGACCTTGTAAATGCAATCTATGACCGAAACATGGTCGCTTTTCTTCAGCCTCAAAACAAGATGTTTTTATCGAACTAGAGTCAGGAATGTCAAACTTAAATATACAAAGGTGCCAAAACTAAAAACTTGGACAAAGTCGCAGGCCAAACTTGATATTTATTACAAAAATGTCTACAATTGAGGTTTTTTTTCCTTATCATTAAATAACGATGAACTTTTTCATATGGAAACAAACATAAAGGGGTTGTCACATAAACAAAGAACATTTTAATTAATCTTAGAATCAAATATTGGAATAAGATAATATGTTATGTAAGAGCAGTAAAAAGGCCATGGCCCAATGACCTCATTTAAATATGTAGTAACAAAGGATAAAAAAAACTTGAATAAAACAGATTATAAAGTGTAATGCCAACAAAAGCGCCCACAAACACAGTATGATACCCAGACAGTGAATACCACCAGATGCACGGCATGATGACCTTACTGTACCCCTCTCCCTGAATCCCCCCAACAAATAATGGTGATGCCATCACAGTAAGATTTTCCAACTGTAATCCTCACACAGTCCACCATACAGTATAATGGACACAAAAAGTGCTCCATACGGTATAATAGGCCCCACATAGTAGTGCTCCAAACAGTATAAAGGCCCCACTTAGTGCTCCATACAGTATAATGGCCCCACATAGTGTTTCATACAGTATAATGGCCCCACATAGTGCTTCATATAGTATAATGACCCCACATAGTGCTTCATTCAGTATAATGGCCAAAAAAAGTGCTCCATACAGTATAATAAGCCCCAAATTTTAAAAAAATAAATAAAAACTCTGCCTGTTACCCCGCGGCTTCAGTCTCTTCAAGGTATCTTCAGATCCTCTGCACACTGCAGTACAGTGGGCTCCTTCATCATTGCTTTTAACAATACTGGTATCTAGGATGCTGATATAGTTGAAAGTGCGATGCAGGGTGAAAGTGTGATGCAACGCGGGGATGGGGGACCCATCTGGCGTCGCAGGTCAAATATACTCAGGGGACCAGCCAATCGTTGTAAGCCAAATATACTCACCCTGCAGGCCAGAGTTTGACATATGTGTGCTAGATACTTAGTAATTTTCATTTGACGAGCTCTACCTCATCAAGGTTGCCTTCTCCTGACTTGGGATGTCAATTTGACTTAATACTTGAGCTTTAGCTGTCAAGCTGTCACCTGGAATAGAATCTGGCACAGCTGTAAAGAAATATTTGTTTGATCACCAGCAATGTATTTAACATCCCTGATTTTTTTTAACATGAGAAATGATTATAATGAAGCAAAGCAGTCATGCCAAAAAGCAGTGCACGAGGGTCCCAGTAACATTTGTGTTCAGTTCTTGCCTGCAGCAAATTGTCTCTGGAAATTATTTTACAGTAATGGCATGTGCGTTTGTCTAGTTTAGGCTTCCTTGATACTGTTCTCTGTATTGTCATCAGCCTGAAAGCGAGGAGGCAACGGTAATTCTAATTTATCTATTAGGAAGTCCTTTTTCATATTATGGCAGGATACTATAGCTATACAAACATACATCTTTACCGGGAATCCTCGCAGTTCATTCAATCCTTAATTTACAGAAGAAGCGTAAAACTGTTGGCTCACTAAAAGAAAAATGGCAAAATGGTGCCAAAGTGGGATACTTAGAAAAATAAATCCCAATCCAATCAGAGAATGCATATATAGTGCCTATAATATGTATACCCTGCAGATGTCAGCAGAAGGCTGTCCATGAAACTGGAGGGGGAACAGGGCAGTGTATATTGGTGGGCAAATTATTTAGTAAACTTTACAACATGAAAAGCTTTTGTCACCTCAATATCTACTTGCTAAATGAAAACAATTATTTTCAGTATAAAAGAACACTGAATGAGTCAGCAGGAGGAACTGTGAAAAAATTGCATACATTGAATTTAATAATCACAAAACATAAGGCTGGTACACACTAGGAACTGACTTTGAGAAAGATGCCAGCGTCCGTTCTGTGAAGTGTTATGGTGCGTATATTGTCTGTGGGACGAAGACACTTTATCTGAAAGATGGCAAATTTTATTTCCCTGATTAACATAAATGGGAGCACAGAATTATTGTAGTACCTGAAACATAGATAGATATAGAATAGATAGATAGATAGATAGATAGATAGATAGATAGATATGGGATAGATAGATAGATAGATAGATAGATAGATAGATAGATATGGGATAGATAGATACATTTGGGATAGATAGATGGATAGATAGATAGATATGGGATAGATAGATACATATGGGATAGATGGATAGATAGATAGATAGATAGATAGATATGGGATAGATAGATAGATAGATAGATAGATACATATGGGATAGATAGATATGATAGATAGATAGATAGATAGATAGATAGATAGATAGATATGGGATAGATAGATAGATATGGGATAGATGGATAGATAGATAAATAGATAGATAACATATGGGATAGATTGATAGATGCATATGAGATAGGAAGATGAATAGATAGATGAATAGATAGATAGATATGGGAGATGCGGAGGGAGTGTGGGTGAAATCCATCCATAACGTCCTATCCTGCACTCCTAAGGGCTAGTTGCACTCTTAATGTGACCTACTGGTCTAATTGATCTACCGTATATCAATATTTATTTTGCATATTTAACCCCTTACTGTCCATTGACGTGCACAGTCCGTCATAGCAAGGTGTCAGTTTTGGCACCTTGACGGACTGTGCACGTCATGCCTTTGAACTACCACTAAACACATAAACACGCAGTGGTAGTTCAGTGCTGACAGCTGTCTATGACAGCTGACAATATAGTAGAGAAATCAGCCGCACTCAGTGTTGAATATAAAGCAAATAAAGTTTCATTTATTACATCAATTATCTGGACAAAAACACCAATGATTGTGTGGTAGTTAAACAAAACAAGGACAGATCTGGCGGGGTTTAACGTTTCGACCATACGTGGTCTTTCTCAAAAACCTCACTTATGGTGCAGAGAGTAAATGGAGGATAAGCAGGAGCCAAGTCCAATGCAGGCTGGTTTGTGAAGTAAGGAAAAGGGAGCCGTCCGTCCAGAGAGATAAGATCTTATCTCTCTGGACGGACGGCTCCCTTTTCCTTACTTCACAAACCAGCCTGCATTGGACTTGGCTCCTGCTTATCCTCCATTTACTCTCTGCACCATAAGTGAGGTTTTTGAGAAAGACCACGTATGGTCGAAACGTTAAACCCCGCCAGATCTGTCCTTGTTTTGTTTAACTACCACACAATCATTGGTGTTTTTGTCCAGATAATTGATGTAATAAATGAAACTTTATTTGCTTTATATTCAACACTGAGTGCGGCTGATTTCTCTACTATATTGGACATTTTCGTTCAGCCAGCACCTATCAAGTTGTTACACAGTGTGCACATCATTTCTTTACTTATATGACAGCTGACAGGCATGGCAAGCGGTGCGGGGACCCATGCCGTCGGTCCCTGCACCCACAGCGCTGTGATTGGTCAGTCAATCTGACTGACCAAACACAGCAGCGATCCGGCAGGAGATGCTGAAATTTCAGCATCTCCAGCGCGATCAGTGCAGGAGCTCAGCGCTGCAGTGGCCGAGTTTCCTGCAGTGACTGCCGGGAGCGGCGCCCCCGCCGCCCCTGCCTGTTAACCCCTTGATTGCTGAGATCGAGCACGATCGCAGCGTTCAGGGGGGAGGCAGAGGGTCGGGAGCGCCCTCTGCCTCAGATCGGAGTCCCCGCGATGTAATCGCAGGGCCCGATCTCTGCCATGATGACCCGGGATTGTCATGACAACCTCCGGGTCATCTAGCTATGGAAAGCCTCTGTGACCATGCTCACAACATGGTCACATCAGCTTTCTCCTTGGTATAATGTATTGCAATGCTGGAGCATTGCAATATATTAAACCTGCAGCAAAAGTGAAAAAGTGAAAGTCCCATAAAGGGACAAGGTAAAAAAAAAATTTTTAAAAAATTTGTAAAAAAAAAATATTAAAAAATAAAAAAAATACCCCTAAAACATACACATTTTTGTGTAAAAAAACCCCAAAAAACAAATAAAAATACACATTTGGTATCGCCGCGTCCGTAAAAATCCCATCAATAAAAGTGTAACCCTAGTTAACCCCTTCAGTAAAAGCCCTAAAAAAAAACACAAAAAAGTAGTAAATTATATTTTTTCCAAGCGGTATCATCATACCGCTTGGAAAAAGTGCAATAATACGCGATCAAAAAGACGGATATAAATAAACATGGTACCGCTGAAAACGTCATCTTGTCCCACAAAAAACAAGCCACCAAATATCATCATCAGCGAAAAAAATAAAAAAGTTATAGCTCACAGAATAAAGTGATGCAAATGTAATTATTTTTCTATAAAAGTTTTTATTGTGTAAAAAACGCCAAAACATAAAAACAGATATAAATGAGGTATCGCTGTAATCGTAATGACCTGAAGAATAAAGCTGCCTTACCAATTTTACCACACGCGGAAAGGAGGAAAAAAAAACAATTTCTGAATTGCTGTTTTTGTTCATTCTGCTTCCACAAAAATCGGAATAGGAAGCGATCAAAAAACGTTATGTGCCCGAATATGTTACCAATAAAAACGTCAGCTCGTCCCACAAAAAACAAGCCCACACATGACTGTGTCGGCAGAAATATGGAAAAATTATAGCTCTCAAAATACGGCGATGCAAAAATTTTTTACAAAAAATTCTTCCAAAAAAGCGTCTTTTAGTGTGTGACAGAAGCTAAACATGAAAAAAGATGTAAATCTGGTATCGCTGTAATCGCACTGACCCGAAGAATAAAGTCGCCTAATCACTAATACCGCACAAGGAACGGCGTAAAAAATAAAACCAATTCTTCACCTTTCGTGGATTTGTTCATTCTGCCTCCCAAAGATCGCAGTAAGGCTATCACAGTGGTTCCCCCCCAATATGGGGTATCGGCGTACTCAGGACAAATTGCACAACAACTTTTGGAGTCCTATTTCTTCTGTTACCCTTATAAAAATAAAAATTTGGGGCAAAAAGATCATTTTTGTGGAAAAAAATATGATTTTTTTATTTTCACGGCTCTACGTTATAAACTTCTGTGAAGCACTTGGGGGTTCAAAATGCTCACCATACATCTAGATAAGTTCCTTGGGGGGTCTAGTTTCCAAAACGGGGTCACTTGTGGGGGGTTTCTACTGTTTAGGCACATCAGGGGCTCTCCAAATGCGACATGACACCCATCAAAGTCTGCATTCCTTAATGTCATTACTTCCTTTCCGAGCCCTGCCATGCGCACAAACAGTATTTCCCCCCATATATGGGGTATCAGCGTACTCAGGACAAATTGGACAACAACTTTTGGAGCCCAATTTCCTTGGGAAAAATCAAAAATTGGGGACTAAAAAATCATTTTTGTGGAAAAAAAATTTTTCTTACACCGAGGCATTATAAGCATTAGTGAGACACTTGGTGGTTGACCATGCTCACAATAGATCTATATAAGTTCCTTAGGGGTCTAGTTTCCAAAATGCTGTCACTTGTGGGGGGTTTCCACTGTTTAGGCACATCAGGTGCTCTCCAAATGCGACATGGCATACAGCCAATTATGCATTGAAAAAGTCAAACTGCGCTCCTTCCCTTCTGAGCTCTGCCTTGCCCCCAAACAGTGGTTTACCCCAACATATTGGGTATCAGCATACTCAGGACAAATTGCACAATAGCTTTTGAGGTCTTCTTACCCTTGGGAAAATAAAAATTGGGGTGAAAAGATCATTTTTGTGGAAAAAATATGATTTTTTTTATTTTACGGCTCTACGTTATAAACTTGTGTGAAGCACTTGGGGGTTCAAAGTGCTCACCACAGATCTAGATAAGTTCCTTAGGGGGTCTAGTTTCTAAAATGGTATCACTTGTGGGGGGTTCCCACTGTTTAGGCGCATCAGGGGCTATTCAAATGCGACATGGCGTCCAATCTCGATTCCAGCCAATTTTAATTTGAAAAAGTCAAATGGCGCTCCTTCCCTTCCGAGCTCTGCCGTGCACCCAACAGTGGTTCGCCCCACATATGGGGTATCAGCGTACTCAGGACAAATTGGACAACAATTTTTGGGTTCCAATTTCCTTGGGAAAAATCAAAAATTGGGGACTAAAAAAATCAGTTTTGTGGATTTTTTTTTTCACACCCAGGCATTATAAACTTTAGTGAAACACTTGAGGGTTCAAAGTGCTCACAACAGATCTGGATAAGTTCCTAAGGGGTATAGTTTCCAAAATGGTGTCACTTGTGGGGGGTTTCCACTGTTTAGGCACATCAGGGGTCAAACGACGCTCCTTCCCTTCCGAGCCCTGCCGTGCGCTCAGACAGTGGTTTTCCCCAACATATGGGGTATCGGCGTACTCAGGAGAAATTGCACAACTTTTTCTGTCCATTTTCTCCTTGTTAAAATAAAAAAATTGTTTGTAAAAGATAATTTTTGAGACTAAAAAGTTAAATGTTCATTTTTTCCTTCTAAGTTGCTTCAGCTCCTGTGAAGCACCTGAAGGGTTAATAAACTTCTTGAATGTGGTTTTGAGTACCTTGAGGGGTGCTGTTTTAATAATGGTGTCACTTTTGGGTATTTTATGCCATATAGACCCTCAAAGTGACTTCAAATGTGAGGTGGTCCCTAAAAAATGGTTTTGTACAATTTGTTGTAAAAATGAGAATTCGCTGGTCAATTTTTAACCCTTATAACTTCGTAAGTTACGAATATCTATCGAATCATAACAAAAAAAATTGTTTCCAAAATTGTGCTGATGTAAAGTAGACATGTGGGAAATGTTATTTATTAACTATTTTGTGTGACATATTTCTCTGTTTTAAGGGAATAAAAATTCAAAGTTTGAAAGTTGCAAAATTTTCCAAATTTTCACCATATTTCCATTTTTTTCATAAATAACCGCAAGTTATATCGAAGAAATTTTACCACTATCATGAAGTACAATATGTTGTGAGAAAACTTTCTCAGAATCGCTAAGATCCATTGAAGCCTTCCAGAGTTATAACCTCATAAAGAGACAGTGGTCAGAATTGTAATAATTGGCCCGGTCATTAACGTGCAAACCACCCTTGGGGGTTAAAGGGTTAATGTTTATAGTTGATTGATTCACTACTAATGATAGACATATGTGCATCTTATATAAACTTGTGTCACTGCTATATTCATTGCTTGAGAAAGGATTGTGTATCCAAAAAGTCGCCACGCCATTGGGCATTAAAGTCCATTTTTTTAATTTTTTTGTTGTTTCTCCTTTTTTCAACTTATATAGATAGATAGATAGATAGATAGATAGATAGATAGATATGGGATAGATGGCTTGAGAAAGGCAGAGAAATCTGCTGAAACGTTGCTGCTAATGGATCAGTAAAGCCACGGTTTTTCACTTTAATTTTTGGAGTGTTGCCTGTTTTTTTTTTCTTATTTTCTAGATAGATAGATAGATAGATATGGGATACATAGATAGAAAGATATAGAAAAAAGAATTAGAACAGCACAAAAGAGAAAAATGCAAGAAGTCCAGGTGCACAAGTTCCAACAGGCAAATACCAAACCTTGCAATACAACAGTCCAAAGAAAGGAACAGCACTCCGTTCAGATGGGTGAAAAAAGAGCTACTTTATTGAGCCCATTGATGCAACGTTTCGGTTCATAGTGTGAACCTTTTTCAAGCAGTGAACATATGCCTATGCCAATGTGAAACATTTATAGTTTATACAGAGATGTAATAGTTAATAACTAGTGTTGAGCGATACTGCTCGATATCTAAAAATATCGTATCGAAATGGTATCGCCGATATCACTAAATATCGTCGATATCCGATTCCGATACCGGAAGTCCAATGTAAGTCTATGGGAACAAAAAATCGCAGCAAAAAAAACCCTTTCTTTCGTTGTAAACACAAAATATACACACATAGAATACATATATATATATATATATATACATGTCATTGTGACATATATATACATATATTTATAGTTTATACACTTCTACATAGTAAAATAGACTCTGATTCAATTGGCGGGTAAAGCCGTGACATACCCCATAGAAGTCGATGGGCTCGGTGCCGAGTACCCCCAAAACCTCTGGCTCTGTGCGACTCAACTTGGGCGTCACGAACAGGATTCTGTAGCTCGCTATAAGCGAGTCCTGTGTGCCTGAATTGAACTGGTTTTGTGCTTGAGAATTGCTAAAATCATCAGAGAATGTATTTGCCATTTTTCCGCCATATCTGCGTCATGACGAGGCACTGGTGAAGAAGAAGGGCGTGCTCTTCGTGGGTGTACACTCACTCAGTGGCGTGAAAACGATGGCCGACCACTCTAAATGGTACTGCAATGTAAGATCGTGCCTCACAGCTCTTCAGTTCCGCCTCCTCATCCTCCTCAGTGTGCGGAAACTAACACGAAGGTCCCGCCTCACTACAAAAGAGGGGCCCTCTCCAGATGCTAATGACACATGTGACTTGGCAGAGATGGCTAATAGACACGAGCAGAAGTGTGAAGGGATGGAGCAGTCAGAGCTCTCCCCCCACGGAAGCGACCCGATCGCCACAGAACCACCGTTGGGCACACGGCCTGGAAACCCTCCTACGCTGCAAGAAGCGGAGGATACCCTAAGAGGCCTGGCCCGGCACCGGAAGGAGGTCGCCAGGATGGAAGCCAGCTGGCATGCCCTAAAACTAAACTTGGAGCGGCGCCAATCCCTCTTACCTGAAGTGTCTGTACCGGAAGGTGAGGCACCCGTTCTAGCAGAGGAGTCCGTGCGGGCATCCCACCCCTTGCAATGTGATCCGGTTGACGTTGTCGCAGTGGAGGCACCCGTTCCTGCAAAAAACTCTGCACCGGCAGCACCCCAGATCCCGCTGTCTGCCCCCGTCGCTGAGACAGAAGAAGCGACACCCGTCCTCATGGAGGAGGCCGCGCAGGCACCAGAGGTCTACCTGTCTGTACCGGAGCCCCGACTGTCATCTGTTCCAGAGCCGGCTGCTTCCTCCGCAGGTGAGCGCCGCCAGGACTGGGGGGCGCCAGGAGAGCTGCCGCAAACCGGACATCGTAAGTTGCAGTTTGATGGTGGAGACATGGAGATGCTGGAGGAGAATTACAACCAGCGTCAGGAGGAAGAGTGGAGACATTGGGAGAAGGAAGCAGAGCGACAAAGGGAGCAGCGCGAATCCCAGAAGCTTCGCCAACGTCACATCGAGAAGGACTGGGCAGATAAGGACCAGATGAGAAAAGATAAAGGTACCCTGAGGGAGCCGCGGCGTAAGGGTGCAGTACGGAGCTTTAAATTGAAAGGTGGTTGGGGCTTCATCCAGGAGCCTGGACTTTATTTAGAAGTCTTTGTGACCCGGCGGGACGTGGAGACTCACCTCCCAGAAGGACACCCGGGGAGGGACCTGTTGCCAGGAGACTTGGTGACTTACACCAGACACTGGGGTTACAATGGATGGTACGCCCTAAATGTTACCAGGTGCGACCCCTACTCCCCAGAGTGTCAGGAACCTGTGAGACCCTCGGAGCCTTCAGCCTCCCACATCCAGGCCTCTGCACAAGTGCCCACCCCACGCCGTAAATCTCCCCAGCCTCCCTCAGTGGTCTCCTCAGCAGCCCCAGCTATGGACATGATAACTATAGCTGGCCCGTACCCGGCGCCTGTTAGGCCCCCTGGGGTTCGTTCAGTCCGGGACATAGGGGTACAGACCCGGAGGGAGATGAAAGAGGTGGCCACACAGACCCAGATAGCGGGTCACGACTTGACTGTACAGGCCACATGACGTCATCAGGTCCTGGTGGTCCTTGGTGTCTCGGATGTTTGGCAAGCATCAGAAGAGTACCAGGTGGTACCTGGAACACCCCTGCCAAAGAATTATAAATAACCCTGACAGGGTCACTGTATGTAAATAGTTAAATTGTTGATGTACCCGGACGGGTGAATGTTCATATAAAAGTTTTTTAATTTAATAAAAAAAACAACAACACAGTTTTCATTACTTTTATTACAGTCTCATCCTGCGACGCCATCGATCTCCTGTAAAAAAATGAAAAAAAAAAACAGCAGTATACCACCTGTCCGACGCAGTCCATAGTAACGAGTGTCCCACGACGATCCAGCTCTGCTACATCAGAATGACAGGCAGAGCCTGTCATCCCGGCGCAGCACAGCTGATTACCTGCTTCCCCGGCGGTGACGTCATCGGACTGACTGCTTTACGGCCGGGATTACCCAGCAGTCACTGCAGTTATCGCGAAAAACTGCATGTGACCGCCAGGGAGAAGATAATGGCGGCCATCAAGCAGTCCAGGACGTGACCGCCGGAGATCTTCTGCCAGGTAAGTGCCGCTGACTCCTGACAGACCCGACCGACGGACACTCACAGTGACAGTGACAAATCCGATTCCGGTATTCGATATGACGAAAATATCGGTATTCGGAATCGAAAGGCCGATACAGCTAATATCGGCCGATATCCGATATTTGCAGTATCGTATCGCTCAACACTATTAATAACAATCAAGTAAATGGGAGCAAAAAACTCCCCATTACAGAGAGTATACGAAAAGTGCAAAGTGCCAAACAGACTGACAAAGTCGGATAAAGTGCAGTGCAAAAAACATTATGGTAAAAAATCACATAAAGTACAAGTTGAGACATTATTTGTCAATAAATGTCCAGGTGCGCGTCCTTCAAGTTAATCAATTCCATGGCTTACCCCATATGACATTCAGATAACATGCTGATCAGCATTCCATAGTATAGTATGCGCATGTCGGGAAGTGGTTAATCACTGAAGAGGAAAACACAGCCCAGAGCGCATGCTCCGTAGAGTTTCCACTCTCCTGAATGCCATTTTGGTTAAGGGCAAACAGATTTTTGGAGTGCTGCCTGTTTTTTTCTTATTTTCTAGATAGACAGATAGATATGGGATACATAGACAGATAGATAGATAGATAGATAGATAGATAGATAGATAATAGATAGATACTTTGTATCTATCTATTACGACCAATAAAAACACACAATTATAATGGTATGATACAAATTACAATACAATTGAAAGATTAGGTCCTCAAACCTGGCAGAAAAAGTAAATTAAATGTTTTGGAGAAATAATTTATTTTTAGCTATAGCAAATATAACAAATGTTTAGGGTTGGTGTTAAAATTTCACTTTTATTTAAACTATGGCTTTGTTACTTTCAGATGAGATATTGCCTAAGGCAGAGAGTTACTGTAGGGAAGTTGGAGGGTCAGCATAAGTTTATTCATTTCCTACTCTAAAGAAAGAACTAACATTAGAGATGGGTGAATTTATTCGAGTGGAATAGAATTCTACTTGAAATTTCCAAACATCCATATTATCCAAGATGCAATTTTTTTTGTAATATGCTCAGTGAGAAATCAACAAAATGGTAGCTGTTTGGCAGCCATTTTGCTGAAACGTAAAGAGTGTTCAATAAGAAAAACAAATACCTCACTACTCACCGCTCGACCCTCACTCTTAGTCCCCCTCTGCTGCTTGCTATTCTGTGTATGCTTCTCAGCACCTTTTATTACTGCCAGTACACACTAACAAACAACTCGGGCAACTTCAAGCTTGGCCTGGACTTTCAGCCACAACTAGGCCAGTGAGGTTCGTGCCGATGCACAGGGATGTCCCAGCCCTGTGTGCTCATCATAAATTTGCCGCACATGTTGTAATGTCTTGACGTGTGCCACATCTTAGGGCATGCACTTAAAACTGAGATTTACAGCCACAACTAGGCCTGAGGACATTTGGGCAAATCTAGTAGTTGTGAAGAGGGTTTTCTAACATCCCTGAATATTTTGAGAATTGCCAATAACACATCTCTGTCCATTGTGATGTCTTCATCTGGATAAGTTCCTGTCATGTTGGATTCCTTTAATACTGCCAGAAGTAACCATTCAATATACCTCCAAGTTTTCATTTTTATTTCATGAATCAGTAGTACACATGAGAATGAGAAACTTTATCTTATCCGCCACAACTAATTATTAATTTTACAAAATCTGAATTCATGGGTAAAATTTGTGTTCAGCGAAGACAGATATTTACATTACTGAGATAGTAGATGATGGTTGTTACTGATAAGATTCTGCGTAGAAGGGAGGGAGGAGGAAAAGGAGCTTGCGACAGAAATCATCCCTCCTCCCCATTACATAGAATCTCACAAGTAGCAACCATCATCTCCTATCTCAGCAATGTAACAATGTCTTCCCTGAATACAGATTTTACCTGAGAATTGAGAATTTTAGGAAAGATCAGTCCAGGAGGAGAAAGAAGCAGATTTCTCTAATAAGATACAGCTCTGGCAAAAATTAAGAGCCCACTTTCAACTGTTTAGTTTGTCTGATTTTTCTCTTTATAGGTATATTTTTGAGTAAAATGTAAATTGTTCTTTTAGTCTATAAACTTCTGACAACATGTCTTTGAATTTCCAAGCAAAAAATGTTGGATTTTTTCTGACAAACAAAAATGGTCAATATTAAAAGAAAAAACTGTGTTTTCAGACCTCAAATAATGCAAAGAAAACAAGCTCCTAATCATGTAGAAACAATAATACAAATGTTTTAACTCAGGAAGAGTTCTGAAATCAATATTTTGTGGAATAACCATGATTTTTAAAAACAGCTTTCATGCGTTTTGTCATGATTCCCACCAGTCTTTCACACTGCTCCTGGCGCAAAAATTTAAGCAGTTCTTCTTTGTTTGATGGCTTGTGACTGTCCATCATCCTCTTGATCACATTCCAGAGGTTTTCAATGGGGTTCTGGTCTGGAGAATGGGCTGCTCATGACGGGGTTTTGATGTGGTGGTCTCTTACTTTTTACATAGTTTCTTATTTTCATGATGGCAACCTGTCACCAGAAAAACGTTATTAGCCTGCAAATATGGGGTTAATCTGCATTTTACTAGTGTTACTAACCTGCACGTATCTGAATGCTGTGGGGAGAGAATTAACTTTATTTCCCCCAACGTTTAGGTTTTAGTCACAAGGCGACACAGGCGAGGCTTCAGTCACCACTCTAAGAATACAGAGCAGCAGCTGTAACTGCTCCCCTGGTCATGGCTGACAGCTGGCTCCAATCCAGAGCCTGTGTCAGACAGGGGCGAGGGCGCGGTTACAGCCACTGCTCTCTATACTCAGTGCAGTGATTGAACCCCCTGGGACGGATACCCAAATGCTGCAGGGGAATAAAGTTCATTTTATCCCTGCAGCGTTCGGCTTGGTGCAGGTGCCGGGCAGGTTAGTATCGCTATTAACCTGCAGATTAGCTCCATATTTGCAGGTTAATAGCAGTTTTACATGTGACAGGTTCCCTTTAAGGAGCTCTTTAAGCATAGAGATCATGGAGTATATAGCAAGAAGTAGTATTGCACTGATTGGTTGCTGTTCTGTGTTATATAGCATGTTCTTTTTATACTATATTTGGTGTTATACAAAATCTAATACAGACTGGCCAGGGATTTGTGCTACCAACAGATGCACACTCATTACTTCATTTGGACAGGGGATTTTAGGCCCACTTTTCTAAACAGTCAATGACTGAGTGCTGTTGAATTTTATGCCTCCCTCAAGCACTGATCTTAGATATTCCCATTGGTTCCAATGCCGGAACATTTCCTCCTTTCCTGTTCTTGCTTATTGCATCTTGGTTGCTAACTTGTTGTGTCAACCTTTGTTCCTGACCTCCTCGGTCCAAGGTATCTCACCTTTGGCTTGATCTGTGGCTGTGAATTGGCCTTTGCCTTGTGTTGCCGATTCCTGTAGTGCAATTGCCACTGACTGGGAAGTATCCTTGGGATATCAACCTGCAACAACCAGTTAACCTTAAGCAATTCTGTCATGGTATCGAGGGTCCAATACCTGTCTTCAAACGCTGTAGAAATCTAATATATTTTTTCTATATTTTTATCAAAATCTGTCTGGCTGCACAGGGAGAGGGGGACATCAGTGCTGCGCATGAATATAAAGCATGGACTTGCAATAAGTGTACTGCAGCTTCTGTCTGCTTGAGTTTGAGAAAATCTAAATTATTGTGCTCATGACTTGACATGCTTGAAAAATGTGGTGTTCTACTTACTGGAAGTATTCTTTAGGAATATGAGAGGAATAGCTGAACTACAGAATTGAATCTAATGATAAATTTAATTCTCAAAAAGTAGAAGGGAAACATACTTCAGAGAGCTGAAACTGCGTAGAGTAACGAAGCAGTGGACAAAAATTAGGAACAGCTTTAAGTTTGCTGTGCTATAACCACAAATATGAAAAATAAAACTAACTTCCACTCATTCACTTGTGGGAGTACCAACGTTTTAGTAATGAGTCTAGTCATTGCTTTTTTGTCTCTCAGGTTGAAGAAAACTCAAAGCATTGAGGGATTCCAGACAAAAGTAGACAGAGGCATTATTATTTACGTTACAATATGTTTACGCTTTGATATGTACAATATATTATGGTATACTTTATGTTCTAATAAGCTGAAGAGAATCTAGAATCTACAGATGAGCCATAATTTTCTAACAATGTCTCAACTAATGTTATAGATTGGTCACTGCGTTTTGGGTTCAGTTTGACCTTAAATTACATTTATATGTGCTCCTGAGTGGTGCAGAGGGTATGGTGGGCACAGGAACAGTTGCCTTAGTAGCTCCACCGCTGTCAAAATGAATAAATACCAGATCCTAGTAGAGATGGGGGACAACTGGATGATTTGGGTCTAACGGGTTCAGCTGAACAGTTACAAAAAGTTCAGGTTCGGGTACAGAACTGTATCCAGATCCAAACGCAAACCCAGACCCCATTCAGTTGAATGGGGGCCCGAACATCCAGTGTTTACCACGCTGTCATGTGCATGACAACGTGGCAAACACCGCTTCTGATCCCCTGTACTTTTGATAACCAGCCAGTCAAAACACATGGCCCGAGGCTTCAACCCTCAGCTATCAGCTTTAGCAAGGCTGGTTATCAAGAACAGAGGTGTTCCCATGCTGTATTTTTTTATTATTTAATAAATAGTTAAACAAAATGCCATGGGGTCCTCCGCATTTTTGAAAACCAGCCTTGCTAAAGCACACAGCTGGGGGCTGGTATTCTCAGGTTGGTAAGGGGTCATGGATATTGACCTCCAGCTTAAAAGTAGCAGCCCTCAGCAGCCTAGTAAAGGCACATCTATTTGATGTGCCAATTCTGGCGTTTGCCCGGATCTACCCACTTGTCCAGTAGCGGTGGCAAGTGGGGTTCTTATTTGTAGGGTTGATGTCACCTTTGTATTGTCCGTGACGTCAAGCCCATGACTTATTAATGTGTGGTGGATAAACAGGGACGTCATCGAGGTTACTGCTGGTCAATCAAAAACCCCCTTTGATTTTTAATTCAGATTTCTTTATGTAAAAAACTATTGTGTTGTCTTGCTTCTGCTTTATAGAGGCTTAAAAATTAAAACAAAAATGCATAATTTTAATTAAAATGCAAAAGAACAGCTGTAGCATATCACTAATCAAGCGCACTGAGTCTGGCACTGCTTCTTCAAGCAACTTTCCTCTCTCCCTATTAATGGAATTTCTGTATTATTCGCAAACTATTTCATATATTGCAGATATTCAACATATTTCTGTCTGAAGAATATGTTCAATGTTTCAGGGCCTTCTCTCCCTATGTCTATTGCTGGGCAATGAGCTCTGGTATTGTCAATATCATTATAAAATGGCTGCTGCATTCATTGCTTGTGTTAATATATAGGCTATGATAGTCCCTTCTGATTTGCTATGCTATACAATGTGATAATCGCAAAGCATGATAAGGAAGTCCACGTGGTCACAACTATGGTCATGTCAGCCTTCTGTGACTGATGCAAGCTTCCAGAATGTGCAAAAATTATGACATCCTTTTCTAATCACAAATTGTTCAAACTCACAAGGACCAGTACATTGAATAATATTTCCCTATAATTTGATTTGCAATAAATTGATTCAAATCGTCTCTATTAAAAAATGTCACCTGAAAAAAAAAAACTAAAGTTATAATAAACTTTATTTTACGTACTTTTTCTAACCCTGTTAATTGTTAGGTAAGACTAGGATTAGCACTAGGGTATTGATTAGGACTAGGTTAGGACTAAGGTTGAGGCTTGGACTAGTGATAGGCTTGTGATTTGGGTTATGGGATTGCTAGGATTAGAGATGAGGTTAGATTTAGGGTTACGGAAATAAATTAGTCACATTAGTTATAAGTTTAGAAATGTAACAGCAGAATAAAAAGTTATAAAAATATAACTATATATATATATATACAGTACTATATATAAATTTTTGAAAAATGAGAAAAAAGTAGACTAGAAAAAACTGGAGTTCCAAAGAGCGAACTGTAATTAAATCAGTATTTTCTTAAAATATAATAACATGTGCTCAAGTAAGAGTACAATACTGGACTAGTGGAAATGACTCTGGGAATACTACAGTCTACAGATTACAAATGACCACTGGAGCTCCATAGATCATTCCAAGTGCAAGTATTTTAAGTTACTTTGTTTCAAATGAGAATTTGCCTATAGTATTACTGTATGAATTGGTGGAAGTTAGAGAGGCCAATAAGATGAAGGATCAATGTAAATAACTTCATTAATTTATATTACGTTTACAGCGCATGCGAACCAACACTGAATGTCACCTATTATTTTGGATTTTGAACATACATTTCCCAAACTCTTAATCCAAGTAGCAGGAGAGATCCTGCTACCTCTGATAACACCGAGATCAGCTATCCTTCATTGACTCCATAACCACAGTCGCCCAGAGGTGTGTTAAATATCCCCACACTTAACAAAAGCTGCATAAATGACATTTTTCTCTAATATATAGTTTCCTACCTGTGCTTTATTCAGCATACACAGCAGTATTCGTGTATATAAATATTAATGATGGGTTATTAAAGGGCTTCATTTAATGACCATGGAGGGATTTGTAAATTATGCTAGTTTTATTGCTGGAGATGTATCAGTTGTCATAGAAACACTGAAATTTCAGGAAAATGAAAACTGCATATGTCCCATGCAGACTTTTATTTTTCATGTTGTAAAACCTCAGACCCTGCTATGTACTTGAAGTAATTAGAGCAATAGAGGATGGCTTAAAGGGAATCTGTCACCAGCATTATGTAGGAGATGAGACCCTGATTCCAATGACGAGTCACTTGATAGTCTACATCCTGTCATTTTGATACAATCACCTTTTTCGGTATTGCAGATATAACAATGCTCAGAATTCTGAGTCCTGTTAAACCCTGCCCACATCACTGATAGGCAGGTTTCTGTTTACATTGTATATTGACAGAAAGCTGTCAATCAGCAGTGCTGGCAGGGCTGTAACTACCATGGTCGCAGAGGTTGCCACCGCAACCGGTGGGTGAGGGGCCCCTCAACAAGGCAAATGCTTCAGCTGGATGAGCGTCCTTGGAGGCACATTCAGCTAAAGTGTATTGCAGCATAGAAGCCTTTCAGGTCCATGCTCTCCCCTCACTTGCACAAAAATCCACTGCCAGCTTCAGAATAGGACGCACTTGGTGAAGTAAACGCAGTAAACGTGAGTATCAAAGTTCATTTTTTTTTCTACACATTAATGAATAGCGGCAGAATAGTGGACATATACCAGACTGGGGGATATATATACCAGGATGGGGCATGGTCAAGGGGCATATACCAAGATGGGGGATATATATACCAGGATGTAGACCAGAATAAGGGACATATGTACCAGAATGGGGGTTATATATACCATGATAGGGCCCAGGATAAGGACCATAAATACCAGGATGGGAGCTATACAGTTCTGGCAAAAATTAAGAGACCACTTTCAAATGTTTAGTTTGTCTGATTTTTCTATTTCTAGGTATATTTTTGAGTAAAATGTAAATTGTTCTTTTAGTCTATAAACTTCTGATAACATGTCACCGAATTTCCAAGCAAAAAATTTTGTATTTTTTCCTGACAAAGAAAAATGGTCAAAATTAAAAAAAAAAAAAAAAAAACAGTGCTTCCAGACCTCAATGCAAAGAAAACAAGTTCATAATCATTTAGAAACAACAATACTAATGTTTTACCTCAGGAACAGTTCTGAAATCAATATTTTGTGGAATAACAATGATTTTTAAAAACAGCTTTCATGCATCTTGGCATGCTTTCCACGAGTGTTTCACACTGCTTGTGACTATCCATCATCCTCTTGATTATATTCCAGAGGTTTTCAATGGGGGTTCAGGTCTGATAATTGCCAGAGCTGTATATACCAGGATGGGGCCAGGATGAGGGATATTAACACCAGGATAGGGACATATTTAGTAGAATGGAGGACATATACACCAGGATGAGGGACATATACAGTTGTGCTCAAAAGTTTACATACCCGGCAGAATTTTTGCTTTCTTGGCCTTTTTTCAGAGAATATGAATGATAACACCAAAACTTTTTCTCCACTCATGGTTAATGGTTGGATGAAGCCATTTATTATCAAACTACTGTGTTTTCTCTTTTACATATATAATGACAACCTAAAACATCCAAATGACCCTGATCAAAAGTTTACATCCCCTGGTGATTTTGGCCTGATAACATGCACAGAAGTTGACACAAATGGGTTTGACTGGATACTAAATGTAACATCCTCACCTTTGACCTGTGACAAATACCAGGAAAATTGTTCGGGATGCAAAGAAAAACCCACAAATAACAGCAGAAATACTGGACTCTGAAAGCTAGCGGTGTGGCTGTTTCAAGATGCATAATAAGGAGGCACTTGAAGAAAAATGGCCTGCATTAATAGCCTGGGAAGCTCCATGGGTGTCAGCCCGCAGCTGTCTGCATAGGCTTTGCTGGTTATTAATTATAGGGGGACACCACGTCATTTTTTTGGGGGGGTACCCCATTTTGATAGCCAGTAAAATAATCTTTTAATAATTAAACACATGTACAGTAAGCTGCGCACACTGCACTAATTGTAGATGTCACTGACATCTATATACCTACCTATTCTTTGTGTATTTACTGTATTTTATCCATCTCTTCTATCCTGCTGTGATTTTACACTACGCGGCTGCTGAATTGCCGACTTTTCTTCGCAAGTGGGAATAAGCCCAAAGGATGAAACGGAGAAAGCCCCATTGTAAGTCCAGATCCTGGTATAATGCTTAATGGACAAGGAGCATCTAGGACCGATTGTACATAGTCACTTATGTCAAACCTGGCTGAGGCAGCCTTTTTGAGATTGGGGCCTTAGACCAGACAGACCCTTACATTTATGTGTTTGTTTATTCATTTTTGATAATAGTTAATTTCACTACATTGATGATTTTTTATTATGTGGAGGATCTTGAATGTGATGGATATGACTGCTTGGGTTTTATTCACCACAGTGTGACATCCTCTCCACATAGCAATGTGTCATTTATAATATTGGTCACTCCCTACAGTTGCACCATTACATATGAGCTCGGTTAAATGATCAAACCCTATGCAAAACACATATCAAATGGCGACCAAACCTTTCTCTTGTGTTAGATGAGCAAATAGCCTATTGTAAAGGACATTTTAAAGATTAAACAAAAAAAACACAGACTGATTAATCCCAAAAGTAAAAGTGAAAATTCTTTAATGTAAAAAAAAAAGATTGAATATTCATGAAAATGTTTTGCATCATTAAGCGAATAGAATTAATTAAAATTACGCTTTGGAAAAAATAAGATTTTGCAAAATACAGCAGGTGAAATGCTTGTGCTTTCGCTAGATGGGGGAAGTACTCAATGAAGTATAAGCAATTTTTATTAGCAAGAATAATTTGATTTGTCTGTAACATGATATAATATTGGAACGGCAAGATTAGAAATGTTTAATACGTTGAGGAATTAAAGGAGACACTCTTAAGGGAGATGTACAGGGTGCTTCACTCTCTACTTTACCTGGAATAATTGCTGTAACATCTAAAAGAGATGGTCAACCGTACTGAAACTTGGTTGGAAGCGAGAGCTTAAACTTAGCAAGAAACATCCTCGTGCTGAGTGATCTTGCCAACTTGTCGCCCCCTTTGTGCGCGTCAGTAGTTTATGTGTAGCGCTTTATTTCACACCTGCCACATTCCTTCTTCATTTGTTAACAATATACAGATACAGTTTGGAGGAGCGTGTTTGTATTGTGAAAACTTGTTGGAAAATGGAGTCCTTAAAGAAGTGCTAAAGTGAGTTTCTAAAGAGGTTTTCAGGTTGAAATTCACAGTCCAAACCGTTTATTGAAGCCTTCTTTGATGACAGAATAATTTCCACGGGACTGTGGTCACCAAGATCACCTAATTTAACACCGACGGATTTTTCCTTTTGAGCCGTTTGAAAGTTCGGGTGTTCAGTAACAAGCTCCAAATATTATATGCACTTCAAGAGAACATACAGCGAGAAATTCAGGCTGTGACCCCAGACTTCCTGTGGAATACACTCAGCAATATGGAACGGAGCATGCAGGCGTGGACATTTTCATCACCTACTTTAAAACAACAGTTTCTCATGAGCCAAGACATGTACAGTCCCAATTTCAGTACGACAGATCATCACTTTTAGAAGTTAAAGTATTTTTTCCAGGTAAACAGTGAGTGAATCACCTTGTACTTCAAATTCTTGTGGAGATGTGTCATGAGGGTGTATCCATGTATCATCCACCATGTGGTATGACAATTGTAGAGCATGTTTACTAAGATTATCATGAACCTCTGAAGTTCAGTGAAATCTGGTATCTGCCCAGGTTTGTGGCACTAAATGAAGGAGGCGATTGCTAATTATAGCCAATTTACAATACCCACTCTACTTTGAGCTTGCTCACACAAATATATAACTTGGATGAGTGCTATCCAATGTTTTATCATACAGCAGTCAGAAGGACCAATGTTATACCATGGGACAGTGCATATTGGCGTTTTTATTTTCTTGGCGGAAAAAATCGCAGCATACTGTGAGTAGCTCAGTAAATCAGATCATATGCACTCATTGAAGTCTATAGATGCATGTAAAACTGCACTCAGAGAAAATCTGAGTGTTGTCCGATTTACATGGACACAGACAAAAGAGAAGATGGAGAAATTAAGTTCTCCATCTTCTCTACAGTTGTACTTTGAGTCTCTCATCAGAGAGAATTGGATGACAGTAAACTGACACTCAGATCAAACTCGGATCAGAGTTTGAGCAAAGTTTCAACAATCGATCCGATTCTCTCAGAAAGAATCATTGCTTGTGTGATCATAGCCTAAGACAGGTTCTCTCAAACCTCCTATACATGGACTTCATAGAAATGCAAGGATGCAACAAGCGCTATATACTTTTACAAAATGAAAATTCTATTGCTAATCCACATAAAATTTCATATGCAACATTCAAAAATACAAATATCATGTCATAGATAAAGTAATTTACTGAAACTGGCAATCTAATTATATCTACTACCAACCGATCGGGCAGGAAATCGTTTGATGGAAGTGGCTATCCAAGGCCTTCAGAGAAACTGCTGAAGCATAATCAGGCCATGTTCACACATTCAGCATTTGGTCAGTAGTTTACATTAGTCCCTGTAAGCCAAAAGCAGGAGTGGTACAGTAAGAGGAAAAGTATAATAGAAACACGTCACCACTTCTGTATTTATCACCCACTCCTGGTTTTGGCTTACAAATACTGATGTCAAATACTGACCAAATACTGAACATGTGAATGTTATCTAAGAGTGAGATCGGTTTCTATTAGGGCTAATGCACAAGGCCATATTTTTGACCCGAGTGCGATCTAACAAGTCATCAGAACTCACTTGGGCCAATGTTATTCTCGGGGCCGTGCACATCAGATTTTTTTATCGGATCCAGATGATTAGAAGAAAAAATTGCTGCATGCCTCGGTTTGATCCGATATTCAGATCACACTCGGCCTGGAAGTGAATGAGTCTGTGGAAACCATCAGACTGCACTCGGATGATATCGGACTGCAGTCCAATTTTCATAGATTGACAGAATGGAGAAGATGGATACATTTTTCCCTCGATCTCATCCGAGAGAACACTATGATCACACTCTGATCAGAGTTTGATTTTCATAACAGACCTAATTCTCTCTGATAAGAGGACATTCAGTCATCTGCACCTAGACTTAAAGAGGAAGTCAAAAATGTATTTTCTAACTATCTATACACTCTATCAATTTTTGTATTTTTTTATTACACAACCCACTAGACGTTCTCCTATCTACCTAATCCCTAAATGTGTTTGTTTAGTGTACTTGCTGTGGCATTTCATTTAACTGGAGTCTCAAATGTGATGTCACAGGAAGCTGGGGCTGCATTCACTCCCTGTAGTGTCCATCGCCCCTACTGAAACAATAAGGTTCATTACTATATTGAAGGATCGTATAGTGACATTAAAGAGGAACTCTGAAATAATTTGCAGCAGTGTAACTGCATCAATTCCTATACAATCTTTTCTTCCTAAAAATAGTAACTTCAATATACAAATATTTGAATAATTAATAGTAAGGTCTGAAATGCTGGATTGTAAAGCTGAGGAGTTTTCTGAAAAAGCAACCAGAGCTAATGAGACAAAGTTAACTAACCATATACTTTAAGTTGCTGCCCCTCTGATGCCCGATACCCATGCCAGCTCTGCTTAATTGAGTGTGCATGGGGAGCGTGAAGTAGTCTGCTGCCAGACACCTTGAAAACAAAAGCATCCTTACCAATGCTCACACATCAAAATCTGGAACAGAAAAAAACAACCATCCTTGCAGGGAATAACCCTGAAGCAATCAGGAAAATTCTCAAAATCCCAATTTTAGTTATAGTTTCACTCAATCTTGCCAAATACAACTGCTCAAGGAACGCAAAACTATTGAGGATGTTAAATCCCACAGCCTGATCAATTTATCCTGCAACATCTTGGCTTTAATGGAAAAGCAGAGCAGCCAACGCAAAGAAATTGCAGATATTAATGGGTTATAAAATATACAGGGAATTTGAAGACCAAAACTGTTCTTCTCCTCTGGTGTAATTGAATTAGCAGACAAGGTAAAAGTATTGCTTCAGACCTCCGTGGGTGGCAGGTGTTTTGGAGAAAACATATGTACATATCATCAGGGGGTAGAACATATTACACAATGTAAAGCTGTTGTACCTAATAAAGCAGATTACTCGTACAGCCTAATAAATAAACAGCTTTGCTATATCACACTGCTTATCCATTCACATCATTATCATTATTCTTCATCTTCCATCTTTCTTTTATTCTGGCTTTACGGTCTCTTTTTTTTCTCCTGACATTTTCTCCTCAAGCGCTCATTTATTCTACTAAATTATTCAGGACGTCCAAATATTCAGATTATTCTAGCATCAAATTAATCTAGCGACAAATCTTTTCTCATGGAAACTGTAGCCTATTAGTAGCTGTAAATATAGGGCAACATACTGATAAATCCTGGCACATACCGTAAGCAGATTTCTTCTTTACATAGTCATGTCATAATCATAAGACTTGTTTTTTCTTTCAGTTATTAGATTTATTTTTTTAGCTGGGACATAAAGTGTCAGACATGACACAGCCGAACAGCCGTGAGACATGCAACTGCGGGGACTCCAACATATTTTTCAAGCACACCGAAGACACTCAGCACCTGAGCAAGCTCGGATAACACCTTATCCCAGCACGTTCGCTCATCACTAATCAGCAACTAAATGGGGTTATTATCCTGGGAACTGGACTAGAAGAAACCAGCTCACATGTTCTAGGTGTCTAAGTTTGGATCTCTATGAAGCAAGGCACCACACTACCGCCAAGTGTGTTGGGAACTATGAGGAATAATGTAGTTGATAATCCAGCTTCAAAACTATGATTTTCAATAATTAAAATCCATTATTTATTGGCACAATTAAAAAAAATAATCACCAGGACTAAAAATATCATAACTATTTTTGATGATTATCTTTGGTGCATTGTATCATCATCATGTTTAAATCGTACCAATAAATGATGGATTTTTTTTGTTTTTTTGAGTATTTTCACGACATTTAATTTTTTTTAATATAGAAAATTCAGAATTGTGATGTAAGGCTTGGTGCACATTACATGTACGTATTATATTCTGCTTGAAAGTTTCACCAAACATACAGTATGCCTCAGATATATGAAACTATACATTTACATAACTAAATATACCCCAAAAATAACAAATCTGTGTGCTATACGGTAGTTGCATTATTCTTTTTTTTGGCATGCCGATGCATTCAAAATCCCTGTCTACTATACTTTTCAACATGACACTTTATAGTGGTCAAATGTATGCCAAGATGAAAGCCTTTTGGCATACATTTAGCTAATGACAGACTATATGCACGTTAGATCTGTACATTGGAAGAAATTCTTGGCATAAATGTTGAAAGTCGTGGCAGCCAACAAAAATGTGAGCTAGAATCAATATTTTCCTATTTAGTCACAGACAAATCTTTATCTTTGTGCCTTAAAGAGGTGTTTTATATGCAGTCCATGGGGCACAATAATTCTGAAGTTTGCATGGAGTCTTCAAATTCACACAAAAAAATAGCTAAATTCCTAAAAAAAAAAAAAACTAAATGTACTCATATATTTAACTGCACATTGAAAAGGAGATAAGAAATATATGAATTAATAGAAAATCCAAAAATCATTTTATATTGACTAAAACTTATTTAATGAAGCATGAGTTTTTAACAAAATATAGATAAAAAGGATTTTGTCTGTATTTTACTTCTAACTATAATAAAAGTATCATAAACTTTTTGGATGTAATAATATATATACAAATGGTTAAATTATGACCAAATCATACAGCAAGCCCACAGATATCAATAGTTTTAGCATTACTTGTAGGTGTAACTTACCAATGTGGTTAGATAACGTACTGAGGGGACAATATAAGGATTATGGCCGGGGTCACACTTGCGAGTGCAATGCGAGAAATTCGTGCGAGTCTCTCACCTCAATACCCGGCACTGCCACCGGCACTCGGGACCGGAGTGTGCAGCTGCATGTATTTCTATGCAGCTGAATGCTCCAGGCCCAAGTGCCGGCGGCAGTGCCGGTATTGAGGCGAGAGACTCGCACGAGTTTCTAGCATTGCACTCGCAAGTGTGACCCCGACCTAAGAGAAGCTTTTCTAACAGAGGAGGTTTCCATGAAGAAGTAGCCATTCTGGTAATGAAATGTATATAGAAGGGCTGTCAGGAAGAAATCTTCAAAGAGATAAAAAATAGGAAAAAAATAATCCCCGGGGATCACTGCTATCTGATAAGACAGTAAAAAAGAACCAGGAGGATGAAGGGTGTACAGATATAAAAGACCTACCGTATATACTCGTGTATAAGCCGAGATTTTCAGCACCTTTTTTCGTGCTGAAAATGCCCCCTCGGCTTATACATGAGTCATAGGGCAGAAACCAGCGGGGGAGGGGATGCCGCGGCAGGAGCCGTGGCGTCCATATTCATGGCCTTAATGAGCGGTATTACGTCACCGCTCAGCGCTGGAGAGCTGCAGGAAGCCGGGGAGAACGCAGGATTGCAGGGACGTTCAGCGATGGCACGGGGAGGGTGAGTATGATGGAGGAGAGGACAAGGAGCACGGAGCAGGACGGGGGGAGAACGGTGGACGGGGGAAGCATGGAGGACGGGGGGAGAACGGAGGACGGGGGAAGCATGGAGACGGGATGGTGACGGGGAGCATGGAGGGGTATGGGTGGACGGGGGGAAGGGATGCAGGGAGGAGGGGGGAGAGGAGGAGGACAGGGGAGAGAGGAGGATGGGGGAAGCATGGAGGCAGGACGGGGGAGAATGGAGGATGGGGAAAACATGGAGCAGGACGGGGAGAAACGGTGGACGGGGGAAGCATGGAGGAGGACGAGTGAGAACGGAGAGGACGGGGAGCATGGAGGGACAATGAGCACGGAGCAGGAGGGGAGGATGGAGGGCACAGAGGAGCACGGAGCAGGACGGGGGAAGGAGGAGGCACAGAGGAGCAAGAGCAGGGGGGCACAGGAGGACGGAGAGGAATGGGGGAGTCACGCGAGGAGGAGCAGAGGGGGGAGTACAGAGGAGAATGGGGAGCAAGCGGATGGGAAGCAAGGAGCAGACGGGGCAGCACAGAGCAGGAGGGAAGTTTATACACCCGGCTTATACACGAGTCAATAAGTTTTCCCATTTTTTGTGACAAAATTAGGGGGGTCGGCTTATACACGGGTCAGCTTATACACGAGTATATACTGTAATTATTACCCAATATACCAAAGATGGGAATTTTCTAAGACATGTAATTAAAAAACATTGGCCAATTTTACAGCAGGAAAAGATATAGGGAATCTGACTCCCGATATCTGTAGCTTTGTCTTCAAAAAGGCAAACAAACCTTGCCAATTATGTGGCAAAAAAGCCATTCAAAAATGTCCTGTGTCTGTCCTTGAAAAATAATAAACCAGTGTGGCCATTTACCGCATGAGAAGAGTCCCACATGATTGTTATAAGTAATCATATTAATTGTTATACTAGGCGTACTGATTAAGTTCTAAATGATAATGACAGAAAAAAATGTATAATGTATATAATATCAAAAGAACAGTTCATTGAACATCCTCTTTTTGAACTGTATGCAGAGATACACACTGGAAAGAACCATTTCTGCTGATACACTGCTGATCCCAAAACATCCAGAGCAAGGCTTATTTAAATCATCATGTCCAGGTGACCCTAAATCCCCGACAAAGGAAAAATGGACCTCTTATATGCACTGTAAGAATTCTTGGCTACCAACACTTTCTGTAGTTCATGACGTCACAACTAGTGTTCAAACTGGGTATAGTTGGAGATTGCTTTTTGGGCATCATCCTTTCTACATTCTGAATAAAATAAAAAAATGGAAAAAAAAAGAAAAAACTGAAAAACATATACGAAAGAAAAAAACATTGAAAAAAATAGAATACAAAATAGAAAAAACAACAAAAAGGAAAAAAAAACTAATTGGTCCCTCACACCTTTATTACTGATTAAATGTGCAGGTGCACAATAATCTATGTGGCCAATATACAAACATACACATACGCGATGCGTCAGCACACTACGATTTATGAATACATGAACTTCCCTATTCCTGTAGACATCAAAAATGTAAAGTATCTAGTTAACATTTTTTTATCATAAAGTGAAAATCCATCCAACCACTTCAAGGTTTACCTAAATATGGGTGGTGACTTTCAATAATGTCCGATCTCTCCATGTGCCAAACCAATGCTTAGTAAAACCGTCATGTCCAGGTGACCCTGAATCCCTGGCAAAGGAAAACGTTATCTCTGAAATTCATTGGAAGAGTTCCTGGCCAACATGACTTTCTGTAGGTCGTGACGTCAGAACTAGTGAGCAGTTGTTCTAACCCAGTATTGTCTGTACAATCGCCATCAGTTGGGATTTTGGCTCTCTAGAGTGTAATGACCGGAAACAGGAAACCTGTATTCTGAGAGAGGATGTTTTTCTGCTGGTGTAGTAACATACAGCATTATTGCAGTGATGGGTGTTTTACAAAATCTCTTTAGCACAGTGTAGTTTTAAGGACAAAGTATTTTCCAGTGTATATTTACCCCACTGACTAAAAGAGGTTGTCCGACCTTGAAATTCAATTTTTTTTACTGTAATCTGTGTTGTATTGTGATGTACAACACCCCTATACATTTAGTTTTTTGTTTCTGCCTTTCATTCCTCCTGAATTTCACTTCATTCCCTGCACCCACTTTGCTTACCTGTGGCTCTTCCAAACTTGTCAACTCCCTGTGCTTTATAATCTTACCTCACAGCCAGAGTTGGCACCGCCCGGCCTCAATGTCCAGCACCACCCTTTGCCAGCTCACTGCACACTCATTGGCTACAGTAATCTTCCCCTGAACTGACCTCTATCATCACTCCAGTATTGGAAATAACAGAGAAGTGTCCTGTGTTCTTAACTATTAAAAAGCAACACAATCACTCCACACCATATACACAGTGGTGATAGAGCGCCACATGTCCCCACATCACATCCACAGTGGTGATAAAGAGTCACGTCTCAACATCATATCCACAGTGGTCACAGAGCCGTCACATGGTTCCGCATTACATCTACAGTGGTGACAGAGCATCACATGTCCCCACACCACATTCACAGTGGTGATAGAGCTTCACATGTCTCCACATCACACCCACAGTGGTGATAGAGCTTCACATGTCCTCACATCACACCCACAGTGGTGATAGAGCGTCACATGTCCCCACATCACATCCACAGTGGTGACAGAGCTTCACATGTCTCCACATCACATCCACAGTGGTGATAGAGCTTCACATGTCTCCACATTACATCCGGAGTGGTGATAGAGCTTCGCATGTCCCCACATCACATCCACAGTGGTGACAGAGCTTCACATGTCTCCACATCACATCCACAGTGGTGATAGAGCTTCACATGTCTCCACATCACATCCGGAGTGGTGATAGAGCTTCACATGTCTCCACATTACATCCACAGTGGTGATAGAGCTTCACATGTGCCCACATTACATCCAAAGTGGTGATAGAGCTTCACATGTCTCCACATCACATTCACAGTGGTGATAGAGCTTCACATGTCTCAACATAACACCCACAGTGGTGATAGAGCTTCACATGTGCCCACATTACATCCACAGTGGTGATAGAACTTCACATGTCTCCACATCACATTCACAGTGGTAACAGAGCCATCACATGCCTCCACATCACATCCACAGTGGTAAGAGCCATCACATGTCTCCAAATCACATCCACAGTGGTGATATAGCTTCACATGTGCCCACATTACATCCAAAGTGGTGATAGAGCTTCACATGTCTCCACATCACATTCACAGTGGTGATAGAGCTTCACTTGTCTCCACATCACACCCACAGTGGTGACAGAGCTTCACATGTCTCCACATCACATCCACAGTGGTGATAGAGCTTCACATATCTTCACATCACATCCGGAGTGGTGATAGAGCTTCACATGTCTCAACATCACACCAACAGTGGTAAGAGCCATCACATGTCTCCAAATCACATCCACAGTGGTGATATAGCTTCACATGTGCCCACATTACATCCAAAGTGGTGATAGAGCTTCACATGTCTCCACATCACATTCACAGTGGTGATAGAGCTTCACATGTCTTCACATCACATCCGGAGTGGTGATAGAGCTTCACATGTCTCAACATCACACCAACAGTGGTGATAGAGCTTCACATGTCTCCACATCACATCCACAGTGGTGATAGAGCTTCACATGTGCCCACATTACATCCATATTGGTGATAGAGCTTCACATGTGCCCACATTACATCCAAAGTGGTGATAGAGCTTCACATGTTACATGTCCCCTGACATATGAGTACTGTGAGGTAAAGTGTCTGTCTATAGTGATGTGTGAGTATATCTACATATATTCCTAATAATACACTTCATCTGCTGCAGAACCTCAGACTATAGTGATGATGTGGATGGATAAGGGAAGGATGAATGATGGGTGAGTGAGTGATGGATGGAAGATGGATGGATGGGGAGGTATGGATGAGAGACGGATGGATGGATGGATGGATGAGGGAAGGGTGCATGGATGGAAGAGGGATGGATGGATGGGGAGGGATGGCTGATGGATAAGGAAGGGATAGATGGATGGATGAGGGAGGGAGGGATGCATGGAAAGGGAAGTGATGGATGAGTGATGGAGGGAAGGATGATGGATGGGGATGAGGGAGGGATGGATGGATAGTGGAGGGAGGGATGGATGGACAGGGAGGGAGGGAAGGGAGGATGGATGATGGATGGATGATGATGGCTGGATGAGGGAGGGATGGATAGGGAAGGATGGATGGATGAAGGGAGGGATGGATGATGGATGATGGATGTATAGGGGAGGGAGGGATGATGGGCATCTGGATGAGGAAGGGATGAATGGATGATGGAGGGAGGGATCATGGATAGGGGAGGGACGGATGGATGAGTGAAGGACGGAGGGATGATGGACGGATGGATGATGAATGGCTGGATGAGGGAAGGATGGATGGATGAGGGAGGGAAGGGAGGATGGATGGAGGAAGGGATGGATGCACACAGCACATTATACTCGCTTATGTAAAAGCCTTTTCCTTTCTGGCTTGACCAATCAGCCTAGTCATTTCCCTGCTGCATTGCACTGTGTGCTGAACAGGAGGCTGGAGCAGGAGGCAGGGGGAGGGTCAGACAGAGACTGAGGTCATGTCTGTGGTGATATCACCGACTAGTCTCTGCCAGACAGCAAAACTCTACTCGAGGAGTGAGCAGAATCCTCCAGAATCAGGAGACAGCTTCTCACCAGACTAATGTGATACCTAGGACACCATGTAGAATGCTGACAGGGAGTATATTACACACTGTCAGCATTCTGCATCTTATGTACACACACATTGTACAACCCTTTTAAGTTAAAGAATATTTTTTAAGTATTTTTTTTTTAAAAGAAATCCCAAGCCACATTGACATTGTTTTTTACACCTGTAACTGTTGTGAATGTTTTAGAAATGAATTCTGAGCAGAATCTCCCTCTGGTGGTTACAAACAGTACTGAACCATTCAATGAGGATTGGCAATCAGGAATCACAGACTGGTCTTATATAAGGGAGGTCCCCTCCCATCATGGTTGCCGGTGATCAATTGTTCTTGTCTCAACTTTGTTTCCTGGTTCACTTGGAAGCTTGCTGAGTCTTGCCTCTTCTCCTGCTCTCAGATAAGATATTTTTTGTTTTTGTGCTTACCATTTGCATATTTCTCTGCATTTCTGTGAAGTTAGCCAGGTCCCCCTCCCCGGGGGGCTTGGGCTCCTCTCAGTTCCTCTGGAGCCACTGTTATTTGTTCATTTGCCTTTTCCAATTTGCCTTTTCCAATTTTTTCAATGACTGCGGCTTAGTTTTGTTACACCAGAGAACTAATTTAGGTGGTAGAGGTCATGTGATCTCAGGTGTTTTTGCAATTAGTAGCGTTGGTTTTTTAGGTTTTTTTTTTGGATTACGGTAAGTATCCTTCCTATCCTTTTTCTGTCTAGGCAGATTGGGCCCCAGCGTTTGCTAATACTATTTTCTGTCTGTATCTGTATTTCCTCTTGTCTAACCGCCATTACATGTTTGGGGGCTTCCTATGTTCTTTGGGGATCTGCTCCGGGGCAGATAGCTTTCCTCTTTCTATCTTTAGGTGTAGTTAACCTCTCAGGCTGTGACGAGGCATCTAGGACCATCGTAGGAACGCTCCACGGCTGCCTTTAGTTGTGGTGGTTAGTCAGGGTACTGCAATCCAGTAGATTCCAACCTCTCTGGTGTACTGCCGTTTTTGCCTGCTCTCCTCAGCTACCAAAACATAACATGTAACTATACATAGAAATCTACCATTGTTTAGGACCTCCAGCAAGGATACTGTTTGGGACTAATGTGAATGGATACACTTTGTGTACATGGCAGTAGACTATGTTGGAGCTATATTAATGAGAATAATGGGAATGACTCATAGAGCAAAGCAATGTGACATGTTCCCTTCAGTGCAGTCAAATATCAGGCGTAAAACCTGCAAAACACAAGCTATCTAATCAAAGAACAAAGTTTTAATACAAGCTCATAATTAGTCTGCTTAATTAAGAAGATGAAACATTGGCAGCAGCTTTTGTATTAAAGCTTTGGTGAAGCGATAAGATATGGACAGGATTGCTGAAGTGTTTACTCATATAGCAAGAAAAAAAATTCAGAGCTTTTTGATTTTCCTGCAAGCTCCCACCCACGTCCCCCTCCCATTATTCGGGGATGGAGGAGATTCAATCTCTGTGAAGATTTCATTTGAACATTGCTACGGCATGTCTGGATCTTGCCATCAGAAAATTAACACAGCAGTTTTCTTTCCGATTTAAATTCGGCTTTGTATTTCCAATTACAAAACTATTATTTATTTATTTGCTTGCTCTCTCGAGTCTGTAGAGAAATACAGGAAAACAGACTTAGTGAACATTTACAAATGCATCGGCTGACATAAAAAAAATAGACTGATTCAGTTTATTTTGATGTAAAACACCAACTAAATGCAATTTAAAATGCTCCTGTAACACGTAACACAGTAATTGTTGTTATTCCTTTGCACCCTATTTAAATATACATGTCCGACTGGCAGCCCATGGCTTCTCTAATCCACTGAAGAACTGATGTCTTTCTGAAGGAAAGGCTGGAGCAATCCTTGTGAGGAATATGCATATAGTCAGGCCAATCTAGCTTTCCTGCCAGCTGATGCGAAAATTGAAACGGCACCCTTTGCTGCAGTGCAAACCAGCAGTGAACACAATAACGTCATATTTTTTTTTAGTCTTCCATCACAGAATTCATTGTATGGTAAAAATGACCCATGACCTATATTCCTCAAATCAGTGCAATTATGGCAATACCAAACTTTGAAAGAGTTAAAAAAAAAAAAATGAATGAAAAACTTTTTTTCTCTTGCTGCTTTTTGAGACTTGCAACATTTTTATGTCTTCTTACGTTGAATTTCGTGAGGGCTAGTTTTTTGCTTAGTGAGCTGATATTTTTATTGATTCCAAGTTAGAATATATATAACATGTTTACAGCTTTTTATTGCACTCTTTTAGGGAGGTGAGGTGAAAAAAATGCAATTCAGGGGTTTCAATTTTTATTCTCTTTGTAGTACAGGTTAATTTATTTATATACATTTTGATAATTTTTATAGACAAGACTTTCATGGAAGCAACAACCAGACCAAATATGTTTATTGTTTTAATTTTTTTAATTAGGAGAAATAACAAAGTGTGGAATTCAACCTGTGATTTTATGATTACTTATGAAGCTTAGCCTGTGGCACAGAAGTCCCAAAAATGGCAGAGATGGGAGATTTCAAAAGAAAAGGTTTAATGCTTCTAACATATAACACAGCTGTAGTAATCCTTAACGTGCCAGATGGCACATTACTTTACTAACATAGCCATGTAGCATGTCACTTGACAAACTAGTGATTGCTGTATTTGTTCACAATCAGGAGCAATAACATTACAGTAATACATCACCAGAACCATATCAATGTATGAATGCAGAATCAGAATCACCACATAAATGCAGTACCAGAAATACCATCAGTCCATGAATACAGCACCTAAAACACCATCAGTGCATGAATACATCACCAGAACAATTATCAGTACAGGGCTGCTTCACCAGAACCATCATCAGAACAGGAATACAGCACCAGAATCACCAAAAATAGACAAACACACCAAAACCACCATCAGTACAGGAATATAGCACCATAACCACCATCAGCACATGAATAAAGCATGGGAATAATTATCAATACATGAATACAGCACCAAAAACAATGTAAGTACATGAATACAGTAACAGAACCATCATTAAGTTGTTGTTACCACCAGTCACCATCAGACTGCAAACCATATAGGATCCACAGTACTGATTAAATGCAATCAGTATCAGAAATAAACATGTACATAAAGGTACCATATAAGAAACATATCTGATTGGAGTCACTTTCATTCCTTTCATCTCCATCTGGTCCAGACACCATGATGATTTTCCACATTTTCAAATCGTCACTTCAAACTTCCCTCTTCTCTGGCTGTTTGCTGTACATTCCAATATGGTGCTTTTAAAAATAAGTGTCATTATAATGCCCCCTGTATCAATGTATCTGCTTATTCTGTGTCCCTGGAAAAATAAATAAATTATTGCCACTGTGTTTCTTGCACAAAATAAGTTCCCCATTCTATCTCTTATGTTATATGCCATCCACACTGTAATCTTCTATAAAACATTGCCTCTATACTTTCCGCCTTTATGAATGAAAACCATCACACTGTCCCCCTTATGAAGTACAATCGCCACTCTGACTGCCCTTATAAACTACGCTACAATCACCATTTTGTCTGTGCTTATGAATTATGGCTTGCACACATTCACCATTTCACATTGTCCCCTCTCTACTGTTTCCACTCACTTTGCTCATATTTCCACAATTTCCCTTCACACTACTCCATTTTCACAGTGTCTCCATTTTCAGTGACCCCACAAACTACTCTATCTTTACACTGTTCCTTTACACTGTACTCCCATGCTGTCACCTCATCATACTATCTTCATACACTGTACTCCTCCCCACGTTGTCAACACTCCATACTATGCCCCCTTCTCACAATGCCAATTTCATACTGCCCTCCATACTGCTGTTCTCCATAGTGTGCCCCCTCTACACAGTGGCCCTTTACCAAAGCCATTATAATGAACTTACTTTCCTCATATCTAATTACCTCTGCAATTTAGCAGTGATGTCAACAACATGGTCAGGGGACCTAGTTACACTTCTGCATATCATCTCTGCCCCTGTAATGCTTGTGTGCCACTCAAATTCTCATATTTACTTGTGTCTGGAAGATGCAAATACAAATGAATGCAGAGAGCAGGGAACTACCATCATATGTGTTCTACAAGCAGACTGTCAGTGCAATAAATAACACTCTTGAAAGACACCTCATGCCTCATGGCAGAAGCGCCCTTTACATAGTTACCTAGAATTCGAGGCCCAACAAGTGAGAGGTGTCAATATAAATGTGACTAAATGTTTTAGCCCAAGAGACCCGAGAACATACTTGAAAATCACATTATTTCTCTTAGTTTTAATGGTGGAGATGGAATTTGAAATTAAAATGGAATTAAGGCACCTAATGATTTACCCAAATATTTTAATTACAACTTATTACTGATACAAATTATTATCAAAGTGTTTGGCATTTGCATTAATCAATAAAAATGGAGAATAGAAAAATATAATAGTTTCTTAGATACTTTATAGCAAAATTAACCTCAATAAACCCTACTTGTCATGTATTGTGGGGCTCTTTAACATTACAAAGATCATATTTTTGGTTTTACTTGAAGAGTACCTATCATTTAACCCCTTTGCCCCCAAGAGTGGTTTGCATGTTAATGACCAGGCCAATTTTTACAATTCTGACCACTGTCACTTTATGAGGTTATAACTCTGGAACGCTTCAACGGATCTTGGCGATGCTGAGAATCTTTTTCGTGACATATTGTACTTCACGTTAATGGTAAAATTTCTTAGATATAACTTGAGTTTATTAGTGAAAAAAATGGAAATTTGGTGAAAATTTGAAAATTTCACAATTTTCAATCTTTTAATTTTTATGCCCTTAAATCAGAGAAATATATCGCACAAAATAGTTAATAAATAACATTTCCCACATGTCTACTTTACATGAGCACAATTTTGGAACCAACCTTTTTTTAGTTAGGAAGTTATAAGGGTTAAAAGCTGACCAGCGATTTCTCATTTTTACAAAACAATTGTTTTTTAGGGACTACATCACATTTGAAGTTACTTTGAGGGGTCTATATGATAGAAAATGCCCAAAAGTGACACCATTCTAAAAACTGCACCCCAGAAGGTGCTCAAAACCACATTAAAGAAGTTTATTAACCATTCAGGTGCTTCACAGGAATTTTTGGAAAGCTTAAAAAAAATAAACATTTAAATTCTTTTCACAAAAAATTTACTTCAGAACCAATTTGTTTTATTTTAACAAGGGTAACAGGAGAAATTGGACGCAAAAGTTGTTGTACAAATTGTCCTGAGTACTGTTTGGGCACATGGCAGAGCTCAGAAGGGAAGGAGCGCTGTTTGATTTTTCAATGCAAAATTGACTGGAATTGAGATCGGACGCCATGTTGCATATGGAGAGGCCCTGATGTACCTAAACAGTGGAAACCCTCCCAATTGACACCATTTTAGAAAGCAGACCCCTTAAGGAACTTATCTAGATGTGTGGTGAGCACTTTGAACCCCCCAAGTGCTTCACAGAAGTTTATAACGTAGATTTGTAAAAATAAAAAATCATATTTTTTTCACAAAAATAATAATTTCGTCACCAATTTTTTATTTTCTCAAGTGTAACAGGAGAAATTGGACCCCAAAAGTTGTTGTGCAATTTGTTCTGAGTATGCTAATACCCCTTCTGTGGGGGTAAACCACTGTTTGGGCGCATGGCAGAGCTCGGAAGGTAAGGAGCACCGTTTGAATTTTCAACGCAGAATTGGCTGGAATTGAGTTCAGATGGCATGTCGCGTTTGGAGAGCCCCTGATGTGCCTAAACAGTGCCAAACCCCCCAATTCTAACTCCAACCCTAACCCCCAACACACCCCTAACCCTAATCCCAACCATAACCATAGCCCTAACAACAAACCTAACCCTAATACACCCTAACCCTAATCCCAACCCTAACCCTAATCCCAACCCTAACCCTAATCCCAACTGTAATTGTAATCCAAACCCTAACCCCAACTCTAGCCCCAACCCTAACCCTAACTTTAGCCCCAACCCTAACCCTAACTTTAGCCCCAACCATAACCCTAATGGGAAAATGGAAATTAATACTTTTTTTATTTTATTATTTTTTCCCTAACTAAGGGGTGATAATGGGGGGTTTGGTTTACTATTTATAGCGGGTTTTTATAGCAGGTTTTTATGTTTGGCAGCTGTCACACACTAAAAGATGCTTTTTATTGCAAAAAATAGTTTTTGAATCACTACATTTTGAGAGCTATAATTTTTCCTTTATATGGCCCACAGAGTCATGTGAGGTCTTGTTTTTTTGCGAGACGAGTTGACGTTTTTATTGGTACCATTTTCGGGCACATGACATTTTTTGATCACTTTCTATTCCGATTTTTGGGAAACAGAATGAGCAAAAACCAGCTATTCATGAAATTCTTTTGGGGTGCGTTTACACTGTTCCATGTGTGGTAAAATTGATAAGTCAGTTTTATTCTTCGGGTCAGTACGATTAAAGCGATACCTCATTTCTATAATTTTTTATGTTTTGGTGCTTTTATAATAAAAAACTATTTTATAGAAAAAATACTTGTTTTTGCATCACTTTATTCTCACAGCTATAACTTTTTATTTTTTCGCTGATGATGCTGTATGGCGGCTCTTTTTTGCTGGACAAGATTATGCCACTTTTTGTTCAGTGGTATGATGATAAAGTATTGTTTTTTGCCTTGTTTTTTTTTTATGGTGTTCACCAAAGGGGTTAACTAGTGGGACAGTTTTATAGGCCGGGTCGTTACCAACGAGGTGATACAATATATGTGTATTTTTTTTATTCAAATATTTAGTGATATCATAAATATTGTTTTTTTTTAATTTTTTTAATTATTTTTTTTTAAATATTTTTACAATTATTACATTTTTTTTTTATTTAATTCTTACTTTCACACCTTGCCCCACTATGGGACAATCATTTTGTGCAGGCTGATCGCTTCTGCATCTGCATGCTATATAAGCTGTCAGCGCTGCAGTTTCTGTACACTGACCTGTGAGACTTCCTGATATGCACTGCACATGACAGGAAGTTTCACAGCTCTGGTGACCCGATCCAAAGGCAGAGGGGCTGTCAGCCCCTGTTCCGACTCGGGAACGCTGCGATCATGTTTGATCGCAGTGTTCCAGGGGTTAAAGTGCCGGGAACTTAGTGCCGGGTGTCAGCTGGGAGAATCAGCTGACACCTGGCCGCGATTGGCCGCGCTCCTCCCGTGAGCGCTGCTGATCGCACATGACGTACTATTCCGTCCATAGGAATTAAGTCCTAGGTCCCATTGACCGAATACTACGTCTGATGGCAGAAAGGGGTTAATTTCATTTTTTAAATGCTAGGTCTTGGCATGTCCTACAGTAAAAGTCGCTGGTTTTCTGGGCCCGGTGAACCTCAAGAATTTCTAAGAAATTATTTTTCTATCATGTAACTTATCAAGAAGAAGTGCTGAGCTTCTGCCTGAGCATGTACACAAAGGGGTGTGCAGATAAATAAAAAGTTTACTAACCTATGCACAGAGTGGAGTATTGGCTCAAAAAAGTTCTATTGAGCCTATACATCGTTCTGCTGAGTGCTTCTACCTAACAATCTCTGTGTTTCGGGTGATTTTTTTAAGTACCTGGACATCCACTGATCTGCATGATATATGCTGTACTACCAATTGTTTTAATTACTTAAAAACATGTTTATAAAATGGGAACTTCTTCAAACACAGTTTTTAGGGTTGTCTCACAACAGTTTTGCATTTAAAATATGTCTTCAGTGCAAAGGGCCAAATTAATAGAAAAAAAATTGACTGATAGCGTCCATGGTGTGTGACCTCAGTAAAAGGATCCATCAGTCAAGCAGGAAGAGGTGGCACTGGGTGGGGAATAGAGCTGGAGTGACAGAGGCTTCAGATCTACAGTCCCATTTTCACGTCAATTCAAATATTTCTTTCTCAGTAACAGAGGAAAGGACTGGCCATTTAATGGTGTTGCTCGACTTGTCTATGAAAGAACTACATGCATATATAGTTTGGGAAGGTGAAATCCTGCTAACAGATTCCCTTTAAAATTATACTGTCATTTTTTAAGTCTCAAAGCAACTACTGTGTTAGTCCACACCACATATCGCAGATGTTTTCTCCCAAGTGTCTTTATAATAATACAATGTGCCTTATGCAAGATGTGAGTCATGTTGGAGTCATTTGTGTGGCCCACATGTGTCAAGCTATGCCACTGCAAGGCCCCATCCTATGATAGATTGATTAGAAGAAAATATCCACATATCAGATAGATGGTACATTTTATAGTTACTGTTTAGTCAGTGATAGTCATAAAAGCCTTAGTCTTTGTAGTTAGCCTAAAAGAAAAAAATCAATGTTCTATTAGCTACATAAGTTTGAAAAGAAATCTTCAACCTTAAAATACTCCCACTGGGAACAAATTATGACTTAGACTTTTATATTATTTTAGAGATGCATCCTTTAATCTCTGAAGTGTTCCTACTTTCTTATTAAGTTTCTTCTGAGTTTAGATCATCTCAGTAATTAAAACTTTAGAAAGACATTAAGACTTTTTTGTTAATTATGTGTAAAACCAAAAGGATCCCATCAAAAAGTGTTACCCATATCAAGCAATAAATGACATGGGGCAAATTGGTTGACATTTTGGAGGCGCTGCTGAAGTTTGGTTGGTTGACATTGGTAAATTAGATTACAGATGTAATATCGACTATGAATCCGCTGTATTAAAACTGGATATTTAGTTTCAGTGGTTGTGGTAGCTAATGAAACAAATTGTGCTTGCAAGGTTCAGAATAAATGAATACATTCTTGGTATAATACTACACCACATAATTTTGCTCCTAAATAAAATTTTAAGGTGCCCATTAGCGATGAGCGAACGTGCTTGGATAAAGTGTTATCCGAGCATGCTCGGGTGTTATCAGAATATCTTGGCTCGGATAATATTTTCGAGTCCCTGCAGCTGCATGTTTTGCGGCAGGAGACTGCCTACCGCCACAAAACATGCAGCCGCAGGGACTCAGATATGATATCCGAGCATGCCCAAGATACTCGGATAACACCCGAACATGGAGAACACATTATCCGAGCATGTTCGCCCATCACTGGTGCCCATTAAATGTATAAGTGTTGTTTGAACTCCTGTAGCTGGTCCGGCTGACAGCTATTCCTCTCGATGCAACCTATACAGACAGGTATGTTGGCAATTTTCAGATGTAGCATTTTAAAATTTAACACATCCTGCATTAACTGTATAATAATGAAGAAAAACATTTTGATGCAAACAAACTGTAACTGAATACTTTACATAACAGAAGGCATTGGACATGTCGGTTTCAGAGTCAAAATTCGGGTATGTGCACATGTTGCAGGTTGGTCTGCAGAATTTTCTGCACAGAATCTGCATCTCTTGGCAGAAACCGCAGGTCAAAATCCATGCAGTTTTATCCTTTTTTTGTCCTTTTTATCTGCAGATTTACTGCAGTTATTGTGCGGATAATGGAGCAAGTCTCAAAACTCTGCAGTTCTGCACAAAAGAAGTGACATGCTGCAGTTTTAAATCCGCACCAAATCTGCACGGAAAAATCCGCAGCATGTGCACTGCGTTTTTTGATTTCCATTGACTAGAATGGTACTGTACATCACTTGCAGTTCTGCTGCGGATCCGCAGGGCAAAATCCGCTGCGGAACTGCAACAGAATCCGCAACGTGTGCACAGACCCTCAATAAGGTGTAAGACATCAAGGTATCCTGCTGCATTGAAGTATGTGGATCAGGTTAGAAAATGGAACATCTGAAATTCTCACAACAAAAAGACGAGTATTAACTCCTTACCGGTATCTGCTATACATTTACGGCGCAAGTCATGAGCGAGTGTATGGAATCGGCTTAAGGGGTGAGGCCCTCCCATATCCACAGCTAAATCCTGTGACACACAGCCTGTATCTGACTCTAACAGCTGTAGGTGGATCGGAGCCCTGACTGCGACTGTTAACCTTTTAAAAGAAGCTGTCAATTTCTGATGGTGTTATTAACAGCGTGCAGACATGAATGTGTACCCTACTATGCACCCGTCAGCTGCCCTGTAACACTGTCTCAAGGAGCTGACGGGTTGCTATGACAGTTAGTGTCCATTGAAGACCTCAGTGACTGTCATGATGGATCTATATTGGAACTGCAAAAGAGACTGATTTTTGCTATATATGGCAAAATTTTTGTATTTTTCTACACAACACAAGCGATGAGAAGATTGCAGGTTCAAGTCCTCAAGGAGACTAACAAATAAGATAAAAAGTAAAATAAAGAGTTTAAAAAAAAATAGAAAAAAAATAACACACAAAGTTCAAAGTTCGAAAGTTCAAGGTCTCCATTAACCCTTTTGAAACCTTGCCCTTTTTCGTTTTTGCATTTCTGTTTTTCGCTCCCCTTCTTCCCATAGCCATAACTTTTTTTCCATCAATATGGGCATGTGAGGGCTTGTTTTTTGCAGGATGAGTTGTACTTTTGAAAGACACAATTGGTTTCACCATATCATGTACTCAAAAACAAGAAACTATTCCAAGAGCGGTGAAATTGCAAAAAAGTGCAATTCTACAACTTTTTATTTATATATTTTTTACCATGTTCACCAAATGCTAAAACTGACCTGCCATTATGATTCTCCAGGTCATTAGGAGTTCATAGACACCAAACATGTCTAAGTTCTGGCATTTTGACTTTTTCTCTCGCTACTTCATTTAGCGATCAAGTTAATCCGTTTATTATTGATAGATCTGGGTTTTCTGAACGCAGCGATACCAAATATGTGTATAGTTGATTTTTTATTGTTTTATTTTGAATGGGGCAAAAGGGCAAAGGAGACCTCTGGTTGTCATGCCAACCCACCAGTAACCCGTGATCACGTGACGTGGGTCACCAGTGGGTGGATTTCCGGCCTGATGGCCGGAAGCACTTGTTAAATGCCGCTGTCAGTGTTTGACAGCGGCATTTAATGGGTTAATAGTAGCAGGTGGATTACGATTCCACCTGCGGCTGTTCCGGGCACATGTTAGCTGTTCCAGACAGCTGACATGTACCGGGAAAGATGTGGGCTCACCGCCGGAGCCCTCATCAAAGAGAAGGAAGTGAACTGCGCAGTACTAGTATGGCACAGGTCGCTATGGGGTTAAAATAAAGATGCTAAAAACATAAAAAATACACATACATGATATCACTGTTACCAAAAAAGTCCATCAAAGTATAAAACTAACTAAACCGATCAGTTAGCGCCGCAAACAGAAAATAAATCTAAGTGCCAAAATTGCCTATTTTTTATCATCGCAAGACCACAAGAAAATGCTTTAAAAATCAATCAATCCTAAAATGATATCAATAAAAATTATATTTTTTTCCATTTTCCAGAACAATATGTGGTAAAATTAATGGAGCCATTCAAACTACAACTCGTCCTGCAAAAGTAAGTCCTCATACATCTTTGTGGACAGAAATATTAAAATGCATGACTCTTGCAATGAGGGGAGGAAAAGTGAAAATAGAAAAACAGAAAATGGTTTGTCTGGCAGGGGTAAAAACTCAACATGCCAATCCTTATTTCCCCTACTTCATCGGTAACAGAAAGTCAAAGGGCTCCTATACACATCAGATGGTTGTGTGGTTCATCTGGCCTAACTCTATTGTATATGGGCACTTTAGTCTTGTTCTTTATTTTAAAAGTACTTTGCCTCTTTAAATCTTAGTCCTGTCAAGCTTGTCAACCTCAAAGTTCCCATGAACATGTTATATATTGTGGGGATGTGTGTGAAATCTTTTGCCCTCTTTTGCTTCGCTTTCTATCTAATAATCTGTATTTACTTCGATTGACCTTTTTTGCATTTATCTTCTATTATAAGGGTAAAAATGTACACTTTGCATAGAGAGGTGCTGAGAGGCACAGTGACAATTTTATATACAGTGGTGGCCAAAAGTATTGGCACCCCTGCTATTCTGTCAGATAATACTCAGTGTCTTCCTGAAAATGATTGCAATTACAAATTATTTGCTATTTTTATCTTCATTTACTTTGTCTTCAATGAAAAAACACAAAAAGAATTGTTCACTGCTCACTCTACCCAGTACCACAAGCTCGCTGACTCGGGATAACCCTTGACTCTGCTCTCTCCTTCAAATCACATATTGACGCCTTTCCACTTGTTGCCTACTCAAACTAAAAAATATTTCCCTGTTCCACACATTCCTTAACTAAGTATCTGCAAAAACAGTAGTGTATGCCCTCATCATCTCCTGCCTTGACTACTGCAACCTCCTGCTCTGTGGCCTCCCGTCTAACACTCTTGCACCCTTCCAATCTATTCTAAACTCTGTTACCCAACTAATCCACTCATCCTCCCCGCTATTCCCTAGCCTCTCTACTCTGTCAATCCGTTCACTGGCTCCCCATTGCCCAGAGCCTTCAGTTCAAAACCCTAACCAAGGCATACAAAGCCATCCACAACTTGTGTCCTCCCTACATCTGTAACCTAGTCTCTTGGCACATATTTGCATGCAACCTTTGATTCTCACAAGATCTCTATCTCTATTCTTCACTATGACATCATTTCAATTATTTAGAGGTCTATGAGACTCAGATATATATCAAGAGATGGACTGACCTTGGTATTTTCACAAGTGTAAACACATAACATAAGAACTCTGATAGCAACTCTTTTTTTGTCCAATTTACAACAAAATACTAAATGGAAATAGCCACAACTTAAATGACACAATATGGTAGCCCAGCTGTATTCCTTGGTACTCATGATGCACGATCTGTCTTAACCCAGTTTATTGATTTTCTACATTATCCACACTGAACACTGCAGGTTGCTTGCACTCAAGTAAACCGGCAAAGTGGCTAATATTTGTTAGAAAATGTAGAAAGACCATTTCCTGTTTATTTTGTGTATTGTTGTCATTGCCATAATAGTACCATTTGACTCTCTTGGACGTGAGCTATGGCTCAAAATAATTTTCTTCTGCCATGAGTACTGTATCTTCAAAGGTTATTCCTGTGAGTGAAATCAACACTCTTCTATGCCTTTTGAACTCCAAATATTAAAGTATGTTTTGAGATCTTTGGAAATCAATACAGCATAACCTGAAGATGGTGAACTAAGCAGGATTTCTTGTTTATTAATACACAGCTCAAGTTCAAATAGTGTCACAAAGAAAACTTCCAAACTTCCAGCCAAAAGATGTTGCCAATAGGAACTTAGGGGCATGAATAAAAAAATGGATCTTTTCCGCCTAGCAGTACTAGCTATTAGTCACAATGAAATAGGAGTTATGAGACAAGATGGATACACAGAAACCACATGGACTATGATCTCCCATATTCCTAACGAACATTTATGGCATATCCATAGGATCTGTATCAATGAGGAGAAGTGGTGTCTCCAATTAATATGAATGGAGACAGTCACCCACATGCACAGCTATTCCTCTATTCGATTACTAATTGATGTGACAGACAGCAGAAGTTCTCCTAAAATGATGATTTATTGTACATTCATAAGACTTGTATCCGTTTGGAAAAAGGTTGTCTCCTATAGAAGTGAATGGGGAAAGCCACACACATGCACAGCTATCCCTCTATTTGTTCACTGTACTGATGTGACAGTTGCTATACTTTGTGTTTGGCAGAGTCTCCCATGTGGTATGAGTCTCAATGAAGGTAAGGTATCTGTCAGACAATCATGGATCTTATAGGGATATGTCATAAATACCTGCATTGGGAATATCCTTTTAATAGTTCAGACATAATACACTATGTAGGAATATACAACAGAGAGACAAGTTAAAGTCCTCTCTGGCAGAAAAAGGGTTTAAATACATCTGCTTCAATAGATTAGCTGATCCTATTAGCATAATGCCTGCGTTTTTACCGCTGAAATCCTACCCAACGTTCCATTTTCATCCTGGATCCATCCTTGTTGCGGAATTGAATTCATGAAAATAAATAAATGTAATGCTGCATGCATTTCTCTGATTACGTTCAGGAAAAAACACACGTTTCTCATTAGACCATCTACATTTTTCATTAACAAACGTGTCAGATTTCACCGACTTCCTGTCAAAGCTAACTAATTTAGAATCAAGCTCATGATTTTGACCATCAAAATGTAATATATGTGTTCAGCAGCATCTGTCTGATTAAAATAATCACTTTTCCTTGTTTATTTTATTTTCTAAATTCAATTGAATTCTTTACATTCCCTGAAATAAACAAGACAATGTTCTTAAAGCATGCTTTCCAGCTGTGATTTCTCTTTTTTATATCTACTTCATGTAGTTCAATACTGCACGTTTTGCTGCAGAAGCAATGTGGCTAATGACAACTTCATGGACCTTCTATAACAATCTTATGTCATGTACGTTCTACTAATATACAGGTGCTTCTCACAAAATTAGAATATCATCAAAAAGTTAATTTATTTCAGTTCTTCAATACAAAAAGTTAAACTCATATATTATATAGTGTCATTACAGAGTAATCTATTTTGTGTGTTTATTTCTGCTAATGTTGATGATTATGGCTTACAGCCAATGAAAACCCAAAAATCATTATCTCTGTGTAAATTAGAATACTTTATAACACCAGCTTGAAATTATTTTGAAATCCGAAATGTTGCCACTGAAATGTTATAAGTAAATGCACTCAATACTTGGTCGGGGCTCCTTTTGCATCAATTACTGCATCTATGGGGTTAAGGTCAGGCGAGTTTTCTGGCCAATCAAGCACAATGAAATTGTTGTTTTTAAACCACATATTGGTACTTTTGGCAATGTGGACAGGTGCCAAGTCCTGCTGGAGAATGAAATTTCCATCTCCTAAAAGCTTGTCGACAAGCATGAAGTGCTCTAAAATTTCCTGGTAGATGGCCGCCCTGACTTTGGTCTTGATAAAACACAGTGGACCTACACCACCAGATGACATGGCTCCCCAAACCATTACTGATTGTGGAAACTTCACACTAGACCTCAAGCAGCTTGGATTGTGTGCCTTCACTCTTCCTCCAGACTCTGGGACCTTGATTTCCAAATGAAATGCAAAATTTACTTTCATCTGAAAACAACACCTTAGACCACTGAGCAACCTTCCAGTTCTTTTTCTCCTTGGCCCAGGTAAGATGCTTCTGACGTTGTCTATTGGACATGAGTGGCTTGACACAATGAATGCGACACTTGTAGCCCATGTCCTGGATACGTCTGTGTGTGGTGGCTCTTGAAGCAATGACTCCAGCAGCAGTCCACTCCTTGTGGATTTCCACCAAATTTTTGAATGGACTTTTCTTAACAATCCTTACAAGGCTGCAGCTATCCCAGTTGCTTGTGCACCTTTTTCTACCACACTTTTTCCTGCCACTCAACTTTCCATTAATATGCTTGGATACAGCACTCTGTGAACAGCCAGCTTCTTTAACAATGACCTTTTGTGGCTTACCCTCCTTGTGGAGTGTGTCAATGACTGCCTTTTGGATATTTGTCAAGTCAGCAGTATTCCCATGACTGTGGAGCCTACTGAAACAGACTAATGGACCTTTTTAAATGTTTAGGAAGCCTTTGCTGGTGTTTTTTCTTAATTATTCTAATTTACTGAGATAATGACTTTTGGGTTTTCATTGGCATTAAGCCATAATCATCAACATTAACAGAAATAAACACTTGAAATAGATCACTCCGTTTGTAATGACTCTATATAATATATGAGTTTCACTTTTTGTATTAAAGAACTGAAATAAATTAAGTTTTTGATGATATTCTAATTTTGTGAGAAGCACCTGTAGACTTGGTAGACCCCAAAAACACATATTTAAAGACAATCAGCAGTCACAAATAATAAAGCATTTTTATATCTAATAAAATAACCCAGAAAAGGATAAATGTACAAAAATGAAAAAATGTTTTAACACTGATCATTAAATATTCATGCCATAAAAAAACAGATAGGCTCAAATAAGGCATAAAAACCATCTGAATAGAAAACAAGCTTATCAATGTTGAAACAGCAATACTCTACCATATAAAATTTGCATGATCCCGTACGTGTCCTAATGAACAGGATAGGTGCACGATACCTGCCAATTATGCATGCCACCTGGTAGGTATGTGTGCAAGGGTACCTAGAAGATCTGACGCTGAAAGGATGGTTAAATTGAATATTGATTTAATTTAGCCTGGGGTCACATGGCCATTGTTTCTCTCATGTGAGAGAATCCATGCCGATTATGCAAATACTCTCGGATAAAACTCTGTCACAGTTTGATTTGAGCGTCAATTCACTGCGCTCTGATGCTCTCGAATGAGAGAATTGCAGAACAGGAGCAGAGAAGACGGAGAACGTAATTTCTCCATCCTCTCCATTTTGTCCGCGGTAATCGCACTGCAATGGAATGACATCCGAGTGCAGTCCGAAACTTCACACCCACCCATTGACTTGTATGGGTGCATGTGAGCTGATCATCGGATACACTTACAGCATTGGCATGAGAAAAAAAAACAGATCTGATCTGCCCTATTGATCAACACTGGTCCGAGTGCTATGCCATAAAACATCCCATAGCACTCGGCAGAGTTATATGCGCATGTGAGCGAGCCTTTAGATTTCTCTTTTGTTCATTAAGTTTACATATTGTTATTTGATAAAAAATTACCTATTAACACTTATACTTTTGAAAGCTTTTTGACTTTGCCACAGTTTTCAACATGTGTCTAAAACTTTTCGCAGTACTGTATATACCACAAAATTCTATAAAAAAAAATCATCAAGGCATTTAAAAAAAACCTCTCATAATTTAATTGTAAAAACAGTAAAATAAAATGATCTTCCAAGACCCCTAGAGGTGCTGGTTCTTGTCATCCGTGCTGTCGGTAAAAAAACGAACATGTCTCAGTGTGGTTTTCATGGACACAAGGTCCATGTAAAAGGACTGACATTGGAGCAGCCTCATAGGTTATAATGGTTAAGTGTGGTATCTTTAAAAAAAATGGATACCACGCGCACTGTAAACACGGACATGTGAAGGAAGCCTAAAAGTACACAGGCAATGGAATAGCATTGTGTAAAAATGTTGCCGTCTTTGGGCATAAGCAGGGCCGGCGCCAGCACCCGGCATACCCGGGCAAGTGCCGGGGCCCTGAGCAGGCAGGGGGGCCCACTCGTCGCCGGGCACCTCGACGTCACCCCCCCCTTGCTCAGGGCCCCAGCAGCAGCCGGCACAATACTTACCTCTCCCCGTGCCTCCTCAGCTCCGGGATCCAGGGTGTGCCTGCAGGGCGCCCGCGCTTCCTCTCACAGCAGCGCCACTGGATGACGTCATCATTCAGCGGCCAGCTGTGGCAGAGAGTAAGCGCGGGCGCCGGTGATCCTGCGGCCTGGACCACCTGCGGTGCGGACGCCGGACAGGTGAGATGTGGCGTGTGTGTGTGTCTGCCTGGTGTGTGTATGTAGTGTGGTGTTTTGTGTATGTGAGAGAGTGCTGCGGTGCTGTCTGTGTTTGGTGCTGCATGTGTGATGGTGGTGGGGGAGGTAATGATGGTGGTGATGAGGCAATGATGATGATGGGGAGGCAATGATGATGGGGAGGCAATGATGATGATGATGGGGAGGAGATGATGATGGGGAGGCGATGATGATTGGGAGGCGATGATAATGGGGAGGCAATGATGATAATGGGGAGGCAATGATGATGATGATGGGGAGGAAAGGATGATAATCGGGAGGCAATGATGATAATGAGGAGGCAATGATGATAATGATGGGGAGGCAATGATGATGATGATGGGGAGAAAATGATGATGATGATGGGGAGACAATGATGATGATAATGGGGAGTCTTTCCACAGCGCCCTTTCCTGAGCCGTAACAGTGCAGAACGCAGCACAGTGCAGAGGAGAGCTCCATATTTTGTATGGAGCATTATATGGGGACCAGTATCCTGTATGGATCATTATTTGGGGTCCAATATTCTTTATGGAGCATTATATTTGGCCCATAATACTGTATGGAGGACTGTACTGTCCGGTCTGTACTGTGCGCTGTGAGGATTTGGCGGTTTCTGAGCTATTGTAGAATTTACAATAGATTTCACTCATGTAATGGAAGAAGTGAAGTGTTTGGCATTGTACTATACCTATATTTCTCTGCCATATCTGTGCATCATGAATCGTGGTCTGTTTTAAAGGGGCCCTCTGAGATTCTTTCGCCCGGGGCCCATAAAAACCTGGAGCCGTACCTGGGCATAAGTCATAAATGTGGTTAAAAAAAGCTGGCAAAGCAAACTCTGCTCACTTTTATTGGTAGGAACTAGTGATGAGCGAGTATACTTGTTGCTCGGGTTTTCCCGAGCACACTTGGGTGGTGTCCGAGTATTTGGAAGTGCTCGGAGATGTAGTTTCTGTTGCCGCAGCTGCATGATTTATGGCTGCTGGACAGCTTGAATACATGTGAGGAATGCCTATTTGTTAAGGAATCCCCACATGTATTCAGGCTGTCAAATAGCCGCAAATCATGCAGCTACGGCACCAGAAACTGAATCTCCGAGCACTTCCAAATACTCGGAGACAACCCGAGCTGCTCGGGGAAAACCAGAGCAATGAGTATACTCGCTCATCACTAGTAGGAACCTGTACTTTTAGTACTTTGAGTTGAAGAAAATTAGTACAGTGTCACATTTTTCCCACATCGGAAAAAACTATTTGAAAGTTGCAAATAAAGCAAAAAAAATGGAGTAAAAGTAATAATGATTTCTTCCTTTCATCTTGAGATAACTGGTAGACATGTTAAAAAAAATATTTTACTTAATCAGTCTACATATTCTTGCTTTGAAATGTACATGTACAATAGCTCATCTTGCTTAAACATGATTATGTGAAGTATTTTTTCTTAGGAATGTCGGATATAACAAATGTTACATTTTTTAAAGTTGGAAATCGTTTGCCATTTTAAAGAGAATTTTCATGTATATGTTTTATATCTTTCTAAGAATATTTTTATCTCCATCCATTTTCTTTATTCCTATTTCCTAGTTAATAAGAAATTGATTTGCAGATCATGATTATTCAATTTCTGCTGCCTTATGGTTGAAGAATGCATTTACAATGATTACGTTCTCCTCAAAAGCAAATGTTATCTGTTTTAGAAATGTATTTCAAATCACGTTAAGAATAAAAAGTCTATACTCTCTATTAAGGCTTGGTGTAATAGGTGGCTCAGCGGTATTGAAAAAGTAGGTGTTCACAGAATGCGGAAAAATTACATTGCAACCTGCTTTATGCTGTTAAGTTTGATAAAAATAGACAGTTAGAAAGTCAAGGATTTTTTTAAATTCAAATTTGTCAACAGCAGAATTAATTATGTTTATGAAAAATAAATGTCAATAAATCTCAATACTGGAAAGCTTGTAATTGCTCTAAAAAGACACTTGAAGCAGAGGAGAGTAAGAGACAGAGGACTCTGCTGACCATAACAGCTTACACACTACAAAAGAGGACTCTGCTGACCATAAGAGTTTAAACTCTACAGAAGAGAGGACTCTGCTGACCATAACAGCTTAAACTCTACAGAAGAGAGGACTCTGCTGACCATAAGAGTTTAAACTCTACAGAAGAGAGGACTCTGCTGACCATAAGAGTTTAAACTATAGAAAAGAGAGGACTCTGCTGACCATAACAGCTTAAACTCTACAGAATAGAAGACTCTGCTGACCATAACAGCTTAAACTCTACAGAAGAGAGGACTCTGCTGACCATAAAAGTTTAAACTCTACAGAAGAGAGAGAGGACTCTGCTGAACATAAGAGCTTACACTCTACAGAAGAGAGATCAATCTTATATGTCCAAAATGCAATGGATGTGCGGCACTTCAAAATTCATAAATCAACTAAGTCAAATGGGGAACAGCTCCATTTGATAAGAAGAAATTCCAAACAACTTGAATAAAACAAAGTATTTTTATTGACTCAAAATTATAAAAATAACCTGTAAGGTTGAAATAATTTAAAAAGACAGGGCAAAAGCCTCCAAAAAAGAGGGAACACAGCAGCCAAGAAGGTGATGTTGAAGGTAAAAATGGAAAGGTAAAAGGATATGTAAAAATTGGTGATAAGATACCAATATTCATCAGCTACTGGTTTGATACTAGAGGTTTGATTAATCCAAATGTGAGCACTGCTAATAAAGCTCCCTGGGAAGAATTCCCAGTCATACTATGTTTGTGGGTACAGTCCAATGGCAGGTTTTGCCTAGTATATCAGTGGGAAAAGGACACCAGGGAGAGTTCCATGGGGAATACGTAACTTTAACCACCAGATCAATAGCCAACTCTATGTTAGAATGAATAATTCAATTTACCTACCAGGATAAGTATAGAGACAGTTGCTGCTGGCTGTGTTCCCCTCAGGCCCGATGAGCGCCGTTTCGCTGCTCGCTTCTTCTCGGCAAGTTTTTATTATTTTATGCGAACTGCGAATGAAATCTTAACATTTGGGAATTTGAGTGGAACCGTGATTTTCAAGAAATTTTACTAGTACGTGATCCTCTGGCAGATCAATCCACTCATCTCTAATAAGTGATTGTTTTTTAGATATTTTAGACATACTGTACTGTAGTTACATTGGGTAGCATTGCTCAATTTTTTTTACAATGTATCCCCTTGTTTCTATGTATATCTACACTTTTTAGAGTTTGTATACCCCTACAGGTTTCAAAGTACATGTTTTGTTATTTTGAAGCAAGGGAGTGTTTAAGATAGAAGCTATCCTTACAATTGCTATAGGGTACAAAAAGAGTAGGATCCCTACCCAAGTCAGTAATTTTATAGCGTGAGATCACACTTGTAATTTGCTCATTATGGTGCCAACCTCTGCGGCAAGGCAGGGAATATATTTCATTTGGGATATTGTAGCGATTATATAGCTATATGCATAGATTCTTCCCTCTTTGAGATTTTTGCCCTATATCCTCTTTTTTGCTTCCGCATTATATACTATGAATACTTTTTTACCTTATTTGAGTTACTCTCTTGGAGATCTACAATAAGACTGTATACTGTATGAACTGATATTTACTGGTCTACTATATGCATCTTTTAACGAGAAGTTTCTTTTTAAAAAGTTATGAATGAAGCTCTAATATTTTAAGTAGGAGGGTTTTTTCTGGCACCATGGTGTTTACTCTGCCAGAAAATGCTCCGTGTTACACAAAGGGACAGTAGGATGCTGTACATTTACAATTAATTAATTTTTGGATGCTTTTCTTGAGCTGTATCGTAGTATTCACTAGACATCTTTCGGAAACAAAGCAGTAGGATAGTAGTGTAATTAGATGCAAACTAAGCGTCTCTTGGCACCTGCTGCAATTTCAACCCATCAATAAGGTTGAAGGAGCTAAACCTGCCCAAAGAAAACTTGTCTTGAAGCTCAAAGATATTGGTCTGGAAGCAAATTAGATAAATTGGATGAATAACTGATTAAAAAAAAAGTTAAACACCATTCAAAGGTCATAGGTCGAACTTTTGATACTTCGGAGACAAATATCTTCTTTAGTGTGGAGTCTGGGAGTGTTCAGAAGCTGCCCGCAGTCATATATAATCAAGGAAAAGAAGTCTATTAAGCACAGTATAATGCTAGCTTAAATTAACGGATATAAAATGCAGATTAAAACTATTGGAACCTTTGAATATAAAATCTTATAAATCAAAATATGTATTTTTTAGAAACAAGTCAAGGACAGATTAGATCATGGCCTTACATGAATTGCCAAATATCAGATCAGGTGCCCAGAACAGAATTAATAAATGTTTAAGACTATGATAAAAAAAATACTCAGTCGGTAGCTGAGCATAAAAATTCTAAATATGCTTTTGCTAAATTGTATTCCCTGGTAAAATGATATTGGAGGTAAAATAATGTTTTACAGGAATACTCCCATATTTTCACGTTATTGTATATTATTTGGATATGCCATATAATTTTGACCATGGGGATCTGACTTGATGGATCCTCACCAGTCCTTAGAACGAGAGCATCAAAGTCATAAATAGATATCAATGCATAATACTTTTGTTATAAAGCAGTAAAATTGCAGAAATTTGCATTAGTAGGTTCTATCAATTTTGACCCCTATCAATTTTTTAAATAAATGGTGTAAGAAAGCCAGGTAGGATTGGGTTAAATCCTAGCACTGAAGGTCTTGGTTAGATACACCTGGTTACCTTTGACTAAGAACCAGGACATGTGTTCACCACAATGACTCTCAGTCAGCTGGGGAAGTTGAGTAGGGTGGATTGTGTTGGAAAAGGGGGAGAGAAAAACCACAGTCTCTCTGAAAGGAGTCTGCATTAGTGGTTACTGCAATGAGCATAAGCCTTCAAGAGACATTTTGGGAACATGGATTGTGTTTTTTGCCAACAGTCAATCACAGACAGTAGTATTGGAAATATGACATCACTTCCTCATACATCAGCATAAAACAGGTCGCGGAAATGTGATATTAAAGTGTCTGTCCTATTATTTGCAACATTCAGTATGTCAGGGAAAGGCATATCCCATAAAACGTTATATTTTCCGGTTATATTATGCACAGATGAAAGGAATTATTTAATAATGAATACACTCCACTATGTTTTATTCATGGTGTAATTAGTTGCTCCCTCTTTAAGAGAATGTATTTTGACATTAGCTCCCATAATCTCTAGTAAACCTCTCCAATATGGTTATAGATTCTAATTCAATTTATCAGAACGGAAACACTGATGCAATTTACCTGGTTCACAGTGAGATATTGTCTTGAAAATTGTTTGTTGGACAAATATATAAAAAGTCTAATTACAGCAATCATAATAGATGTTGTATATAATATTCTATTAAACAAACATCTAGAGATTTCCTTATTACAGTGCAATTTCCTCCAATTTATATTAGAGTCGGCCTGTTTTATTAGGTTTATTTACCATAGCTTTGTTTATGAAAGCACAGACAAGATGAACGCAGCCTAATTATACCTATTTTTTTCATTGCAGTTAAATCGCTTGTTAGGTTTACTACATAGACTGCATGTTTCATTTTAAAGCGCCCATCTTTTACCCCAAAACACTAATGTTTGTATTTTACATGTGACCTCGCATGTGATAAAGAATGACCAAGCCCGAGTTGCCTTCTTAAGGTACCAATACATGACTAATTTTTAATTTACCATTGTTGTTTCAAGAATCTTTACAGAAATCGATAGTACAAGCCAATAAAAGAAACTTTGTAATATATTTTATCAGAGAAATATGCTCCCTTCTTCACTTATGAACCACTGTTTTTTATCCTGCACTTCTTCCTCAACTGATTCATTCAGAAAAGCAACTAAAATCCATCTTGGTCAAAACAAGACAGGCTGCCAGCTCACTGATGCTTTAGATTACAGTTGCCTAGTGTGGTCTATGGAGAAGTGAGGAGCATAGGAGAAAGACAGAAAGGGTGCTGCAGCTTTCTAATAAGTACGAGGAGTGTTCATTAAAGATTTCCCCTGACCCACTCCTATTTATCATAGGACACTGAAACTGTACATGCGTAATGATATAAGTCTCTATAGGTTATGTGCCAATTTGCAACTCAGAACTGGTAACAGTCTTGATTTTACAGGTGCTGAAGTGATGTGAGGTTTGATAATGGACCCAGTGGAATACAGAGCAGGCATCAAGTTCCTTTACTTGAAAGGCGGCACACCAAAGTTCGATGAGATGAAAGAGGTTTATGGTGATGATTCCACATCATATGATTTAGTCAAGAACTGGCATTGTCAATTCAAATGTGGTTGGACTTCTGTGTAAACAGCTCCAATTCCAGGGTGACCCCACTCTGCCATTGATGAACACACCATCCAGCAAGTGGAGGTCGCCAGTTTGGAAAATCGCCGCGTAACCATTTGCCACCTGGATCAAAATGTCAAGACTAGTGTGAGGTCCGTGGAAAAAAATCATCCAAGACCATCTTCACATGCATAAGGTATCCGCTTGCTGGGTTCCCTGGCTGCTCACACTTTTCCAGAAGCAAGAACGAGTCCAATGCTCTCAGACTCTATTGACGATGTGCCATGGAAACCAGGAGGACTTTTTAAACAGACTGATCACACAGGATGAAAGCTGGGTCCATCATTATGATCCTGAGAATAAAGTCCAGTCGATGCAATGGAAGCATCATGATTCACCGCCTACAAAGAAGGCATGTGCCCAACCCTCGGCAGGCAAGGTCACGCTCACAGTATTTTGGGACCAGCACAGAGTAGTATTGATGAATTTCCTTGCAAAGGGTACCATAATCACTGGGGCATACTATGCTTCATTGCTGCGGAAATTGCATGAGGCCATCAAAACCAAGAAAAGTGTCATACTCACCAAAGTTGCTCGCCTACTGCAAGACAATGCACTAATTCACAACTCACATGTTGCCCAAATGGAAGCATGCTCCTGTGGCTTTGAAATTCTACCGGCTCCCCCTTATTCACCCGACCTTGCACCATCGGACTTCCACCTCTTTCCAACAATGAAGTTATTTTTGAAGGGCAAGCATTTTCCAGATGACGAGACTCTGATTTCCAGAGTCACAATGTGGCTTTTGGAGCAACCTTTCGACTTCTACAAGCGAGGTGTTTACAGTTGCTTAAAGAGATGGGAGAAGTGACTGTTCCTAGGTGGCACCTATGTAGAGAAGGACTAATAACTGTGACGAGTTTCATTGCTCTCAGTCCACAGGAAGTGGGTCAGGGGAAATCTTTAATGAATGCCCCTAGTATATATCTGGGATCTTGTACAAAAAATGTACCTAAGCACTAAAAGGCAGGTAGTTGCTACCTACCTGCCTGTTGTGCTCGGCACCGTTCTTTGCCAACACAGGATGGTCACAGACTGGTCCTTCTGGCAATGCAGCTGCCTCTGCTGACATCACGTCAACAGAGCAGTGGCTTCTTTTCTGCTCCATTCTTTTGACAGTGCATACATGCCAATGCATCCTGATTTACAGCCGGCTCCTTTAGTTAGGCAGCGGGGATCCGGCTGTCAATCAGAATGACATTGGCAGTCCAACCCTGTTAAAGTAGAAAAGAAGCCGCCGCTCTGTTTATGTGATGGCAACTGAATCACTAGCAGGAGTGGTCTGTGACTGTTCATTCCGGCAAAGAACGGCACCTGGTGCAACAGGCAAATAAGTAGTAACTACCTGCCTGTTGGTGATTAGGCACATTTTTTTTTACAAAGTCCCAGATATACCCTTTGACTAATCCCATAGCCAGATTCACAGCAACACTGCTCAGTATTGCTGTAAAATGTTCTGCATTACTGAATAGTGCAGCTGTTTTTGGGGTGTGCTACACAGACATGGGAGAGCAGGAATCTCTCATTTCTGTGCGCTGTGTATGGAGAACATCATAGCAACTAGTATCCACCCACTAGCTCAGAGACAACTAAAAATTCAAGAACACATTCAAGGAAGCAAAATGGTGAAACGTGCAGTGCAAACACTTATGACAGCTTATTCTGAAAAGTCATCTGAAATGACAGGTACATTTTTATGTATTTAATATTGACAGTTACTTTTTAATGTATGCTTTAATATACAGACTCATTCTCGTAGGTTTTAATACAGTTTGTTCTTCATTGTAGGAAATGGGACACAGAGTCCATTCAGTAGGCTGACAGAAACTCACAAAAGGATTATCTGGATATTTATGAAAATCTAACTCAAATCCTATTACAAAATGAGCTTGTAACCCATTGAAACTGTAGGATGACAAAACTAATCAGCTTTGGCTGGCGGCACTGGAGAAAAGAGAAGGAAGAGGAAAATGAGATCAGATACACAGATGTTCCGTATCTGCGTATCTGAAACACATAGAAAGTATGTGCATTGTAGAGATTAGACAATATGTTTAAAACCTACTTCTAAACTCGAGGAGAAACATAAAATATGAATTTACCTTCAAATAGTGCAATGTGCAGACATACAGTCATAGATGTGATACAAATAAATGTAATTACCATAGGACATTAATAAGATTATTCCATTGGATATCCTGCTGATTTATATTATCTATTACAATGTAATATAACTATTCACTACTTGGAGGTTCCCTTGAGTAGTTTAGACAATTCCTTTTAATTAGAAGGGTCTCTTATAATTGGGCTGATTTGGTCCCACCACTTATCTGTGAAGATTTTTTCTGCAGTTTTTCAGCAGCGCCACCACAGGAAATCTTGAGAATTACACGATGCTTACAGTTTTTCCATACTATGCGTACTATCCTGGTGATCTATAATTAATTTTTTGCACCCCTTCAAAACACCAATTTATTGATAGAGGGCTCAAGTTAGGGACTGACTACTATTATTGAGGTTGTATATGACAAGATCTTTTGAACTTGAAGTGGTGGTCACAGCTTCTCTAACTTCTTGAGGTTATTAGTCAAACATAAATTAATATTAAATAATGCATTATTGTGTATAAGCTTAAATCCAGAAAAAGTCAAAGAGCAGTGAGCACCTATCAAATGGTTAACCGGACGACGGTGTTTTATTTTTCTGAAACCCGTCGGAATGGGAAGCATTATATCAGGAAAATAACCTTTTTAATATATATATATATATATATATATATATTATATATTATTCCCTTTTTGAACACTTTGGTGCTTTTGGACTTTCAGCAATTTATTGGCGCATTGTTAGACAATTACATTGCTGCTACGACTTATGTGTTCTGGTATTTGACATTATATTTTGTTTGGGACAATGTAGCGCCGGCGTCGGCGTCCCTGCCCTCTGCCAGGCAGGGATGCTGTTCCCCTCACCCCTCTGCTCCAGGTCCGGCGTCCTCCTGCCGCTCTGCTGGCGGCGCACGCTCCTTTCCTGCCACTGTGCTTAGGGCGCGCGCGCGGGCGCCGCCCTCCCTCTTAAAGGGTCCGCGCGCGTCGTCCTAAGGAGTCCCCGGCCAATGGCCGGAGGACTTCACTTTATATAAGGCCCCTCCTCCAAAATGGAGGTGCCCGAGCAATGTTGTTGCACTGTTCACTACTCTGCTTCAGTCCTCAGGGTCCTTGCCAGATACCTGTCTGATTCCTGCCAGGTTGTCATCTGTTACCTGCCTGCTAGCTCACCTGGGAGCGCTCATCTGTTACCTGCCTGCTGGCCTACCTGGAGGCTCTGCCGTCACGTACCGTGATCTTCTGCTATTCCAGTGACTCTTGCCCGCTCACCTGGGAGCGCTCATCTGTTACCTGCCTGCTAGCACACCTGGGAGCGCTCATCTGTTACCTGCCTGCTAGTCTACCTGGAGGCTCTGCCGTCACGTACCGTGATCTTCTGCTATTCCAGTGACTCTCGCCCGCTCACCTGGGAGCGCTCATCTGTTACCTGCCTGCTAGCCTACCTGGAGGCTCTGCCATCACGTACCGTGATCTTCTGCTATTCCAGTGACTCTCGCTCACTCACCTGGGAGCACTCATCTTCTATCTTCCTGCTAGCCTACCTGGAGGCTCAGCCATCACAGGTCGTATCTACCTTCTTCCAGAGACTGCCCCGGTCACTTGCCGTGACCACCTGCCCACTCCTCCAGAGACTGCCCCGGTCACTTGCCGTGACCTCCTGCCCACTCATCCAGAGACTGCCCCGGTCACTTGCCGTGACCTCCTGCCCACTCATCCAGAGACTGCCCCGGTCACTTGCCGTGACCACCTGCCCACTCCTCCAGAGACTGCCCCGGTCACTTGCCGTGACTCCTGCCCACTCATCCAGAGACTGCCCCGGTCACTTGCCGTGACCTTCTGCCCACTCATCCAGAGACTGCCCCGGTCACTTGCCGTGACCTCCTGCCCACTCATCCAGAGACTGCCTCGGTCACTTGCCGCGACTTCCTGCCCGTTCATCCAGAGACTACCCGGTTATCTGCTGTTACTACCTGCCCGTCCACCCTGGTCGCCACCCGCTCTCTTACAAGGTCCGCCCCTTTGTAAAGTAGCTCAGAGGTTCCGCCTCCCAGACCCGTTACAGACAATTTATATTGTAGTCTGATTGTGGCATTTGTCTATTTATGGCTAACATCATTCGCATTTATTATTATTTATTTCACTGGATGCTTATGTATGTTTTGTGTCCTCTCCTGCCATGTTTGACGCCTTTTAATTTTGTGACCCACATTTTTAACCCTGCCCTATGCCAATTTTGTCATCAACAAAAGTTTTGTAAACCTTTTTATGGTACCCATTTGATAATTGTTGTCTTTTGTGGTTTTGAGTTTTGTTATACATGAACCTAGGTCTTACTTTTATTGATAATCTACACATAGTTCATTTCTATCTGTAATGTGTTAATTTTTTGTAGTTGGCTAAATGTGAGTTCTTTATAGACAAAAATAATAAGAATAATGGATCCGTGAGTTTTCTTTAGTTATTTCGGTCTAATGTGAAAACTTTTATGGCTGCTGCTGGGATTATCATCAAGCCCTTGTCCAGTGGCCAAGACAGTGGTCCATGGCTGCAAGACCACAGCCCTGAGAACATCCTACCATCTCCCTGGCACCGTTTCTCACTAGTAGGCACCACAATGTTAATATATGTCAATGCTCTGTTGATGCCGGTGGGTAGTAGGAGGTTCACACTGTTCTGGCCCGGTGGCCATACAGTAGACTATTGACGTTTCCCAGGACCAAGGTCCTGTAAATCGTTTTTATTATTACAATGTTGACACCTTTGCAGAATAAACAACTTAATTTATTTTGTAAGTAATTTTACTATTTTTTATTTGTTGAATGCATAGTTTTTTTTAGGGTCAGAGGTCCAAATTGAATATCAGAGGTTATAATTTTGATGGACACTATATAACCTAACAACCTGCATATATCTACAGTCCTACAGATTTATATGCCCCCAGGAACTAAAAACTTATATTTTGTGTAGTCTTAAGTGCCTAGCAATTTGCTGCAAACAATTGTAAGTTGAAGTATATAATCAATAATATTGAATTTACACTTCACATGAGTTTCTAGCTACAGGCCACAAACCATCAAAGCCTTTGACAGATTTCTTCATTTTTCCATAAAGAAATAACCCTCTGGCTCCCATAGGCTATAATATTTATAATTTATTTGTGTTCTCCCTAGTAACAAGAAGGAGCATCTGTCATTGTAACATGCACTTGTATTGAGTGTGTGTCAAATATCCTATCTTTGTGCCCAATTCTCTTAACTGGTTCCTTTGCAAGAGTTCTTCTCTTAGCAACTGTCCAAAACGACAAGTGTTACAGAAGGAGAGAACCAGAGCTGCGTGACTAACGGAACAATTATCATTCTGCTGCCAACATCACACAGCCATATGTTATATTTGCTAGCTGAATGCCTGGCCCATATTTGTGTGTAAAAGATTAATGCTTAGTCTACACTTTGACTGGAATGTTGGCAAGTTGAGCCCTTTATCACAACTTCCACAGGTTATGTCTGATACCTTCAGTTTATGTTGCCTTATACATAAACGAATTCAGGAAATGCATAAATATAGCATAGATAATATAGTAGAATGGCATAGTATAGGCTTCAAATATATATTCACAGAAACACTGACAGTTAGCACAACCCTATTCTAAGTCACTACAATCATCTATAGGGGAAGATTGACTTTCCAAGACACCTATGTCCAGTATTGAACTGATTTTTTTTGCTTCTACTAATGGAAATAATACTGAAGTTTCATCCACCATCTACATAGAAGATATGAATGCCCATTTTATTTGGATCATAATCTTTGCTTTTATCATTACAACACAGGAGGATATTAAAATATTACTGATGGACCTGGAGAATCTGAAGACTTGGACTGGGAATTGGCAATTAAAGTTAAACATGGACAAATGTAAAATCAGGCATTTTGGCAAAGGATGCAAACTGTATAACTATGTGCTAAACAGTAAAACATTGGGTAAAATTGCCACTGAAAATGACTTGGTTGTATAGGTGGACAACAAACTTAACAGTAGTGACCAGTGCAACAACAAACTCAACTGTGGTGACCAGTGCAAGAACAAACTCAACTCTAGTGACCAGTGCGACAACAAACTCAACTGTAGTGACCAGTGTGACACAAACTCAACTGTAGTGACCAGTGTGACACAAACTCGACTGTAGTGACCAGTGTGACACAAACTCGACTGTAGTGACCAGTGCAAGAACAAATTCAACTGTAGGGACCAGTGCGACAACAAACTCAGCTGTGGTGACCAGTGCAAGAACAAACTCAACTGTAGTGAATAGTGCGACAACAAACTCAACTGTAGTGACCAGTGTGACACAAACTCGACTGTAGTGACTAGTGCGACAACAAACTTAACTGTAGAGACCAGTGTGACAACAAACTCAACTGTGGTGACCAGTGCAAGAACAAACTCAACTGTGGTGACCAGTGCAAGAACAAACTCAACTGTGGTGACAGTGCGACAACAAACTCAACTGTAGTTACCAGTGCAACAACAAACTAAACTGTAGTGACCTGTGCGACAAACTCAACTGTAGTGACCAGGGTGACAGCAAACTTAACTGTAGAGACCAGTGTGACACAAACTCAACTGTAGTGACCAGTGTGACACAAACTCGACTGTAGTGACCAGTGCGACAACAAACTTAACTGTAGTGACGAGTGTGACAACAAACTCAACTGTGGTGACCAGTGCAAGAACTCAACTGTAGTGATCAGTGCGACAACAAACTCAACTGTGGTGACCAGTGCAAGAACAAACTCAACTGTAGTGACCAGTGCGACAACAAACTCAACGGTAGTGACCAGTACGACACAAACTCAACTGTAGTGACCAGTGTGACACAAACTCGACTGTAGCGACCAGTGCGACAACAAACTTAATTGTAGTGACCAGTGTGACAACAAACTCAACTCTGGTGACCAGTGCAAGAACAAACTCAACTGTAGTGACTAGAGCGACAACAAACTCAACTGTGGTGACCAGTGCAAGAACAAACTCAACTGTAGTGACCAGTGCGGCAACAAACTCAACTGTAGTGACCAGTGCGACAACAAACTTAACTGTAGTTACCAGTGCAACACCAAACTAAACTGTAGTGACCTGTGCGACAATAAACGCCTCTGTAGTGACCAGGGTGACAACAAACTTAACTGTAGTGACCAGTGTGACCACAAACTCAACTGTAGTGACCAGTGCGACAACAAACTCAACTGTAGTTACCAGTGCAATAAGAAACGAAACTTTAGTGACCAGTGTGACAATAAGCTCAACCGTGTTGACCAGTGCAGCAACAAACTCAACTGTAGTGACCAGGGTGACCACAAACTCAACTGTAGTGACCAGTGTGACAAAAACTCAAATGTAGTGACCATTGCAACAACAAACTCAACTGTAGTGATCAGTGCGACAACAAACTCAACTGTAGTGACCAGTGCCAGGCAGATGCAGCCAATGAAAATAATATCATGGGGTGCATCAAAAGAGGCATAAATGATCATGACTAGAACATTCTGTAGTTTTGTCTCTATACAAACATTTATTCTGATCCCAGTGTAAAAAAAAAAGTACAAACGAACTAGAACAGGTGTGGAAGGGAGTGACTGCATATTTAACAGACTGGGTGTATTTCATATAAGAACATCCCACAATCATGTGTTAAACTCAGGCATGATACCTTCAGCAAGGGTGTCCTTGGCTTGCCAAACCAAAAAATATGTTTTCTTATTTAAATGTTCATAAAATGTTACATTTAACATGACAGTGCCTTAGTTAGTGATACCTCTTTCTGTTTCAGAATACATTTTAACATATGACTCGCTGTATCCTATATGCTTATGTGTGAAATAGATTAATTTAGTAAAGTCAACATTCAAATGTAGCAAAGATTATCTGAAGAATAGGGATAAGCTTTCCGATATTGCAATATCGGAAATCGGCCCGATATTTGCTATATTGGAATTCCGATTTCCGATTCCGATATCCATAATCCTTCAGCCTCTGAGCGCTCCGTGGAGCCAATCAGGAGCTGAAGAATTGCTGACAACGTTGTGTAACTCCCCTAAGCTTGGTAGGAGGCGTCCAAACTTGCTAGCTAGGGGCTGCGCTGCGATTGGCTGGCTGGATGGTATGATCAGGCAGTAAAAAAGGTTGCGCCTGCCATTTTAGCCTCACTCTACTATGAAAGCAGATAGGGATAGGTTGCTGTTGGAGATAGGGAGAGATCTCGAATCTAATAGTGAAATTGCCGTTCTGAATCCATCAATAGAGATGAAGGCAGAGAGTACGGGACGTCCCCGTGGCGGCCGCGGAAGAGGTGAATCAGCAGCTAGGCATGGTGCACATCCAGAGCAAGCAGCAGGCCCAAGTCACTCAGCACCTACTGTCACCTGGCAGCAGTCATTTATGCGCAGCTTGTTAGGAGCACAGGGCCATAGGCTGATAAGAGAGGATCAAGTAGAAGCCTTTGTTGGTTGGATGGCAGCTGAGGCATCCACCTCAATGAGCGCAGCATCCTCCCAGGACCTCTCCACCACATCGGGTCAGGCCACAGAAGAGCAGCACCCATCTGCTTCTTCATCGCCCACTAAATTGCCCAGACATTCAGAAGGCCAGGAGCCAATCTTAATCCTCTTCTCAGAATCTGTTGGCTTGGAATCTGTGTGCCAGCCAGACAGCATTCCTGCAGCTGAAGAAGAGGTAGTGTGCACAGATGCGCAACCGCTGTGTGCGTCTGAGGAAGAAGTGGAGGGTGGGCCAGTGCCCACAGTGACCAGACCCCAGTCAGCAGTTGATGATGAAACTCAGCTGCCAATTTCTGCTGATGAAAGTGTATTAGATGACGAGGTCCTTGACCCACCATGGCATGCTGAGGAGCAGCAAGCAAGTAGGGATAGCTCAGAGGAAGAGCTTGCAGGTGTGGTGCAGCGTGGCCGTCCACGTGGGAGAGGAAGATGGAAAAATTTGTTTTCTGCTCCCTCAACTTCAGCACCCATTAGGAGCAGGGCTCTTTTAAAGAGCACAAAGGGTACGCCCAAGAGTTGTGGTGCATGGGCCTTT
>JARQOD010000002.1:356505856-356579933 GCA_033576555.1 Oophaga sylvatica | reverse complement strand
TTCCTGGGCTCTAGTACCGCCAGCTTGTGCCCATTTCCGTGACTGCCACTTTCACAGCATGACGTGTTTCTGGGCTCTAGTATCGCCAGCTAGTGGCCATTTCTGTGACTGCCACTTTCACAGCATGACGTGTTTCTGGGCTCTAGTACCGCCGGCTAGTGCCCCATTTCTGTGACTGCCACTTTCACAGCATGCCGTGTTTCTGGACTCTAGTACCGCCGCTAGTGCCCATTTCTGTGACTGCCACTTTCACAGCATGACGTGTTTCTGGGCTCTAGTACCGCCAGCTAGTGCCCATTTCTGTGACTGCCACTTTCACAGCATGCGGTGTTTCTGGGATCTAGTACCGCCAGCTAGTGCCCATTTCTGTGACTGCCACTTTCACAGCATGCCGTGTTTCTGGACTCTAGTACCGCCAGCTATTGCCCATTTCTGTGACTGCCACTTTCACAGCATGCTGTGTTTCTGGCAACAGTACCGCCAGCTGTACCTCGTTAGACCAAAGTGGAAAAAAAAGGACGACAGATGCCAAACACCTATAGGCAGAAGCACAAGAGGCGGGATCCAGCCACGCCGGCTGTTTCGTGGCAGTGAAGTGCGGACACAGGTGCCTCCCCCAAAGGGTAAACCGAGTTCCAGCATCGCCAGCTGGTTCTCGGGAGTGCCCAAGGGCACGGGTACTTCCTGCTCCAAACCGTGTTTCGACAACACTCGCTCTAACCCTAACCCTTACCCTACTAACCATAAACCCTAACCCTACCCCAACTAATCCTAACTCAAAGAAAAAACACCGCTGTTAAGAAGATGGTGACCAGTTTTCCTGCTACAGTTTTCGCTCTGTGCATTTTTTCTAGCGATTTTTTTGCTCCTCTGCCTCTGCATACTTCTTCCCCATTATCCTGAGGTGTTTCCCCTCCATTTTATCCATTATAAAGCACTGTAGTGGTCATTTTGTAATTCCGATTTTTTTCTCCCATTGACTTGCATTGATATCGGAAATCGGAAATTCCGATAACCGATATTTTTCCAATATCGTAAATCGGAATTCCGATACGATTTCGGGCAATATCGCTCATCCCTACTGAAGACATAACACAATATTGTCATATTATAGCACAAAAAAGTGTTAGTTGACATCTTATGTGACATAAGTCAATCTCTTAAGTGAAGAAATCTCACTGATAACTGATTACGATGTTGCAGTCTTTTTTGTAATATTACATTAAATAGGATTGTTTAGTTTAGGAAATATATTTCATATACCCTATATGGGCCAGTGATGTTCAGTGGTTATAATGAGAGTTTCTAATGGTGGAGGACTTTTTCTGCTGATTATTAGTGTTGTGAACACCTTCAAGATTTGCAGAATCTGTGTTGGAAGAAAACATGCAGCATAAGCTAGGATTTTTTCTGGCTCGTTTTTTATGCGCTTTTGACACGTTCTTTGTTAGTATGCGTGAAATCTGCAGCAAAAATGCTGAAAGAATTTGGTGACTAAGCTGAGCTGCAAAAACGCTGTAAAAAGAGACAAAAACGCAATGTCTGCACAAACCCCTACGCAGTCAATCCATTGATTAGAATGATGGTAGTGTACAGTAATGTCTAATTTCTTCTGCAGAAAAAAATGATCACTTACTAACTGATTTCCTTCCTAATTCCTAGCAGGGGGACACTGATTTGCTTATAGCCAAAGAGACCCATGCAATGAGTAAGAATTGTTCAAAGTAGAGAACCCCTTTAATGTAAATATGCTAGAAAATATTCTAAAAAGCAGAAACATTTCTTTGTGAGGCAAAGTGTCAACTTCATTTATTGCTGTGCAGTAAGATCAGAAACCAGCATCAGCTATCTACAGTGGAGAGGTAATTTATTTTAAGTATGCTGCAATGAAAGTGCTCACTTTCATTGTGACATATTACATTGTCAGTGCTAGAGATTACTAGTTCTTTGAGGTTTTCAATTTTTTCGAATCTTAGAAGATATTTCATCTTGGGAAAAAGTCCCTCTTAGTCTAGGGTGGTGAGGGGCTGTGGCGGAGGTCCACCTATAGCTGATGTTCTGTGTAAGGTGTCCGTATTTAGAAATTGGCTTTATATGCTTTTATGGGATTGAGAGAAAGAATTATAAAGTCTTGACCAGCAAGACAAGGAAAAACACAATACTGCTTATATTTAGTGAAGGACTTGTCAAAAATGTAGATATTATCCATCACCGCTAAGGCTATTGGAAGAGGATCTAGAATAAAAAGATGATTTGCTTTGGACAACGCTTTTTGTTATAATACCTCGTTATAAGATAATTTAGCCTCAACCAATCAGCTTTAACCTTCAGGTGATCCCAGCAGCATGGGTTCGATTCCGCTGCAGTGCCATTATAGGCAACATGAAGGATACAGGAAACGTATGGACAGATTGGGTCACTCTTTGCAGCTTCTCTGTCCTCTGGGCCATAAATGGAAACTCTTTTGGATCGGAATTAGTGTTGAGCGATACTGCTCGATATCTAAAAATATCGGATCGGAGTGGTATCGCCGATATCACTAAATATCGTCGATATCGATTCCGATACCGGAAGTCCCATGTAAGTCTATGGGAACAAAATATCGCAACTAAAAAAAACCTTTATTTCCTTGTAAACACTAAATATACACACATAGAATACATATATATATATTATATAATAATTTTATCATGTCATTGTGACATATATATATACATATATGTATAGTTTATACACTTCTACATAGTAAAATATCCTCTGATTCAATTGCCGGGTAAAGCCGGCTTCTGTGAAAAGACAGAAGCACCCGACATGAAATGACACTTGGTGTACATAGGGTTAACCATGTCTTTTCATGTCCTATGCTATCTGATTTGCACAAACAATTACATCAGTCTATGTGTGCAAAATTTCACACCTGTAGGGGTTAATTAAAGGTGTAAATTCGTTGTAAAAAAAAGGACTTTTTTGCTACGAATTTACACCTTTAATTAACCCCTACAGGTGTGAAATTTTGCACACATAGACTGATGTAATTGTTTGTGCAAATCAGATAGCAAAGGACATGAAAAGACATGGTTAACCCTATGTACACCAAGTGTCATTTCATGTCGGGTTCTGCATTTTCACAAAAGCCGTCAATTGAATTAGCGGCTATTATACTATGTAGAAGTGTATGAACTATAAATATAAATATATATATGTGTCACAAATTCAATGACATGTATATATATATATATATATATATATATATATGAGGTGTAAATTGTTTAAAAAAAATGCGTGGGCTCCCGCCCTATTTTCGCAACCAGACAGACAAAGCCAGCGAATGGGGGCAGATAATAATAGCCCAGAGAGGGACCATTATTTTTGCCCCCCCTGGCTACTAACATCTGCCCCCAGACACCCAGAAAAGACAAATCTATAATTAGATTTGCCCTTTCTGGCACTTTGCCCATCTAATCCCATTGCCCTGTAGCGGTGGCGAATGGGTTAATATGGGGTTAAAGCCACATTGCAATTGAAAGGTGACCTTAAGCCAGGTTAATAATTGAGAGCTGTCAATTAGACAACTATCAATTATTAATCCTATTGCATGAAATAAAAATAAAACACACACACTTTAATTAAAAATCATTTTAATGAAATAAAGACACATGTTTTGACCATCTTTTATTTACTGCAAAAACCATTTCCTGTAATAAAAATAAAATAAAAAAGCAAAATTATTCTTACCTATCCATGCACAGTCAGGTCCCACGGTGTAATCCTTCAGAAAGGGTTAATGTTTACTGCAGGGACCGCAGCTAATGCTGCAGCCTCACAGTAAACCCCCAAATGAATGAGTTCCTCTCCTGGCTGACAGGAGAGGAAGTGGAAAGCTTAATTGATTGCTTTCCACTTTCACTTCAGGTCAGCCAGGGACACAATCAGTGACGTCAGAGGGAACTGATTAACAAAAATAGGGGTTCCCTTCGAAAAAAAATGGCGTGGGGTCCCCCCTATTTTTGTTAACCAGCCAGATGAAGCAGACCGCTGAGGCCTGGTTTTTCAGGCTGGTAAGGATCCAATATCCATGGACCTTGCAAGCCTGATAATACCAGGCCACAGAAGTCTGCTTAGCTTGGCTGGTTAACAAAAATAGGGGATCCCTCGAAAAAAAAAAACGCGTAGGGGTCCCCCTATTTTTGTTAACCAGCCAAGTAAAATGCAGACTGCTGCAGCCTGGTATTAAAAGACTGTCAAGGCCCATGGATTTTGGCCCTCAACAGCCTGATAATACCAGGCTACAGCAGCCCCACATTTGGCGCATCAAAAGATGTGCCAATTGTGGCACTTTACCCGGCTCTTCCCACTGCCCTGTAGCGGTGGCAAGTGGGGTAATAAGGGGTTAATGTCACCGTTGATTGCACGGTGACAATAAGCCCGGTTAATAATGGAGAGGTGTCAATAAGACACCGATCCATTATTAATCCCAAAGTTATTAAATGTATAAAAAAAAGACAAAGCAAGAAAAAAGTCTTTTAATGAAATAAAAGAGACAACACAGTTTTCATTTTTTTTATTACTCTCTCATTCCTGCGACGCCATCGATCTCCTGTAAAAAAAGAAAAAAAACAAACCAACAGTATACCACCTGTCCGACGCAGTCCATAGTAACGACAGTCCCACGACGACCAGCTCTGCTACATCGCAATGACAGGCAGAGCCTGTCATCTCGACGCAGCACAGCTGATTACCTGCTTCCCCGGCGGTGACGTCATCGGACTGACTGCTTTACGGCCGGGATTACCCAGCAGTCACTGCAGTTATCGCGAGAAACTGCATGTGACCGCCGGGGAAAGATGATGGCGGCCATGAAGCAGTCCAGCCCGTGACCGCCAGGGAGAAGATAATGGCGGCCATCAAGCAGTCCAGGACGTGACCGCCGGAGATCTTCTGCCAGGTAAGTGCCGCTGACTCCTGACAGACCCGACCGATGGACACTCACAGTGACAGTGACAAATCCGATTCCGGTATCCGATATGACGAAAATATCGGTACTCGGAATCGAAAGCCCTGATACAGCTAATATCGGCCGATACCGATATTTGCAGTATCGTATCGCTCAACACTAATCGGAATACAATGAAATGTATTTTCTAAGCAATCGAAGTCTTTTAACATGCATTACATTCAATCTCCCTCCCGATGGACAATCTTCACGGCTTTTGTACCGATGTCCACCGAATGACTTAGAAATAAAATAACATGAAGACTCATTTCACCTAGAAAGAACTTGCAGAAAGAGAAGCAATCAATTAATATAAACCAAACAGTATTTCCGACGGTCTTCACACATTGGCATTACATTCGAGTCCCAAAAACCAGTAAACCGCTGGGGACATAAAAATGAGTAACTGCTGCAGAATTTATGTCTCGCCTTTAAATAATTGTCCAATATACAAATTAAAGGGATAATATTGCGCCTTGCTTCTTGGATTTATGTCGAGCGGTTAGTGACGCTACATTTAGGAGTGCGTCTCATTCAGTCTGGAAGGAGACCAGAGCTTAATTGTGTAGAAAATGTTGGGTATAATTTGGCTCTTTATGAACTCCACTGATTTACGATGATTAATTTATCAACAATTAAGACATATTAATAAGTAAAGGTTTAAGATAAACAGGGTGTTCTGAACATGCCTCCCAGTATAGGCATAAAAATAATTTGTAAGCGCTCATATTTTCGGCAAATAATTAGTCACTGACCTCAGCATGCTCCCTGTTGTGGAAAGGTGTATGTGTGTGACATGCATGATTTATCAGTCTATGGCTTGCAAACAAAAGCTTCATGCAATGCAGGCTAACCATGCACAACATTCTGAATACTTATTGAAACTACTCCCATTTATGTGTCTTGTGGTGGGTCATGGAGTTTAGGAGCTATACTAGGTCAGGGAAATTATTCCCCTGTGCACACTCCCTCTGTCACACTGACAATCTGTCACCAGGTTTTTGCTATGTAATCTCAGAGCACCATGATGTAGGGGAAGATACATTGATTCCAGTGATGTGTCACTTAATGGGCAGCCTGTTGCTGTTTCAAAAAAATCAGTGTTTTATCAGTAGGAGATTATCACTAGAGGACAAGCTGCTTCGTGCCTCTTAGTCCAGCTATGCCCCCCACTGGTTAGCTGCTTACTGTCATTATACAATGTACTTGGAAAGTATGGGCTGGGTTGTATGCAGCTCCTTATCTGAGCTGTGCTAGATCTGCAACAGAGAAAACTGTGATTCTATCATAACTACTGCACCCAGTAAGCTGGTGACACATCACTGGAATCAGGGTCTCTGCCCCTACCTCATGCTGCTGTCAGATTGCATAGAGAAAACCTGCATTCTCTCTATGCACACATCTCTATGATCAGCCCAAGATGATGCTGGAGCCTGGGGAAGGGATTAACCACTGGACAACAGGGATGCAGCATTAACTTTTCCATTGCCTTTAATCTGGAAGCCATCTGACTGCCCCACACTAATGAGGATACTGAAATTAATTTTATCACTGCCCTAGACAACCGGTTATAATGACATTACCTCTGACACTACCCTGGATCATCAGAGACCCTAAACCCCATTCTGCCGTACAACACCCGGGATTCTAACATTAACCTCTTCACTGCCTTGGATCACACACAAAATTGATATTAATAGATTCGCTTCTCTAGATGTCCTGTATTGCCTGGATGAGAGGGAACAATGGTCCTAAACTACCTTACTCACTAGCTACAAAGCCTTAAAAGCGTTGTATACTGCATTTCATTAATTTACAGATGGGCCCATGATGGTGCTAATATAAAAAGAACAAATGCTCAACCTTTTTTGTTGCCACCACCATTGACCCATTTATCCATTAATAAAATGTAATGGACAACCCATTTTGCATTTAAGGCAACATTTGATTCATAGACCTCTATGCAAAGTGGCATTTTACCTATGACACACAGTGCAATATCATTTTTAGATGTAAGGACATTAGATGACAGCCCGATGAGGAATGAATGGTTGGTGATCATGTAGCATTAGATTTCAAGAAGTTAATGAAAACAGGGTAAAGGACGACACAAATGTAGCTACCAAAAGATTTTGCCATTTACAGAAAGAGTCAGTCAAAATAATGATTATAACTTTGGCTGGACAGGCAATCATGTTACTAATAGAAGAAAATAGTCAATGTGTCATCAATAAACAAGGAAGGACATAAAAATGAAGTCAAAGTGAAATTCTCTCTTTGGAGATTGTTGTACCGTAGAATAGGATTGTCATAGATAAATATAGGCTAGATTAGGTGTAGCTTTATTTAGTTATTTATGTTCAGTGTATATCACAGGCGTTTAAAACCCTCCTACATCACCTCAAAGATAGTGCCCTCAGGGTACATATCAAATATTCATATTTGGTGAGCGAGGGTTGACATCGATATGGCATAAAATAGCATATTAAAGGCAGACAAGACAGGAGTTGGAAGTTATCTGTGACAAAGATGAGATAATAAATTCTTTGCAAATCAAATATTTAAGAATACGTGCAACTGAACAGACATGAATTGAACAATTCACAATTCTATTGCCAAAATGACACCACAATTTATAACATTGCAGAAGATTTCATCAGCCAGATAGGGACAACATGACCTCAGGCGCAGCAGCACAGACTTCCACATAATATCACATCTCTTGGTATTTCACATCCAATCAGGAGTCACTATCATAGACTGTATAAAAGCTGAGACGAGGAATGCAGCAGCCATTTTAAAGTGAATCTGGATAGTGAGAGGACATCACATCCCTAAACCAGTGAACAAATTCTACATATACTGTCTGTGTGTAACAGCACTGAATTATTATCATCCATTCCATCTACCCACAGTAAATTATTTTGATGTTACTTTGGCATTACTAAGGTTGAGATTGCATTACATAGCTTGATAGTGGTTGGATACAGTCTTAGGAGACCCCAGAGTGTTACACAGTCTCTACGGGGCAAATGGAGTAGTGGCAATTCATAAAAAATCGATTCACCATTAACCTTACCATGCATATCCCGGCCGGGCCTTTTAGGCCTTTTTGTTTTGCAAAAATTCTGAAAGATTTTTAAACTTAGAATTTTGAAACTCTAGGTATTCCTCAGGTCTGTAGTTGTGTGTAATTTCTAGTTGTTTATATATTTTTATGTGATGGGGTTTTTTTTATATAATTTTTTTTTGGAAAACTACAGCTTTACATATCCCGGGCCTTTTAAGCCCGTATTAGGTTTATCATATACTCATCAGTTTATTTATTTATTTTTTTATTTTTTTTTGCTATTTTCTGCAAGATCACTTGCTGTACTTTAGAATTTTTAAACTCTAGGTATTTCTCAGGTTTTTAGCTGTTGGTAATTTCCTAGTTTTATGTGATCATCGTTTTTTTTTTTTATAAAAATGCTTTTTTGGAAGAACAAAATGTCTGCATGACATTTATGTTTTCAGACTAAGGGTATGCACACTGAACAATTCGCAAACGGATCGCTAAAAACGTCATATTTAGCGATCCGATAGCGATGTTGTTCAGTGCGGATACCAGCGACGAGCTTATGCTGTGATCTCGCTCGTCTGGAAGTCCGGACCTATTTTATCGGCTCTGTGGTAGTATATACGCTATGTGCACCTTTTCTACGTTTAGCGTACTTTTGTACCTAGTCGTTAAGAAGATCGCTAACGGCGATAGCGTCGTTAACTATATCGCTAAATGTGGCCGCACTTAGCGATATAGAAACAATCCCGCTAGCGATCGCATTAGTATGCGTCGTTATCGTGATCGCTAGCGGGATTGTTTAGTGTGGCAGTACCTTAAGGTCCTTTCACACAGCCAACTACCTGTGGTCAGTAGATAAACCAGTTGAACAATAGATGACCCATGTGAAGCCACCTTTAGTTTGTGTACACAGCATACAGGCTCCACCTAGCTATTTGCCTTTTGTCCCTTTGCTCTCCCCACCCATCTTTCAGAATTGATGCACTGTTGGAAGGAGAAGCTCATTCCCTCACTGACTGAATATCAAGGACTTCCATTACCCCCTGTGTGATATTATTGCTGGTAAGTACCATTTGGCAACTGTTTGTAGCCACCAGATACCCAAGACTATTACTCCTGCATCTGCCAGCTGCATTTATAAGATTAGATAGCCAAGCTGGTTTCATACATGTTGTTTAGACTGGTCAGCCATTATCACATGTATTTCTGTATTTGTTGATTCTTTGCTGGCTTCATTTCTTTACTCTGTTTAGCTATTTGTCAAATTTATTTCTGGATGTGTTGATTCTTTCCTGGATTGAGATGTTTATATACTGTTCATGACATCTCAGGTCACTTCTTTAGGCTGAAATGGCTGGAATTTTTTGCAGTGCAATGCATCATGATGCCATTGTTGAACTCAATACCGGAAAAAAAAACCTGAAATCATCAAAAATGTTTGTAAAGAACATTCTTTAGAGAAGATAACATGCGAAAATTGTGATGGAGAGTAATAAAATTGAAAAGTAAAGGAAAGTTAGAAACAAAAACTAGTTGCAGGTTTTGTTTACTTCAATTTACATGTTATTTCTCTTTATAACCACTTATAATTGTGTGCATTTCTCATATCTGACATTACAATTTTGAAATAAACTCAAAAAAATGCGTATTTTTTTTTTTTTTGTCAATTCCTTCCATATAAGTTGCAAACGGGCCTAAAAGGACCGGGATATGTAAGAGTGTAGATTCCGAATGTCATGCATCGTAGGTTTAATCACTTTTTTTGTTAAATTAGCTGAAGCTAGTAATTTATAATTTAAAAAAAATTTGTTAATCTCGATCTGCTAACTTTCAGTAGGTTATTGCTTTAAAGAAAAATGTCAGCATATGATATTATAAATTAATGCAAGAGCCTTGTGTATTCTTTGTGTTAGTTGATGTGCCTTTTTTGTTGCCTACCATGTTGATTCCTTTTTCCTCTTGCATCCTGTTTCTTTAATGCAAACCATATTTCCCATGATAAATCTGACTTTGCCAAGGATGGGGGTCACATAACATTGCACTTGTTCTGCTCTGAGTTATTTATAAGCACTACTTTGTTATATCAGTAACATAGAAATCCTTCCCTGATGTATATAGAAGAGCATCATTGCATTCTTTATAATGCAGCTTCAGACTGTCTCCTGCTTGTGATAGGTTTCCCCTATCAAGAAAGAAAGAAAGTAACAGGCAAAGATAAATTTTTTTAGAATACATTAGAGATTCTACACTCAAAGTACATGAAGAGTTTTTTTAAAAGTCCCATTGCTCTCCTATATAAAGTAGAACCTAAATATTCAGCTACATATAGAGGAACAGCAAATGTTCAGGTGGGTTGGCATGAGACATATGAAAAAGCTGAGATTGACATACTATCAGGCTATTTATGGTTGTCTGAGAAATGTTCTACCATGCTTAATGCACTTAGACATACAAATCATCAAGTTCTGCTGCTGGCAGCTTTCCTTTTAATTGCAGACCAACAACATTCCAATGAGAAACAATTCTGGAAATGGTGCAGGTCGTGATAGCACAGTTAGGCCAAGAAGTTTTGAAAAATATTATACATTTTTTCATCATTTGCATAACATTAACATATCTATTGATCCCATTATATTCATAATTCCACAATTTCTCTTTCTTGGTGTCGCAATTTCAGAGTTTATAAAAATCTATCTATAGATAAATATATAACTCTATTTACATATAGACATGTATATATCTATAAGTATATATTAAAATCCAAGTCAGAACTCAACCAGGTCTACTGCAATAAGTGAAAAAAAAGTGCCTTTATTAGTGCATATCCAATAATGTTTTAATTCCACCAGGAACCTTTCTCAAGCAGTGTTGTACATGAATATATTTAATGTGTCCGCCCTTTGATCTAGAGACAACATCAAAGTATCAATTCTTCAAGGCAGGCACCCTTGCACACAGTTTTTTTAAGAAACTCAGCAGTGAGGTTGTTCCATATATGTTGAAAAACTAACCACAGATATTCTGTGGATGTAGGCAAATGAAAATATTTCAGGCTATTCTAGGAAACCCAGTCAGAAATTATGATGTTGAGATTAGTGACCTGCACCAATCTGCTCTGATTTAAAGGGCTAAAAACAAATATCTCTCCTGTATCTAATCAGTATTGTTTCTTCTGTATTGTCCATAGTCTAAGGGCCCTGTCACACATAGCGACACACCAGCGATCCTGACAACGATATGCACTTGTCAGGATCGCTGGTGTGTCGCTACATGATCGCTGGTGAGCTGCCAAACAGGCAGCGATCAGGACAGCGACACTGCGGGTAATTTCGCTTAGTTACCCGCAGTGAACGTTGGATACTAGCCCGCTGGTGCAGGGAGCTGCTAACCAAGGCACACATCGGGTTTGCGGGCGCTGCGCGGTGCCTGGAAACCTGATGTGTACCTTGGTTACCATCTCCCCTGTAGCAGCGCGCTGGTATCCAATGTACACATCGGGTTTCCAGGAGCTGCCCGGCGCCTGGAAACCCTATGTGTACCTTGGTTACCAGCTGATCGCTGGTCTCCTGGCTGCCACACGGTCTGCACCCCATCTTGACTGAAAAAAAAACAGAATGTAAACATTTTTGCAAATTTATTAAAGGGAATCTGTCACCTCCTTTTTTGGATATAAGATGTGGCCACCGCCTTTAGGGGCTTATCTACAGCATTCTGTTATGCTGTAGATAAGCCCCCGATGTAACCTGAACGATAAAAAAACAAGTTATATTATACTCACCTGGGGGGTGGTCTGGTCCGATGGGCATCGCACGTCCGGGTCCGGCACCTCCCATCTTCTTGCGATGTCATCTTCCTTGATTCCTGCCGCAGCTCCTGTGCAGGCGTACTGAATTGCCCTGCTGAGGGCAGAGCAAATTACTGAAGTGTTCAGGCGCCAAGCCTCTCTGACCTTTCCTGGCACCTGCGCACTGCAGTACTTTGCTCTGCCCTCAACAGGGTAAATAAGTGCACCTGCGCAGGAGCCGCGACAGGAAGCAAGGAAGATGATGACATCACAAGAAGATAGGAGGCGCTGGACCCGGACCTGCGACACCCATCAGATCAGACCACACCGGACCGTTCCCCAGGTGAGTATAATATAACTTGTTTTTCTTATCTTTCAGGTTACATCGAGGGCTTATCTACAACATTACAGAGTGCTGTAGATAGGCCCCTAAAGGCGGTGGCCGCATCTTATATCGGAAAAAGGAGGTGACAGGTTCCCTTTAAAAAAGAAAACTGAAATATCACATGGTCATAAGTATTCAGACCTTTGCTCAGACACTCATATTTAAGTCACATGCTGTCCATTTCCTTGTGATCCTCCTTGAGATGGTTCTACTCCTTCATTGGAGTTCAGCTGTGTTTAAATAAACTGATAGGACTTGATTTGTAAAGAAACACACCTGTCTATATAAGACCTCACAGTTCAGAGTGCATGTCAGACCAAATGAGAATCATGAGGTTAAAGAAGCTGCCAAGGAGCTCAGAGACAGAATTGTGGCAAGGCACTGATCTGGTCAAGGTTACAAAAGAATTTCTGCTATACTCAAGGTTCTTAAGAGGACAGTAGCCTCCATAATCTTTAAATGGAAGAAGTTTTGGACCACCAGAAATATTTCTAGACCTGGCTGTCCAGATAATCTGAGTAATCGTGGGAGAAGAGCCCTAGTGAGAGAGGTAAAGAAGAACCCCAAGATCACTGTGGCTAAGCTCCACAGATGCAGTAGGGAGATGGGAGAAAGTTCCACAAAGTCAACTATCATTGCAACCGTCCACCAGTCGGGCCTTTATGGCAGAGTGACCCGACGGAAGCCTCTCCTCAGTGTAAGACATATGAAAGCTCGCATAGAGTTTGCTAAAAAACAAATGAAGGACTTCCAGACTATGAGAAATAAGATTATCTGGTCTTATTGATGATAATTATAAGCCGCATGTGTGGAGAAAACCAGGCTCTGCTCATCACCTGCCAAATACAATCCAAGCAGTTAAACATTGTGGTGGCAGCATCATGCTACTGGGGTGTTTTTCAGCTGCAGGGGACAGGACGACTGGTTGCAATTGAAGGAAACATGAATGCGGCCAATTACAGAGATATCCTGAATGAAAACTTCTTCCAGAGTGCTCTGGACCTCAGACTTGGCCGAAGGTTCACCTTCCAACAAGACAATGACCCTAAGCACAGAGCTAAAATAACAAAGAAGTGGCTTCAGAACAACTCTGTGACCATTCTTGACTGGTCCCAGCCGGAGCCCTGACCTAAACCCAATTGAGCATCTCTGGAGAGACCTGAAAATGGCTGTCCACCAACGTTCACCATCCAACCTGACAGAACTGGAGAGGATCTGCAAGGAAAAATGGCAGAGGATCCCCAAATCCAGGTGTGAAAAACTTGTTGCATCATTCCCAAGAAGACTCAAGGCTGTACTAGCTCAAAAGGGTGCTTCAACTCAATACTTAGCAAAGGGTCTGAATACTTATGCCATGTGATATTTCAGTTTTTCTTTTTTAATAAATTTGCAAAAATGTCTACATTTCTGTTTTTTTCAGTCAAGATGGGAACCAAAGTGTACATTAATGAAAAAAAATGAACTTTTTTGAATTTACCAAATGACTGCAATGAAACAAACAGTGAAAAATGTAAAGGGGTCTGAATACTTTCCGTACCCAATGTATATATATATATGTATATATATATACATATATATATATACAGTACAGACCAAAAGTTTAGACACACCTCTGTTGTGAATGTTTTAGAAATGAATTCTGAGCAGAAGCTCCCTCTGGTGGTTACAAACAGTACTGAACCATTCAATGAGGATTGGCAATCAGGAGTTACAGACTGGTCTGATATAAGGGAGGTTCCCTCCCATCATGGTTGCCGGTGATCAATTGTTCTTGTCTCAATTGTGGTTCCTGGTTCACTTGGAAGCTTGCTGAGTCTTGCCTCTTCTTCTGCTTTCAGATAAGATATTTTCTGTTTTTGTTTTTGCGCTTACCATTTGCATATTTCTCTGCATTTCTGTGAGGTTGGCCAGGTTCCCCCCCCCCGGTGGGGTTGGGCTCCTCTCGGTTCCTCTGGAGCCACTGTTATTTGTTCATTTGCCTTTTCCAGTGGCTGCGGCTTAGTTTTGTTACACCAGAGAACTGATTTAGGTGGTAGAGGTCGTGTGATCTCAGGTGTTTTTGCAATCAGTAGAGTTGGTATTTTTTAGGTTTTTTTTGGATTGCAGTGAGTATCCTTTCTATCCTTTTCTGTCTAGGCAGATTGGGCCCCAGCGTTTGCTCATACTATTTTCTGTCTGTGTCTGTATTTCCTCTTGTCTAACTGCCATTACATGTTTGGAGGCTTCCTATGTTCTTTGGGGATCTGCTCCAGGGCAGATAGCTTTCCTCTTTCTATCTTTAGGTGTAGTTAATCTCTCAGGCTGTGACGAGGCGTCTAGGACCAGCGTAGGAACGCTCCACGGCTGCCTTTAGTTGTGGTAGTTAGTAAGGGTACTGCAATCCAATAGATTCCAACCTCTCTGGTGTATTGCCATTTTTTGCCTGCTCTCAGCTACCAAAACATAACACACCTCATTTAAAGATGTTTCTGTATTTCATGACTATGAAAATTGTAAATTCACACTGAAGGCATCAAAACTATGAATTAACACTTGTGGAATTATAGACTTAACAAAAAAGTGAAAAAACAACTGAAAATATGTCTTATATTCTAGGTTCTTCAAAGTAGCCACATTTTTCTCTGATGACTGCTTTGCACACTCTTGGTATTCTCTTGATGAGCTTCCAGAGGTAGTCACTGGGAATTGTTTTCCACATATTTTACATCCTAATATGTTATCTATTTCTGAAAGTGGTATGTCTGCATGTGTGAACATAGACTAACTTCTCATGACTTATTCCCTGTCATAGGCCAATACATTGAATTAAAGCCAGCTGTTCAGAGGCAAGAACTATGCTGGTTGTAGGATAGTACAGCAGGAATAGTCTGCACTAGGAGTGAGGTGATACAATGTTATGATACATAAAATTGTACAGATTGATCTCAGGCTGTGGTTTAGTATTCATTTCTAAGCGGATTAAAATAAGATTTATTTCTTTGCTGTACTCAGATGGATGATGGTACATTCTGTGCGATACCTCCCCCTTGAAATCAATACATGAAATAGGATGCAGTGTGGGCTAGACTTTACTATAATAAATACTTGCTGAATATATAAGGATGTTCTGTAAATGTGTACTATCTTTACTGCCTTGCTTCTTGCTTTTATTATCTTTTCAAAGATTTTTAGTAGTTTAATACAGGAACAGAATGTATTGTCTTCAGTGCCATTCACTTGGAAAAGTCCACCGCAAATCATTTGTATAAATTAACAATCTGCAAAATAGCTTTTTACTAAAACAGTATAGAATAGCCAAATTTGTACAGGCAAAAAAAAATATAACTGAGACTACTGCAGGGGTGTAACGATTGAGGTCGTAGAGGTTGCGACCACAAACGGGCACATGCGGGAGAGGAGCCACAGTCGCCAGCAGCTCAAATTTATTGCGGCATAAAGGCTCGCTAGGTCACTGCACTGCAATAAACACTGCCGGCCAATCAGAGACCAGCAGCTGATGTCATTGTATAGTCATGCAGGATGGTGAGCGGACGGCAAAGTATGTCCTTCGAGGAACAATTAAAGGATCCGTGAATGTCTAGTTTGCAAAAAAGAAGGCTAAGAAGAGACTTTATAGCTGTCTACAAATATCTGAAGGGATGTCACAGTGTAGAGGGATCATAATTATTCTCATTTGCACATGGAAACACGAGAAGCAATGGAATGAAACTGAAATGTAGAAGATACAGATTAGATATTAGACAAAACTTTTTGACAGTGAGGGTGATCAATGAGTGGAACAGGCTGCCACGAGAGGTGGGGACTGGGAGTTCTCCTTTAATGGAAGTCTTCAAACAGAGGCTGGACAGACATCTGTCTGAGATGGTTTAGTGAAAACTGCGCTGCATTGAGCAGAAGGTTGGACATGATGATACTTGAAGTCCCTTCCAACTCTAACATTCTTTGATTCTAAGTCACTGACGGTACACAGCATTGACGTGATGCACAACCAATTGCTTGCACTCTGACGTCAACTTTCTTCTGAGCCGGTTATGGAAGAGGATGCCGCATGTCATGTCAGCAGAGGAAGGTGAGTAGAATCATTTATTTTTTTATATTTGTTTGAGAAGAGTTGCAGAACAGGGACATTATTACTGGAAAAGGCCCAGGATGGGGTACATTATACCAGGATTGGGGACATATATTACTGAAAGGGGTACAGAATTGAAGGCAATATACCAAGATGGGGACATATGTTACTGGAAGGAGCTAAGATTGAGAACATTAAACCAGGAAGGGGCTGAGGATAGAGGACATTTTACCAGGAAAGGGAGACATTATACCAGGGAGGGGTCCAGGATGGAGACATTATACCAGGATGGGGGACATTATTACTGGAAGGTGCCAGGAATGGGCACAATATTACAGGATCGGGATATTGTTACATGAGGGGGCGAACACGTGTATATTCACAGGATGTAGAACGCTACAAGGGCCCGTACATCTATTGAACATGCAGGTGGGTGCCCAGGTCCAAATTTTGCTGGAGCCCAATCAAACTTTAATTACGCCACTGGACTATTGCATTGATACTTGATATTTTTTTCATGCCTGAATAACAGGTACACAGGATGATGATCAATTTGTGTACACTTTCTCATTTATGGCGTGTAAGGTTTGCACTCCCTTGGCAGCGATTAAGGTATACAAGGGAAGCAATTTTTTTTAAACAAAGTCCAGGCAGGTTTATTCAAACTTCATAAACCATGGAGTAAATAAATTATATAATGGTCCTTGGGCATAGGGAAAACATAAATAGTCCAACTACAATGGCACATATGTGTTGGCACGGCTCATCCAGACAGCATAATAACAAGCATAAAAGACTCTGGCTGGAGACTTAACACAGGAAGACTTCTTACCTCCACTCTCATTTAATGAATGAGACAAATGATTTCCTTTTTATCTTGTACCACGTCCTGTAGTGGGGATATTTGAGCAGCCAGTCCCAACCATCTCTCTGGCTGCTTGTAAACATGGCCCTTGACACGCCCTGTTAACTCTCTCAGCACTATACATGCTGGAGCCTGCTTTTCCAGGCTTACATCACTGAGGCTAATAACCTCAAATATACATATCTCCATGGGCGTACCCAGGATCAAAACTGGGGGAGGCAAGCCATCTCATATACAGTCCCCCGTACATTACATAAGTGATAACTTTTTTACATTCTACAATAGGTCATAAATCAGACAGTATAGTCCTCCATACACCAGCCCCAGACCACTGAGCCCAGCACCACCTGTATATACATCAGCCCAGCCACAGCCAGCCCCCAGCCCCTGTATATACATCAGACCAGCCAGCCCCCAGCCCCTGTATATACATCAGCCCAGCAACAGCCAGCATCCAACCCCTGTATATACATCAGCCCAAGTCCCAGCACCTGTATATACATCAGACCAGCTAGCCCCAGCCCCTGTATATACATCAGACCAAGCCCCAGCACCTCTATTTACATCAGACCAGCCAGCCGCCAGCTCCAGTATATACATCATCCCAGCCACAGCCAGCCCCCAGTATTACACTCTCACTCACTCACCCAGACCAGGCGTGAAGTCACTGACTGAATAGATTGGAATAACAGCGATTGCCTCAGGAGCACGCAGGTACTAGGAGCTCCTCCGGATGCCTGACCTGATGCTGATGCGTTAAGCGGCACACTGCAGCCAGGGGCGTGAGACGGGGAGAGCAGAGTGCTCTCTCTCCGCCCACAAAGAACGTCCTGATATTCAACGTCAGGCGTTCTTAACCTTTATGTGCAGGGCATCCAGCCACTGACTCACTGATGCTTGCGCGAGCACGTGCACCTGTAAAGCCGCCGTGCCCGAAGATTTAAAGGGCCAGCGGCAGGAAAAAACAGGTGGCCTCATCATGATAGGTGCGCGACCCCGCTTCCAGTTGGGGGGCAGCGGCCCCCTCCTGCTCCAGGTGGGTACGCCCATGCATATCTCCTCTCGAGGACTTACCTGGCAGCCTTCTTACAAGAGTATGAAAGATAATTTAACACAAACCAAAGTCTTTTCACTCATAAATCCTAAATCAGTGGCCATCACCTATTATGAATGGTGATTCTTGTGTATCTATACATAGGTAATACTTTTCATTGTAATCCGGAAAATTGCAGATAAATAGCATTATACTGCTGCCAGACCACATTACTGAAAGTGCAGCTACCGGGAGAAAATGAACTTATTTCCTCTCTTCTAGTCATAGGGCATGCACGGAGCGCTTACAGTCACCACTCACAATTCTGTGAGCAGTGACTTTGACAGCCAGCTCTTTAGCACATCTGAGCAAAGAAAGCAGTCAATCAACATGCATACAGTAGAGTGAGTGGCATGGCGACTGTAGCTGCTCCATGACTGAAAGTCATCGGCTCCTGGGATGAAATAGGTTCATTATCTCCCAGTAGCTGCACTTTCAGTAAGGTGGTCAGGCAGCTTTGCAACACTATTTACTTTCAGATTAACTCTATATCTGCAGGTACATAGCATTCTTCAGGGTGACATGATACATTTAGCTAAAAATCTCAACATTTTAAGGAAGTTCTTAGGGGTTTTATTGTGTCATAAGAAAAAAACAGTATATACTGTAAGTCGTTCAGCCAGCCTCTTGGTTCCTGTATATGACTTACATGTGACCTTGGACTAGTGACTATAGCCTACTCTTCTGTACATGTGAGAGGGCCATACAGGGTCACATGATCACATTCACCAATATAACTAACAAAATCAAATATATTACCTATTGTAGCCATGTTAGTGCCGAAGGAAGGCCTTAATAAAATGTGTGCTTTCACCTGTGAAGGGGTCATGTAAAGGGTAGTAGGTACAGGCTTTTTTTTAAAGAGATCAAAAAGTATCTTTGTAGAAAAAAAGAAACCATCAAGCAAAGTACCATGACCAAGGGTAAATGACATGCTAGAATTCTGAGCTAAAGACAGTGTGTTTTAGGGTGTTAGAAACTGTTGAGGGTAAAAAACCCTAAAACAGACTGTTTCTAGATTGGATCCTACAATGCTCCCAAACTCAGTATGGTGCCTCTCAACAAATTGTAATGCTCCAACAGGGGCCTCCAACACAGTATTATGCCTATATAGTGCATCCAACACACTTTAATGCCAACACACTATCCTCCAGCTCAGTATGATAACACCAGTGCCCCCTAACACAATATGATGACCCAATGATGACCCTCATACACATTATAAGGCCCCACATGCTACAGAACACAGTACCATGCTCCCACAGTGACCTTCCCACATTAGGATGGTCCACAGTTCCCCACATGTTATAAGGTCCTACTGTGCCCCCTAACACAGTACTGACTGAGAAAATAAAAAAAACCTCACCTAGCCTTCCCACCCGGCTGAGCTGCTCTGGTCAGCAGGCGTGATCTGTTGTGCGGAGACTTAGATACTCAGCTTAATGCTGGAGGAGGGAGATAGCAGCCGCTATTGTGTCCAACTGTATTCTCAAGATGCATATACTGCTGAAATTGAGATGTCGGGATGGGAGTGGAACTATTTGTCACCAGGAACTCCAACTCAATGGCCCCATATTAGCTACGTAGTCTGCCACCATTAATGGTATGACACTGCTCTAACCATCTTCTTACAGAAAAACCCCTGCCAAGATGACCATTTTTTATTGTAAGTTTGGCTGGCGATCTCAAAGAGCTTTCACTGAACTGTAATACTTGAAATGAAACACTGATTTAATCCTGTCCATAATTATATTGATATCAAACTAACTGCAAGACAAGATGACTAAGTGACATTATGGGTTTTTTATGGTCATGATGATGTCAAGAATGGGTACAACTTTGTAATAAATGCCCGGGAGGGCATATAAACGGCAATATTAGAAATCATGGCTTTCATGTAAACTGATTATGTGTCCCTGATGAGAAACCAGACAATGCACATTGTACTGTAAATGAAACCTGACTCTAAGGAACTAATAAGGTTTTCTGTAGTAATTTTAATAACAAGCACAAAGGGTTTCAGTCTGTGTAATGGAGAGCATTCGGAACATGTCGTCAATGGTTTCTGACAATATCGGAGTATTTTTCCAATTAACACATAAGCAACAAACATGCTTTCTAGTGTTACCATGACAACTCTATTGTGCATGCTCTGTAAGGTCTAAAAGGCTGACCTGCCGTCATGTATAAGGTCTCATTATATACAGTACATTTGGATGTAGGCTTCGCTGTGATATCCTCATAGGTGCAGACAGATCGGGACTCTGGATGGCCGTGTCTCCTCAAGGTGACCTGTTAGTCTTTCTTCTTGAGAGACTTGCAGAACACCGTGTGAAATGTCGCGAATCAATAAAGCAAACAGATAGAATCTTGAAACAGATAAAGGGCAGACGTTTCTCTTCTGTAAAAGTGAAGCATGCTTTTTTATTTATTATTCTCCATCCTTTCGATTTATGTGGATTCCTCCGAGGGATCCTGACACCTGGGACAGTAGTGTAAAACTTTTATTTGTAATGTAATTTGGAACAGGCCTGTGCGCGCTCCATATCGTCCAGGGATAATGGCTCTTCTCTTGTTATCGCTCACAAAGCATATTTCAATTTGTTTTTTGGCAGGCCTTGCACTTGAGGAATGGAGCTATTAGTTTGGAAAATCCAATCTAAAAGTTAAAGGAACTGTGATGGCATCTTGACAATGATTTATCTATCATACACCCCAAAATCTTACTACTTATTCTAATTCCTTATAATTATGATTCTAATGTATGGAGATTCAAGTACTAAAAGAGCCAGAAGGCATGGAAGAGATACAACCACAGCAAAGCTCTCTAAGAAAACTACCGCAATAAAAAAGACAACTCCGGGAAAAAGAAAGAGGCAAAATAATGCAATACTTTATCTAGAAAAGGGAACAGAATTGACATTTCAGAATTTCCCTCTTTACTAACTTTTTGGCCAAAAATTATCCTAAAAAAATCACATGATTCTGTTGTAAACAATCTAAAAATTATTCTCTGATTTATTCAAAATCCTTTTTTTTTTGTAAATTTTTTTTAAGGCTATAGTGTAGTCTGTATGTATCATCAGTAGGATACTGTCCTGGTTGATCACATGAGAGTATCAACATGAGAAGGGTTGATGACAAAATCAGGAGTGGGAGTATAGTCGGCCTTCATAGTTGAGTCACACTCTTGCACTAATAACTGGGACTGTAAGAAAAACATAGCAAAATACAGATACTTATATATAGACATATTGCAGTAGAATATATATGACATTTCTTTTTGCACTCAAAATGAATGAGAATGGCCAATCTCTAACATAGTGAGGAGTGATGTGGAGTGCTATTAGTGTAGCCTTGCATTCAAAGATTTGGTGACATCTAGTCCGGTAAATGAGTCTATGTAGCTTTAAAAAAAAAAAAAAAAAATCTTGGTGCTTGATGCCAAGTGTCTCAGTCCTTAAAAGGTTACTGTCTAGAGAAGTTTTCCATATAGAGAGACTGAAAAAGTTTCATTCTGCACTCACACCTAAGTGGGTGAATGGAGGGACAACTCAACGACTGGCGCAGGATAATTCTAGTAGTACAATCAATTGGAGAAATGGTTCTTGGAGTCATGGCTTACTTTATGCCAAAAAATGCTTTCTGACTGATTTAGCATGTGTTTTACACACCTTTTGCACCTTACTAGATAGTTTTGAAAAGTGGCTAGAGAAGGGGAAATAACTTAAAGAGAATCTGTCAGCTGGTTTTTGCTATGTAATCTGACAGCAGCATGATGTGGGGACAAAAACCGTGATTCCAGCAATGTATCACTTAGTTTACTGTATGCAGCAGTTATGATAGAATCAAAGATTTCTATTAAGCATATCTAGCAGTGCTCAGAATGCTGAGCCGTGTGTAACCCCACCCACACCACTGATTGGCAGCTTTCTGGGTACAATCTATAGTGAAGACTGCAGAAGACTGCTAATTAGTGCTGGGGGCGGGGTTGGACTAGGATGCAGTACACTAGTTGTCCACTTGTGATAATCTCCTGCTGAGAAAACACTGATTGCATTGAGAAAAACACAGCCTTATAAGTGACTGACACATAGCAGGAATAACTGTCTCTGCCCCTACATTATGGTGCGCTCAGATTGCATAGTAAAAAACTGCTGACAGATTCCTTTTAAGAGGAATGTTAAAATTGCATCAAACTTAAAGTTTGGCCAGTGTTTCCCAAACTCCAGTCATCACGGCCCCCAACGGATCATGTTTCCAGGATTTCCTAGTATTGTACAAGAGATTGAAATTATTAAGGTAGCATAAATTGCCACACGTTATCTCACCTTCTTCTGTGCAATACTAAGGAAATCCTGGAAACATGGTCTGTTGGGGGCCAGGAAGACTGGAGTTTGGGAAACACTGGTCTAAAGGAAGCCACAAGAGATGGCATTAGGAAGAAAAAAAGGTGTCTTATATAGCAAGTTATCTATCACTCATCAAGCCATCAAATGTAAGACCTTCTTTATTTCTCTCCCTCACTTGGTTCAGTTCAAAGAAAATGCTAAGCTTTTCCTTGTTAGGACGCTGTATTACGTAATCAAATTAAAAAAAAGCGGAAAAGGGGGCATGATCAAAATACAGTGGCTGTGTGATTGACATTAGTTACTATATAGAAATTAGTAAAATCTAAAATAAAATTAGCTACAGATTTAAAATATTGTATATAATATTATTTGACACTAGAGTTGAGCGATACTTTCCGATATCCAAAAGTATCGGAATCGGAATGGTATCGCCGATACCATTAAAGTATCGCCGATACCATTAAAATATCGGCGATACCCAATACCGATACCGGAAGTCCCATGTAAGTCTATGGGAACAAAATATCGCAACTAAAAAAACCTCTTTCTTTCCTTGTAAACACTAAATATACACACATAGAATACATATATATATATATATACATGTCATTGTGACATATATATATATCAATATATGTATAGTTTATACACTTCTACATAGTAAAATATCCTCTGATTCAATTGCCGGGTAAAGTCGGCTTCTGTGAAAAGACAGAAGCACCCGACATGAAATGACACTTGGTGTACATAGGGTTAACCATGTCTTTTCATGTCCTATGCTATCTGATTTGCACAAACAATTACATCAGTCTATGTGTGCAAAATTTCACACCTGTAGGGGTTAATTAAAGGTGTAAATTCGTTGTAAAAAAACGGACTTTTTTGCTACGAATTTACACCTTTAATTAACCCCTACAGGTGTGAAATTTTGCACACTTACACTCATGTAATTGTTTGTGCAAATCAGATATCAAACTACATGAAAAGACATGGTTAACCCTATGTACACCAAGTGTCATTTCATGTCGGGTTCTGCATTTTCACAAAAGCCGGCAATTGAATTAGCGGCTATTATACTATGTAGAAGTGTATGAACTATAAATATAAATATATATATATATATGTGTCACAAATTCAATGACATGTATATATATATATGAGGTGTAAAATTGCTGAAAAAAAATGCGTGGGCTCCCGCCCTATTTTCGCAACCAGACAGACAAAGCCAGTGAGTGGGGCAGATAATAATAGCCCAGAGAGGGACCATTTTTTTTGGCCCCCCCGGCTACTTAACATCTGCCCCAGACACCCCAGAAAGGGCAAATCTCTAATTAGATTTGCCCTTTCTGGCACTTTGCCCGTCTATTCCTATTGCCCTGTAGCGGTGGCGAATGGGTTAATAAGGGGTTAAAATGACCTTGCAATTGAAAGGTCACTTTAAGCCAGGTTAATAATTGAGAGCTGTCAATTAGACAACTATCAATTATTAATCCTATTGTATGAAAGAAAAATCAAACACACACACTTTAATAAAAAAGAAGTTTAATGAAATAATCACACAGTTTTTGACCATATTTTATTTACCTGCTAAAACCATTTCCTGTAATAAAAATAAAATAATAAAGCAAAATTATTCTTACCAATCCAATGCACAGTCAGGTCCCACGGTGTAATCCTTCAGAAAGGGTTAATGTTTACTGCAGGGACCGCAGATAATGCTGCAGCCTCACAGTAAACCCCCAAATGAATGAGCTCCTCTCCTGGCTGACAGGAGAGGAAGTGGAAAGCTTAATTGATTGCTTTCCACTTTCACTTCAGGTCAGCCAGGGACACCATCAGTGACGTCAGAGGGAACTGATTAACAAAAATAGGGGTTCCCTTCGAAAAAAAATGGCGTGGGGTCCCCCCTATTTTTGTTAACCAGCCAGATGAAGCAGACCGCTGAGGCCTGGATTTTCAGGCTGTTAAGGAGCCAAGATCCATGGACCTTGCCAGCCTGATAATACCAGGCCACAGCAGTCTGCATATCTTGGCTGATTAACAAAAATAGGGGATCCCCTCGAAAAAAATTGGCGTGGGGTCCCCCCTATTTTTGTTAACCAGCCAGATGAAGCAGACCGCTGAGGCCTGGATTTTCAGGCTGTTAAGGAGCCAAGATCCATGGACCTTGCCAGCCTGATAATACCAGGCCACATCAGTCTGCATATCTTGGCTGATAAACAAAAATAGGGGATCCCCTCGAAAAAAATTGGCGTGGGGTCCCCCCTATTTTTGTTAACCAGCCAGATGAAGCAGACCGCTGAGGCCTGGTTTTTCAGGCTGGTAAGGATCCAATATCCATGGACCTTGCAAGCCTGATAATACCAGGCCACAGCAGTCTGCTTAGCTTGGATGGTTAACAAAAATAGGGGATCCCCTCGAAAAAAAAACGGCGTAGGGGTCCCCCTATTTTTGTTAACCAGCCAAGTAAAATGCAGACTGCTGTGGCCTGGTATTAAAAGACTGTCAAGGCCCATGGATTTTGGCCCTCAACAGCCTGATAATACCAGGCTACAGCAGCCCCACATTTGGCGCATCAAAAGATGTGCCAATTGTGGCACTTTACCCGGCTCTTCCCACTGCCCTGTAGCGGTGGCAAGTGGGGTAATAAGGGGTTAATGTCACCGTTGATTGCACGGTGACAATAAGCCCGGTTAATAATGGAGAGGCGTCAATAAGACACCGATCCATTATTAATCCCAAAGTTTTTAAATGTGTAAAAAAAAGACACAGCAAGAAAAAAGTCTTTTAATGAAATAAAAGAGACAACACAGTTTTCATTTTTTTTTTACTCTCTCATTCCTGCGACGCCATTGATCTCCTGTAAAAAAAGAAAAAAAACAAACCAACAGTATACCACCTGTCCGACGCAGTCCATAACGACAGTCCCACGACGATCCAGCTCTGCTACATCGGAATGACAGGCAGAGCCTGACATCCCGGCGCAGCACAGCTGCTTACCAGCTTCCCCCGGCGGTGACGTCATCGGACTGCTTTACGGCCGCGATTACCCAGCAGTCACTGCAGTTATCGCGAGAAACTGCATGTGACCACCAGGGAGAAGAGGATGGCGGCCATCAAGCAGTCCGGGATGTGACCGCCGGAGATCTTCTGCCAGGTAAGTGCCGCTGATTCCTGACAGACCCGACCGACGGACACTGACAGTGACAGTGACAAATCCGATTCCGGTATCCGATATGACGAAAATATCGGTACTCGGAATCGGAATTCCGATACAGCTAATATCGGCCGATACCCGATATTTGCAGTATCGGAATGCTCAACCCTATTTGACACCAAATGAAAAAGTAGCCTTAAAGAGATAATTGTGTTCTGCATCAATCATTGTGTAGTATAAATTCCTTCTGCCACTTTTAGAAACTTTCTGGCCTGAAACCTTTTCAATTTGGAAACTTATTTAAAGCAAGAAACATACTTGTATTGGAACAGTCTGAGGGTCCCCCAACAAACTGATTCTTAACCTTCATGATCCCTGGCTTTACTGGAAATAATTGGTACTAGCTGCGCTTAGCAGCCACTAATTCCTCCCTACTGACTAATGAGCGCTGTGCTAAGCCAAATGTGCATGTGGACCTAGCTGCTGGCTATCATATATTTATAGCAGAGCAATTGGTTTTTCAGACTTACCATCAAACTGAGGCTGCGGTCACACGAGCGATGACGCTCTCATGCGAGATAATCGGGCCGATTATGCTGATGATACTCGGCTCAAACTCTGTCAGACTATGAGCGTCTTAGTGTGATCCGATTCTCAGACATGTGAGAATCATATCACAGGTATGGAGAAGATGGAGAACTTAATTTCTCTATCTTCTCCATTGCTGAGTCTGCAGTTTTCAGACTGCACTTGGATGACATCCTGACATCGGCAGCCTGATGTTTCACATGCACCCATAGACTTGTATAGGTGAGCATGGTCAGATTATTGGATGCACTCGCAGCATGCTGAGATTCATTTCTCATGCCGCATCAAATTGGGCCAAGTGCTTTCCAATGTTTTATCAGATAGCACTCGGCAGTGTTATACACCTGTGTGAGTGAGCCCTGACACTCACTATGTTGTCAAGACTGTAACATTTTTTTGTTTTACTTACACAGCACCACCTTATTCCATAGCACTTTACAGACATTATCATCACTGTCCCCATTGGGGCTCTCAATCTAGCTTCCCTATCAGTATGTCTTTGTATTGTGGGAGGAAACCGGAGAACCCGGAGGAAACCCACGCAAATACAGGGAGAACATACAAACTCCTTGCAGATGTTGTTACTCATTTATATAGTGCCATTAATTCCACAGCACTTTACAGACATTATTGGCACTGTCCCCCCATTGGGGCTCACAATCTAGCTTCCCTATCAGTATGTCTTTGGAGTGTGGGAGGAAACCGAAGAACCCTGAAGAAATCCGCGCAAACACGGGGAGAACATACAAACTCCTTTATACCCAGGACCACAGCGTTGCAAAGCAACAGTGCTAACCACTGAGCCACCCTGCTGCCCACAAATGTTTAGCCTTAATAAAACAGACCACGAACGATGGGTAAACTAATAAGAGGCCACATATTTATATCATCATTATTATATTGAAGATGCTTTTTTAAAGCAAGTATTTTTCTTAAAACCTATATTTATTTTGTGTTACTTCTAAACTTAACCATAGCAGGAAAAAAAACCTACCATAAATTAGCAATGTATTGTGAACTACGCAAAGACAACTCTTATCAGTCATTAGCTGAGCAGCCAGTCACAGAAATGCTTGCCCTATTAATGCCACTCAGTAAATCATGATTTGCAGTGTTCTTCACCTATGCTATGCCAGGCGTGCCAATACACCATGTTATGCTAAGGAAAAGAGTAACTAGTAGTGTTGAGCGATACGATACTGCAAATATCGGGTATCGGCCGATATTAGCTGTATCGGGCTTTCGATTCCGAGTACCAATATTTTCGTCATATCGGATACCGGAATCGGATTTGTCACTGTCACTGTGAGTGTCCGTCGGTCGGGTCTGTCAGGAGTCAGCGGCACTTACCTGGCAGAAGATCTCCGGCGGTCACGTCCTGGACTGCTTGATGGCCGCCATTATGTTCTCCCTGGCGGTCACATGCAGTTTTTTCGCGATAACTGCAGTGACTGCAGGGTAATCCCGGCCGTAAACCAGTCCGATGACGTCACCGCCGGGGAAGCAGGTAATCAGCTGTGCTGCGCCGGGATGACAGGCTCTGCCTGCCTGCCTCTGATGTCATTCTGATGTAGCAGAGCTGGATCGTCGTGGGACACTCGTTACTATGGACTGCGTCGGACAGGTGGTATACTGCTGGTTTTTTTTTTTTCATTTTTTTACAGGAGATCGATGGCGTCGCAGGAGGAGACTGTAATAAAAGTAATGAAAACTGTGTTGTGTTTTTTATTAAATTAAAAATTTTTTTATGAACATTCACCCGTCCGGGTACATCAACAATTTAACTATTTACATACAGGGACCCTGTCCGGGTTATTTATAATTCTTTGGCAGGGGTGTTCCAGGTACCACCTGGTACTCTTCTGATGCTTGCCAACCATCCGAGACACCAAGGACCACCAGGACCTGATGACGTCGTGTGGCCAGTACAGTCAAGTCGTGACCCCTATTGTGTCTGTGTGGCCACCTCTTTCATCTCCCTCCGGGTCTGGAGCCCTATGTCACGGACTGAACGAACCCCAGGGGGCCTAACAGGCGCCGGGTACGGGCCAGCTATAGTTATCATGTCCATAGCTGGGGCTGCTGAGGAGACCACTGAGGGAGGCTGGGGAGATTTACGGCATGGGGTGAGCACTTGTGCAGAGGCCTGGATGTGGGAGGCTGAAGGCTCGTAGGGTCTGTCAGTTTCCTGACACTCTGGGGAGTAGGGGTCACACCTGGTGACATTTAGGGCGTACCATCCATTGTAACCCCAGTGTCGGGTGTAAGTTACCAAGTCTCCTGGCAACAGGTCCCTCCCCAGGTGTCCTTCTGGGAGGTGAGCCTCCACGTCCCGCCGGGTTACAAAAACTTCTAAATAAAGTCCAGGCTCCTGGATGAAGCCCCAACCACCTTTCAATTTAAAGCTCCGTACTGCCCCCTTACGCCGCGGCTCCCACAGGGTTCCTTTATCTTTTCTCATCCGGTCCTTATCTGCCCGGTCCTTCTCCAGGTGACGTTGCCGAAGCTTTTGGGATTCTCGCTGCTCCCTTTGTCGCTCTGCTTCCCGCTCCCAACGTCTCCACTCTTCCTCCTGACGCCGGTTGTAATTCTCCTCCACCAGCTGCTCCATGTCTCCACCATCAAATGCCAGCTTACCATGTCCGGTTTGCTGCAGCTCTCCTGGCGCCCCCCAGTCCTGGCGGCGCTCACCTGTGGCGGAAGCAGCCGGCTCTGGAACAGATGACAGTCGGGGCTCCGGTACAGACAGGTAGACCTCTGGTGCCTGCGCGGCCTCCTCCATGAGGACTGGTGTCGCTTCTTCTGTCTCAGCGACGGGGGCAGACAGCGGGATCTGGGGTGCTGCCGGTGCAGAGTTTTTTGCAGGAACGGGTGCCTCCACTGCGACAACGTCAACCGGATCACATTGCAAGGGCTGGGATGCCCGCACGGACTCCTCTACTAGAACGGGTGCCTCACCATCCGGTACAGACACTTCAGGTAAGAGGGATTGGCGCCGCTCCAAGTTTAGTTTTAGGGCACGCCAGCTGGCTTCCATCCTGGCGACCTCCTCCCGGTGCCGGGTCAGGCCTCTTAGGGTATCCTCCGCTTCTTGCAGCGTAGGAGGGTTTCCAGGCCGGGTGCCCAACGGTGGTTCCGTGGCGATCGGGTCGCTTCCGTGGGGGAGAGCTCTGACTGCTCCATCCCTTCACACTTCTGCTCGTGTCCATTAGCCATCTCTGCCAAGTCACATGTGTCATTAGCATCTGGAGAGGGCCCCTCTTTTGTAGTGAGGCGGGACCTTCGTGTTAGTTTCCGCACACTGAGGAGGATGAGGAGGCGGAACTCCAGAGCTGTGGGGCACGATCTTACATTGCAGTACCATTTAGAGTGGTCGGCCATCGTTTTCGCGCCACCGAGTGAGTGTACACCCACGAAGAGCACCCCCTTCTTCTTCACCAGTGCCTCGTCGTGACGCAGATATGGCGGAAAAATGGCAAATACATTCTCTGATGATTTTAGCAATTCTCAAGCAGTTCAATTCAGGCACACAGGACTCGCTTATAGCGAGCTACAGAATCCTGTTCGTGACGCCCAAGTTGAGTCGCACAGAGCCAGAGGTTTTGGGGGTACTCGGCACCGAGCCCGTCGACTTCTATGGGGTAAGTCACGGCTTTACCCGGCAATTGAATCAGAGTCTATTTTACTATGTAGAAGTGTATAAACTATAAATATATGTATATATATATATAATAATATATATATATGTCACAATGACATGTATATATATATATATATATGTATTCTATGTGTGTATATTTTGTGATTATAACGACAGAAAGGGTTTTTTTTTGTTGCGATATTTTGTTCCCATAGACTTACATTGGACTTCCGGTATCGGAATCGGATATCGACGATATTTAGTGATATCGGTGATACCATTCCGATCCGATATTTTTAGATATCGAGCAGTATCGCTCAACACTAGTAACTAGTAATTATTGTGTTAATTTTTCCTGCAAACTTTCATTAGCTCTGGGCAGGAAACTACTCTCATTAGTAAAGATAAATCATATAATAATAGCAGAAAGTTCACAAACAGTCAAAGCTGGAACAGTTAAACCGGTCTACAAATCAGTGTAATGATAGAACAATATGCCACTTAAACCTTCGGTATTTCAGCTTTTATTCTTAAATGCTTCCGACGGCAAGGTTGTCCTCAAAGAAAACACTTCATCACACAAAAGAAATTAATTACAGTTTGATTTGCCGTGAACATGGAAGCACCTGATACAATTGTATTTTGGAATCATTGTGTCAATGATGAGACTGGAAAGTACAGAAACATTCGCCTCTTCATATTTGTCAACTACGGGCTTTATGTCGCCATGCTGTATATTCACCGAGGATATGAAGACATGTAAATACAGAAGTGCTGTTTATCAGGTATGAATGATTCATAGGTTTGCGATTCTCACTACATTTGTTCCACCAGTCCCCGAGCCAGAGACATAAAAGAATTCACGTAAGAGAATGAGATGAGATCTGTCTTGTAATAGTACAGGTGCTTTGTTTTTTTATGTGAATTCTCATATTTCTTTCGTTTTCCATTTAGAAAAAGAAGAAATGCATTCATTTCCAGACCAATTTTCCCTTGACTTTGAAGGACATTTATTAGCTACCAAAGCAGTGAATGTAGGCATACAACACATTTTTATTTAGACCAAAGTGCCTTTTGCATATTATGATGTCCAACGATGATTTCGGTTTGGAAGTAATCAATGTGAAAAAGCAAAATAGTCAATTTCAAGTAAAATAAACTATCAAAAATAATTCACTTTATGCATTCAATTCATTTATCAGAAAAGAATAAATGGACTAATCTATCTTGTACATATATACAATATTGTATATATATGTATATATATGTGTGAATCGATCCATCTATCTAGATCTATTTATATATATATATATATACATATATAAGATATAAATCTACATCTATACATGTGTATATATGCATATATATGTATCTATAATTACAGTATATATTATATTTAATATATATATTGTGAGACAGTGAAGGGGTGCGTACTGGACGGGGTGTATATCTCGCCCAGGTTTCTTAGCTGGGTCACATAAGGAATATAGGAGTGAAGGTAGGATGGCAGTACGACGTTCACTCCACTCCTCATCCAGTACAGGCTTGCAGCTCAACCCTGAGTACACACAGCTGCCTACTTAAGCAGCCAGAAATAGGTGGTAGAGTTACACAGACAGAGCTCTCAGTCTGAATCTGGCTTCAGATGCTGCTGGAGTCTCCTGCAAGCCCATCTCTGGTAATTACAAATTTGTGTTGTTGTGGCCAGGCTGCTAGAGCCTAGTTCACAGTAGTGAGGTAACTGACTGTGTTTAGCTAGCAGCCTGACAGGCTTAGGATTTTATTTTATGGTTTGATTTATGTGTATTGCTGTGGACTTTCAATAAAACTGGTTGCGGCCAGTTTACACCAGTGCTGCTGTCTGTGATTGGACTCTTTATGCCACTCCGTCTACCCGAGATGGCGATCCCGGAGCTAAACCCCCTGAACAGTCTACAATTGGTGCTTGAATGCGGGCAGCACAGTGGCTAAAAACAGCAGCAAAGAAACGTTGGTCCAAAGCAGCCTTAAAGAGACAGTAGCCCTAATAGTGTCTGCACAGAAAAAAAAAAGCTGAACTTGCTGTGGTAAAGACTTTTTGAGTGTGCATGTCCTGGGTAAAGACTGCCATTGCCAGGACAGACAAGTCTGACAGCATGGAGGCGCTGCTCAAACATATGGCGCAAGTTAGTGTGCAACAGCAGGAGACTAACCGATTGCTAATGGAGCAGATTGCAGCACTACGCCAGGCTCTCAGCACCTCGTCCCAGAGTGATGACGCAAGGTCACCTGCGTTGTCTGCTGTAAAGAAGGCGGTAAAACAGACCCTGCAAAAGATGTTGCCTCATGACAATGTGGAGGCATATCTCGCTATATTTGAAAGACTGGCAGAGAAGGAGAATCTGCCACCATCTGAATGGGCCATGGTGGTCGCACCCTATCTGATTGGGGAGCCCCAAAAGGCCTATTTTGACCTTAGCGAGCAGGATAGCAAAGACTATGCCAAGCTAAAAACGGAGATTCTTGCCCGCCTGGGTGTTATGGTTGCAGTCCGTGCCAGGAGAGTCCATAACTGGAGATACAGTGGGGACAAGCCTGCTCGCTCACAAATGAATGACCTGATCTATCTGGTAAAGAAGTGGCTGGAGCCTGACGTCAGCAACCCTGCCCAAATCGTCGAAAAGGTAGTGATGTACCGGTACATCTGGGCCCTTCCTCCTGAGGTGCAGCTCTGGGTCAGACAGGGAGACCCCAAAGACGCCAATCATCTGGTCAGCCTGATAGAGAGGTACTCTGCCACTAAAGACTACTCCCGCAACCAGCCGTCCGAGCAGTCGTCATTTCGGAGTACCGGCCTTCGACATCTCCCGGTAAGAGAGTTCCAGCTGTTGGGGCCAGGGGGGCTGCTGATAGACGGGTTTAGGTCCGAGGGGACATGTGTGAGGCAAGGGCCAATGCTTCCCTGTCGGGAGTCCCCAGGCCTAGAAAGGTCTCCCCGTTTGAACCACCAGACCTGAGACAGTGTTGGAGATGCCGTGAAAGGGGTCATATTTCAGCCAACTGTCCACTAGTGGGGGAACCTATGGACTGTGATGCTGGAAGGTCTCTCTCTCTCCTCGCGGAACCAGTGTGCGTGGCCACCCCAACCGAGGAGAATGGCCCACAGGTGTCCCAGGTGGTTATAAATGGCTGCCCCGTCCAAGTCCTCCTAGACTCTGGGAGTCGAGTGACTCTGATACATGCCAGCCTGGCTGATAGGGACTTCATCCCCGATAAACACCTGAGCATGGTGTGCATCCATGGAGACACCAAAGTCTACCCGGTAACTTCCGTGGACTTCGTCACAAAACTCGGGGAGATCTCGTATGAAGTGGGGGTAGTGAAGAACCTGATGCATATATATATATATTGGGTCGTGACTTTCCCGTTTTGGGATCTTTGGGGAAAAAACGGTTCTACCGGACAGTGTGATGAAACTCCTATGGTGGTTGCGCGGTCCATAGTGGCGGAACAGAATGCTAGTGTGTTGTTGAACGTAGGTGAAGATAATGATAATGATAATGATGATGATAATGATAATGATGAATTTACATTTCAAGTGATGTTGGGGGAGGGGGATAATGGTTCTCTGGAACAGAATGTCCTGACCTACCTGTGTCCCGTGGCAATTTTGGGACTGAGCAATTGCGAGACCCCACTCTTAAACATGCCAGGGAAAATATAACAGTTCTGAATGAGATCCCACAGAGCCCGGCTCTGATGAAAGATTTCCCCATTTTGCCATGAACAATGACCTGCTATATAGGGTCACTAAGGTAAAGGGAGAGACCATGAGTCAGCTCCTGGTACCTAAGCCATATAGAAGTATGGTGCTAGGTTTGTCACATAACCACGTGTTGGGTGGGCACCTGGGGATGGACAAGACCCAGGAAAGAATCCTCCAGAGGTTTTACTGGCCAGGGGTTTATCGAGATGTGGAGGATTATTGCGAAACCTGCCCCATGTGTCAGAAAATGCTCCGGTTTCTCACTTCTGCAGTCCATTAGTCCCGCTGCCGGTTATAGAGATACCATTTGAAAGAGTAGCGATGGACTTGGTAGGTCCTATTGTGAAATCAGCCAGGGGGCACCAATATATACTAGTGGTACTTGATTATGCAACCCAGTACCCCGAGGCTGTCCCTTTAAGAAATATGGCGTCCAAAAATATTGCACGGGAACTCTTTCATATGTTTTCCAGGACAGGAATCCCTAAAGTGATCCTCACGGACCAAGGCACACCTTTTATGTCCAAGGTGATGAAGGAACTGTGTAAGTTGCTTAAAATCTCGCACATTCGAACATCCGTGTATCACCCACAGACGGATGTGCTGGTTGAACGTTTTAATAAAACGTTAAAACATATGTTAAAGAAAGCAGTGGAGAAAGATGGTCGGGACTGGGACTACCTGTTACCCTACCTAATGTTTTCGGTCAGAGAGGTGCCCCAAGCCTCTACAGGGTTTTCTCCCTTTGAGTTGGTATATGGTCGGCACCCGCGGGGCTTGCTAGACATAGCCAAGGAAGTATGGGAGACCGAGGCAACCCCATACAAGAGTGTTATAGAGCATATTGCCCAGATGCAAGATAGAATTGCTAAGATTATGCCATTGGTTAAGGATCATCTGCAGAGAGCCCAAGAAGCTCAAAGCAGGATATATAATCGGTCAGCAAAAATTAGGACTTTCAACCCCGGGGATCGAGTCCTAATCCTAATTCCCACGGTGGAAAGTAAGTTTTTGGCCAAGTGGCATGGCCCACACGAGATAGTACAGAAAATGAGCAAGGTCACCTACAAAGTACACCAACTCGGGAGACGGAAGCCCTATCAGGTCTATCATATCAACTTGATCAAGCCCTGGAGGGACAGAGTCATTATTGGCCTCGGGTGAAGTAGAGAAAGGGCTAAAACCACCTCTACCTCCTGTGACAATTGGTGAGACATTGTCCGTACACCAAAAACAGGAAGTACGGGAGTTTCTGCAGAAAAATCAGCAGAGGTTTTCAGACTTGCCCGGCCGGACTACTCTCGTGAAACACCATATCGAGACCGAGCCCGGTACTATGGTCAAGCTGAAGCCGCACAGGATACCGGAAGCTCGCAGAGAGATAGTCTCTACTGAGATCAAAAGGATGCTAGACCTCGGGGTCATTGAGGAAGCCCAAAGCGAGTGGTGTAGCCTGTTTGTCCTGATCCCAAAACCTAATGGAACATGGAGGTTTTGTAATGATTTTAGAAAGTTGAGCGACGTGTCAAAGTTTGACGCATACCCGATGCCACGGGTAGACGAGCTAATCGAGAGGTTAGGATGTGCCCATTATATTACAACCCTCGATCTGACAAAAAGGTACTGGCAGATACCTCTGTCTGATGAGGCAAAAGAAAAAAAGGCCTTTGCAACCCCTGAAGGCTTGTTTCAGTATCTTGTGATGCCATTCGGGTTGCATGGAGCCCCGGCTACCTTTCAGAGGGTTATGGACCTGATCCTGCGCCCGCATCAAGCCTATGCAGCTGCCTACCTGGATGATGTGGTAATTTTCAGTTCCGATTGGGAGAGCCACCTCGCTAAGGTTCAAGCCGTCTTAGACTTGATAGGCGGAGCTGGGCTGAACATAAACCCAGAGAAATGTGCAATTGGCCTAGAAGAGGCCAAGTACCTGGGCTACGTCATTGGCAGGGGGCTGATTAAGCCACAAATCGATAAGGTAGAGGCAATTCAGAACTGGCCTACACCCCTCACAAAACGACAGGTCAAAGCATTTCTGGGCATCACTGGGTACTATCGCAGATTTGTACAAAGTCATGCCTCAATTGCTGCCCCGTTGACCTACCTGACAAAAGGTGGGAAGTCAAAAATGGTAGAATGGAATCCAGAGGCAGAAAAAGCATTTCAGTCTTTGAAAATGGCTTTATGTCAAAGACCAGTTCTGGTCACCCCTAATTTCAGGGACGAGTTTCTTGTTCAAACTGATGCCTCTAATGTGGGGTTAGGGGCAGTGTTGTCGCAGGTCGTGAAGGGTGAGGAGCACCCGGTCATGTATCTAAGTCGAAAACTGACACCGGCTGAACAAAATTATGCCATTCTGAAGCGAGAATGCCTCGCAATCAAATGGGCGCTGGACTCGCTGCGTTATTACCTCTTGGGCAGGAAATTTAAATTGCAGTCAGACCATGCTCCTCTGGAATGGATGAAGCAGAACAAGGAAAGGAATGCCAGGGTGACAAGGTGGTTCCTTTCGCTTCAAGAATTCAATTTCTCGGTAGAGCATAGACCTGGGAAGTTACAGGGTAATGCCGATGCCTTGTCCAGAGTTCACTGTCTCTTTGGAGTTATTGACCAGCCCTTCGGTCTGGAGAAGGGGGGGATATGTGAGACAGTGAAGGGGTGCCTACTGGACGGGGTGTATATCTCGCCCAGGTTTCTTAGCTGGGTCGCATAAGAATATAGGAGTGAAGGTAGGATGGCAGTACGACGTTCACTCCACTCCTCATCCAGTACAGGCTTGCAGCTCAACCCTGAGTACACACAGCTGCCTAATTAAGCAGCCAGAAATAGTGGTAGAGTTACACAGACAGAGCTCTCTGTTGTGAATGGGTTTGAGATGAGTTCTGAGCAGAGGCTCCCTCTGGTGGTTACAAGCGGTACTAGTGAAGATTGTGAGGACTGGGAATCAGGTGTTACTGACTGGACTTATATAAGGGAGTCATTTTCCCATCAGGGTTGCCGGTGATCAATTGTTCTGGTCTGAATCCTTCTTTTCAGTTTCCCTTGTAGCCTGCTGTGTCGTGTCTGTATCTCCTGCTTACAGAAAAGACTTTTGCTTCTTTTGTGTTTGTGCTATATTTTTGCATTTTGTCCTGCACTTCTTTGGGGCCTTCAGGGTCCCCTCCGGGGGCTTTTGCCCTCTCAGTTTGTTCAGCCACTGAGTTTTGTACTTTTGCTTTTTCCAGTTTTTTCAGTGGCTGCTGTCTTGATTTTGTTACACCAGAGAACTAATTTAGGTGGTAGAGGTCGTGTGATCTCAGGTGATTTTGAAATTAGTAGAGTTGGTGTTTTTCAGGGTTTTCTGAGATTGCAGTAAGTACCCTTCCTGTCCTTTTCTATTTAGATAGTTTGGGCCCCAGCGTTTGCTCATACTATTTTCTTTCTGTGTCAGTATTTCCTCTTGTCTAACCGCCATTACATGTTTGGGGGCTTTCTATTATCTTTGGGGTTCTGCTCCGGGGCAGATAGCTTTCCTATTTCTATCTTTAGGTGTAGTTAGTTTCTCAGGCTGTGACGAGGCGTCTAGGACCAACGTAGGAACGCTCCACGGCTGCCTCTAGTTGCGGTGGTTAGTCAGGGTACTGCAATCTCATAGATTCCAACTGCTCTGGTGTATTTCCTTTTTTACCTGCACTCCTCAGCTACCGTAACATAACAGTATCACCGGCCAAAAATTGAAAATTGTATGGTACTCACAGAAGGGAAAAAATATTGTGAAAGAATAAGGTTGTCAGAGTTGTCAGAGATATTTTTCTGTTTGTTGCATTTTTTTTCCCTCTGTATCTCTGGGTGCTGGGGAGGATCTTTTCTCCCAATGGAGTTTGCACAGTTGTCTGGCCGTGTGGATCAGCTTGCCACTGAGGTTCAGAGTATTGCTGCATATCTTGCTAGGTTGCCTGTTGTGGAACCTAGGATCCCCATGCCAGATTTGTTTTTAGGGGATCGAGCTAAGTTTCAGAATTTCAAAAATAATTGTAAATTGTTTTTTGCCTTGAAATCTAGGTCCTCAGGAAACGCAGCGCAGCAGGTTCAAATTGTCACCTCTCTCCTGCGCGGCGATCCTCAGGATTGGGCTTTTTCCCTGATACCTGGGGATCCTGTTTTGAGTGATGTTGATGCATTTTTTCAGGCTTTGGGGTTATTGTACGATGAGCCTAATGTCACTGATCAAGCTGAAAAAGCCTTGTTGGCATTAAATCAGGGGCTTAATGACGCTGAGTTATACTGTCAGAGATTCCGTAGGTGGGCAGTCCTGACCAAATGGAATGACGACGCTTTGGCGGCCCTTTTCCGGAAGGGTCTGTAGGATAATGTAAAGGATGTTATGGTGGGATTCCCTGTCCCCTCTGGTCTCAATGATTCTATGTCATTAGCGATTCAAATTGACAGACGTTTGCGTGAGCGGAGAAGTATGCGTGGAGTGGTGTTGCCTTGTGAGCCAGCTTCTGAGCCCATGCAGTGTGATGGAGTGGTGTCTGGGGCACAGCGTCATGAGTTTCGAAAGCGCAATGGGTTATGTTTCTACTGTGGTGATGCCTCTCATGCTATTTCAGTCTGCCCTAAGCGGGGAAGACGTTTTGCACGCTCAGTTGTCTTGGGTAGTGTTCAGACTAAGTTTTTATTAACTGTCACTCTGATATGCTCTCTGTCCTCATTTTCTGCTCAGGCTTTCGTTGATTCTGGAGCAGCTATTAACCTGATGGATTATGATTTTGCTAAACGTTGTGGGTTTCCCTTGATACCCCTACAGAAGTCTATTCCCCTACTGGGGATCGATTCTACCCCTTTGGCTGAGAATAAACCCCAGTTTTCTACTCAGGTGATAATGAGGGTTGAACCTGATCACCAGGAGTGCTGCAAATTTTTGGTTCTATATAATCTGCATGACATTATCGTGCTGGGTTTCCCTTGGTTACAGTCTTATAATCCTGTTTTGGATTGGAAATCTGTGTCTGTAACCAGTTGGGGCTGCCAATGTGTTAATACCAACACTCCTGTTTTTTCTGCCTCCCCCCAGGCTCAGGATGTTCCTGACTTTTTGTTTGATTTTTCTGATGTGTTTAGCGAAAGTAAATCTGCATCCTTACCTCCCCATAGGAGCTATGACTGCGCTATTGAATTAGTGCCGGGTAGTAAATTCCCTAAAGGTCGCCTTTTTAACTTGTCTGTACCTGAACATGATGCTATGCGGTCTTATATCAAGGAATCATTGGAGAAGGGTCATATCAGACCATCCTCTTCACCCTTAGGTGCCGGTTTTTCTTTGTGGCCAAAAAAGATGGTTCATTAAGGCCGTGTATTGATTATCGTCTCTTGAACAATATTACTGTGAAATATCAATACCCGTTACCCTTGATTTCTGACCTGTTTTCCAGGGTGAAAAACGCTACTTGGTTTACCAAGCTTGACCTCAGGGGAGCGTATAACCTTATTCGCATTAAGCACGGGGATGAATGGAAGATGGCATTCAATACCCCTGAAGGGCATTTTGAGTACCTAGTGATGCCCTTTGGGCTCACTAATGCTCCTTCCGTCTTCCAGTCCTTCATGAATGACATTTTCAGGGATTTTGTGGATAAATTTCTGATTGTTTATTTGGATGATATCTTGATTTTTTCTAATGACTGGACTCTCATGTGAAACATGTTCGAACTGTATTCCAGATTTTGAGAGAGAACGCTCTGTATGTGAAGGGATCAAAGTGTCTTTTTGGCGTACAGAAGATCTCATTTCTGGGATTCATTTTGTCCCCATCTGTTATTGAAATGGACCCGATCAAGGTTCAGGCCATCTGTGATTGGGTCCAACCTACTTCATTAAAGGCTCTTCAGAGATTTTTAGGTTTTGCCAATTTTTATCGTAAATTTATTGGTAATTTCTCGGTTATTGTTAAACCATTAACTGATTTGACCAGAAAGGGTTCTGATGTGGTGAATTGGCCTCCTGAGGCAGTCTCTGCATTTCAGGAACTTAAGCAGAGATTCACTTCTGCTCCTGTTCTACGGCAGCCTGATGTTTCTCTGCCATTTCAGGTGGAGGTTGATGCCTCTGAAATTGGGGCAGGTGCCGTTTTGTCCCAAAAAGATCCAGAGACCTCTAAAAGTAACCCTTGTGCCTTTTTCTCTCGAAAATTTTCTCCTACTGAACGTAATTATGACGTGGGTAATCGGGAGTTATTGGCCATGAAGTGGGCTTTTGAAGAGTGGAGACATTGGCTGGAGGGAGCCAAACATCAGGTGGTGGTCCTTACGGACCATAAGAATCTGGTCTATCTGGAATCTGCCAAGCGACTCAATCCTAGACAGGCCAGGTGGGCCTTGTTTTTCACACGTTTTAATTTTGTGGTTTCCTTTCTTCCTGGCACTAAGAATGTTAAGGCGGATGCCCTCTCGAGGAGTTTCCTTGCGGACTCTCCTGAGTTATCTGATCCTTCTGTTATTTTGAAAGAGGGTGTAGTTCTTTCCGCCATCTCGCCCAATTTGAGACTTGCTCTGGAGGGGTGTCAGGAGGATAGGCCCGAGCGCTGCCCTGTTGGAAAATTGTTTGTCCCGGACCAATGGAAAAAGAGTGTGATGTCTGAGATTCATTGTTCCGCATTGGCTGGGCATCCCGGAATTTTTGGTACCAGAGACTTGGTTAGTCGGTCCTTTTGGTGGCCTACCTTGTCTCGCGATGTCAGGGAATTTGTGCAGTCCTGCGGGACTTGCTCTCGCTCCAAGCCTTGCTCTCGCTCTAGTGGTTTGTTGATGCCATTGCCTGTGCCCAAGAGACCATGGACCCATATCTCTATGGATTTCATTTCCGATCTTCCTGTTTCTCAGAGAATGACCACCATCTGGGTAATTTGTGATAGGTTTTCCAAAATGATACATCTTGTGCCATTACCTAAGTTGCCTTCCTCCTCTGAATTGGTGCCGTTGTTCCTTCAGCACGTGGTTCGTTTACACGGCATTCCTGAGAACATTGTGTCTGACAGAGGAGTCCAGTTTGTTTCCAGATTTTGGAGGACTTTTTGTTCTAAACTGGGTGTTCAATTGTCTTTCTCCTTGGCATTTCATCCTCAAACCAATGGTCAAACTGAGAGAACAAACCAGACATTGGAGAATTATCTAAGATGCTTTGTGTCTGCTGATCAGGATGACTGGGTCTCTTTTTTGCCTTTGGCTGAGTTTACTCTTAATAATAGGGCTAGCTCTGCCACTTTGATGTCTCAGTTTTTCTGTAATTCTGGGTTTCACCCTCGATTTTCTTCAGGACAGACTGAAGCTTCTGTCTGTCCAGGTGTTGACTCTGTTGTTGAGCGTATGCAACAGATTTGGGACCAGGTAGTGGAGAGGTTGTCCCTCTCTCAGGAGAAGGCCCAGCGGTTTGCTAACCGGCATAGGACTGATGGTCCTCGGTTTAAAGTGGGGGACTTGGTCTGGTTGTCCTCAAAGAATATTCCTATGAGAGTAGCATCTCCTAAATTTAAGCCTAGGTTCATTGGACCTTATAAGATCATGGAGATTATTAATCCTGTTTCTTTTCGTTTGCTTCTTCCAGGGACATTTAAGATCCATAACGTGTTCCACAAGTCCTTGTTGAAGAGGTTTGTTGAGCCAGTGGTTTCTGCTGCTGTGCCTCCTGACCCTGTTTTGGTTGAGGGCAATCTGGAGTATGTGGTTGAGAAAATATTGGATTCTCGTTTTTCTAGACGAAGACTCCAGTATTTGGTTAAATGGAGAGGTTATGGTCAGGAAGACAATTCTTGGGTGTTTGCTTCGGACATCCATGCTAGGAGACTTATCCGTGCGTATCATAGAACTCATCCTGACCGACCTGGTTGCTCAAATGAGGGTTCGGTGACCCCTCCTCAAGGGGGGGGTACTGTTGTGAATGGGTTTGAGATGAGTTCTGAGCAGAGGCTCCCTCTGGTGGTTACAAGCGGTACTAGTGAAGATTGTGAGGACTGGGAATCAGGTGTTACTGACTGGTCTTATATAAGGGAGTCATTTTCCCATCAGGGTTGCCGGTGATCAATTGTTCTGGTCTGAATCCTTCTTTCCAGTTTCCCTTGTAGCCTGCTGTGTCGTGTCTGCATCTCCTGCTTACAGATAAGACTTTTGCTTCTTTTGTGTTTGTGCTATATTTTTGCATTTTGTCCTGCACTTCTTTGGGGGCCTTCAGGGTCCCCTCCGGGGGCTTTTGCCCTCTCAGTTTGTTCAGCCACTGAGTTTTGTACTTTTGCTTTTTCCAGTTTTTTCAGTGGCTGCTGTCTTGATTTTGTTACACCAGAGAACTAATTTAGGTGGTAGAGGTCGTGTGATCTCAGGTGATTTTGAAATTAGTAGAGTTGGTGTTTTTCAGGGTTTTCTGAGATTGCAGTAAGTACCCTTCCTGTCCTTTTCTATTTAGATAGTTTGGGCCCCAGCGTTTGCTCATACTATTTTCTTTCTGTGTCAGTATTTCCTCTTGTCTAACCGCCATTACATGTTTGGGGGCTTTCTATTATCTTTGGGGTTCTGCTCCGGGGCAGATAGCTTTCCTATTTCTATCTTTAGGTGTAGTTAGTTTCTCAGGCTGTGACGAGGCGTCTAGGACCAACGTAGGAACGCTCCACGGCTGCCTCTAGTTGCGGTGGTTAGTCAGGGTACTGCAATCTCATAGATTCCAACTGCTCTGGTGTATTTCCTTTTTTACCTGCACTCCTCAGCTACCGTAACATAACAGCTCTCAGTCTGAATCTGGCTTCAGACGCTGCTGGAGTCTCCTGCAAGCCCATCTCTGGTAATTACAAATTTGTGTTGTTGTGGCCAGGCTGCTAGAGCCTAGTTCACAGTAGTGAGGTGACTGACTGTGTTTAGCTAGCAGCCTGACAGGCTTAGGATTTTATTTTATGGTTTGATTTATGTGTATTGCTGTGGACTTTCAATAAAACTGGTTGCGGCCAGTTTACACCAGTGCTGTTGTCTGTGATTGGACTCTTTATGCCACTCCGTCTACCTGAGACGGCGATCCCAGAGCTAAACCCCTGAACAGTCTACACTATATTCTGTATGCATACACGCTCTTTGAAAGGTTACACAGGCAATGTCTCTGGTCCAACAAGGCGAGATTTATTGGGCCATAAAATTCAACTGAGCTCAAAATAAGAAATCAGCCTTCTTTGGCACAAAGGTAATAAAAATGAAAACAGTCCATACACTGTCAGTCAATGACCAGTAATTCGGGCTCACCCATATTAAAATCAAAGTCCAGTTCTTTCAGACACTTGCCAAGTCTGTGCAATGCTAGAGGGTTTTCCTACTGCTGCTCACAGACAGCTCTAAGACTGCTCAGCTGCCTTAACTAGGACCTGGAAAGTCCAGACTGGAGCTATGGGAGCAACCATTCCTACCCAAACTCTTCTGGCCCCTCCTAAAACCTGGACCCAAAATCCAATCCCATTAAAAACTTCTCATCAACCTAATGATGCTGGAATCTTTCCTCTCCAGGATTTCACTAGCTGATTTCCTAAAATACATATACAGTTGTGCACAAAAGTTTACATACCCCGGCAGAATTTTTGCTTTCTTGGCCTTTTTTCAGAGAATATGAATGATAACACCAAAACTTTTTCTGCACTCATGGTTAGTGGTTGGGTGAAGCCATTTATTGTCAAACTACTGTGTTTTCTCTTTCTAAATCATAATGACAACACAAAACATCCAAAAGACCCTGATCAAAAGTTCACATACCCTGGTGATATTGGCCTGATAACATGCACAGAAGTTGACACAAATAGGTTTGAATGGCTACTAAAGGTAACATCTTCACCTGTGATTTGTTTGCTTGTAATCAGTGTGTGTGCATCAAAGCTGAGTGAGTTTCTGGGATCTAGACAGACTCTTGCATCTTTCATCCAGCCACTGACGTTTCTGAATTGTGAATCATGGTGAAAGCAAAAGAATTGTCAATGGATCTACGGGAAAAGGTAGTTGAACTATATAAAACAGGAAAGGGATACAAAAAGATATCCAAGGAATTGCTAATGCCAGTCAGCAGCATTCAAACTCTGATTAACAAATGGAAAATCAGAGACTCTGTAAAAACAAAACCAGGTAGATCAATAATAATTTTGTCCACAACTGCCAGGAAAATTGTTTGGGACACGAAGAAAAACCCACAAATAACATCAGCTGAAATACTGGACTCTCTGAAAACTAGTGGTGTGGCTGTTTCAAGATGCACAATAAGGAGGCACTTGAAGAAAAATAAACTGCATGGTCAAATCGCCAGAAGAAAGCCATTACTGCGCAAATACCACAAAGTGTCTTGCCTAAAATACTCAAAACAGCACAGAGACAAGCCTCAAAACTTCTGGAACAAGGTAATTTGGAGTGATGAGACCAAAATTGAGCTTTTTGGCCACAACCATAAACGTTAAATTTGGAGAGAGGTCAACAAGGCCTATGATGAAAGGAACAACATTCCTACAGTAAAGCACGGAGGTGGATCGCTGATGTTTTGGGGATGTGTGAGCTACTAAAGGGACAGGAATCTTGGGTAAAGTTGAAGGAAAGATGAATGCAGCATATTATCAGCAAATAGTGGAGGTAAATTTGCAATCATAAGTCCGGAAGCTGCGCATGGGACGTACTTGGACGTTCCAACATGACAACAATCCAAAACACAAGGCCAAGTCGACCTGTCATGAGAAAAAAAAGATTTTTACTTATGTTAATGGTTGTCTTATGTTAATAAGAGTCCATTTTTTATTATGCAATCTTCCTTTTTAAAGGCCTTCTGTTTGCAGCCTGATCTAAGTTTAAGATATTTCTCTTATGGTAGTGTCTCTCCTGGTAGTATAGGCTGAATGTGAACTCTGCGTATATCTATGGTACTGCCACATTTATTTAATTTTTTACTCGTTTATATAGTGAGATTCTATGTAGATAGGGTGGGGAGGAGGGTGGAGCTCTGTCTCTAGCTCCTCCCTCCTCCATAGACTCTTATCAGTAGCAACTCTCATCTCTTATCTCAGTACTGAGAAAGTCTTCACTGAATACAGATTTTACCTCAGCACTTAGAATTTTGATAATAACTGATCAATTTTAGCACAGATAGAAGCACATTTCTCTGATCAAATGCAATACTAACTTTCTTATTTTCAACTAACTGACTGTCACTATATGAGTGGTTGTAACCATGGATACCTAAGCTACTGGTATGCCCTCTACATGCAGAAGGCATCATAGCAAATCAGAAGAACTATACTACATTTCTAATTGGAAGTATTTGCCAATATTATTATTATTATACCAATTGCATATTGGGATAGGATCTTGGAGATGGGAATACCCCCTTAAAGACACTCTGCAGTAGCAAAATGGTAGAAAATTTTTAATGAAGATTGAACAATGAAATGAAAATCAAATGAACAATGAATAAAACAAAAAAGAAGTAATCATCGCACCAAGGGTGTTTAAATGGAAATTAAATCCATTATTTGTACCTAATTGTTATTGCTACATATCAAGCTTCATGCATACCAAATGATTAGCAATACCATACACCATTGCTGTACTTACTGCAGGTTTAATGTTATGTAGAAAAGGCATGATAAAAAACACACAAATATTATTGTATATATATTGACACACATAAATGGATATTATTGTATATTTTACAACAGATTTCACATTTGTCATACCCTTGCTGTTAAGATTTATGTGCATTGAGACTTAGAATAGAAAAAGCCTTGGGATATGAGGTTATATTTAGCAGGTTTATATCTGTCGTTGTTCACACCGTGTATGCTATCCAGATTATTTCTTTATGGAAGATGCACATTTCCAGTGCAATAATTGTGGAATGTGATGATTTCTACAAATATGTATCATTATAATTCACTAGACTGTGCAATGACAGTGCCTGCCTAAGGCCATATAATTATCACCTGCCTTATCCTCCGCATATTAGCTTTATTTATGTGTTCTAGTCAACTGAAAGAAACAGAACAAAATCTTTAAAGTGATGCATAGCTATTGTTCAAAATGACTCAAAGACCAATCTGCTTTCATTTCTAGATTCTCTCCATTCAAGAAACATGAAAGTTGTACCAGGGGAGATACAACTGGAGCTAAAAAAACAGACAAATCAGCATATAATACTCACTTGGGTCTCCCAGATTTATACTGCTGCCGGGCTTTTGCTTCATTGTTCTACATCTCTGAGTTTTTCAAAGCCACAAATCTAATAAAATATTTTTTCTGCATGGAAGCAGGGCTGGTGCATAAACAGAAACTGGTGTTCATTGTAGTGTAGTAGTCGGTTGGTAACACTTCTATCGGTGGCAATATACATTAGGTGAAAGTTGGCTGATCTCACCAGCCAGACCAGCTCTGCCAGGGTTGGGCAAGTTTGATTTCAACAAGTCTGAACCTTTTTGTTCCTAAGAGGGATAAATTGCCACCAGAGGTGTCTGGCAGTGACTTTTATTCCATCTCTAATTGAGAACACTGTGAGACAGTGAGAGTATGTGTGTTGAATGGGGTGTACATTTTACCTAGATACTTTGCTGACTGGTATAAGGGAAATGTATGGCTTTGTAAACCTAGTGGTAGAGAAAGGTCACTACACCTTACATTCAGTACACACTTGCAGCTCAGGCCTGAAACCACTCAGCTGTTAATTAGGAGACCAGAAGTAGGTGTCTGCGAACACAGACAGAGAGCTCGCTTAGTCTGGACAAGGAGTCCAGGCACAAGAAGGAGTCTCCAGGAGTATGAGCTGTCTCAGTCTGGGTGCTCGATGTACCCCGGACACAGGAGTAGTCTCTGTGAGAATCCATGCGGATAGCTGCTGAATAGGAGGGGAGCTCTCTCAAGTCTGGACGTTGGATATGCCTTTAGACACAAAGAGGAGCCTCTGCGAACCTCCATGCTGGTAACTACTGAACATATGTGTTGTTTTGGGGACAGGCTGTTAGAGTCTGGACCCGGATAGAGAGGGAAATCTATCTAAGTGTAGTAAGTGGCTGGACAAGCCCAGGGCTTATGTTTATGATTTGATTTTGATTATGTTCTGTTTGCTGTGGACTTTAATAAAACTGGTTGCGGCCAGTTTTTACCAGAACTGCTGTCTGTGAATGAACTGTTTCCGTGCCACTCCGTCTACCCGGACGGCGATCCCAGAGCTATATCCCCTGAAAAGCTTACAATTGGTGCTAGAATGTGCGTGCAGCACAGTGGCGAGAGACAGCAATAAAAGGTGAAGTCTGTTGAAGCAGCAGCAGAGAGAGAAAAAAAAGTGTGTCAGAGAAAAAAAAAAAAGAGAAACGTCTGTTGGAGCAGTCTTAAAGAGACAGTGGCCCTAATAGAGTTTGCAGAGAAAAAAAAAAAGTGTCTGCACAGCAAGACTGAATTTTCTGTGGAAAAGACTGTGGAGTGTGTATCTTGAGTGAAGACTGCCGTTGTTGAGACAGAGAAGTCTGACAGCATGGATGACAGCATGGAGGCGCTGTTTGAACAAATGGCGCAAGTTAATGTGCAACATAAGACTGCCGTGGTTGAGACAGATAAGTCCGGCAGTATGGAGGAGCTCGTTGAGTACCTGGTCCAGGCCCAGCGAAGCATGCAGCAGAGCATGGAGCGGCAGCGCCTGCAGCACCAGCAGCGCATGCAGCAGGCCAGCAGCAATTCCTGCAGCAGCAGCAGGAGAATAAACCGGTTGTTTTTTGAACAGGTTGCAGCACTACAAAGACTTGCAGCGCATCGTCCCAAAGTAATGTTGCAAAGTCACCTGCATTGTCCGCTGTAAAGAAGGCGGTAAGACGGTCCCTGAAAAAGATGACACCTCGTGACGATGTGGAGGCATATCTCACTAGGTTTGAGGGACTGGCAGAGGAGAATCTGCCCCTATCTGAATGGGCCATGATGGTCGCACCCTATCTGACTGGAGAACCCAAAGGGCCTATGCTGACCTGAGCGAGCAGGACAGCCAAGACTATGCCAAGCTGAAAGCGGAGATTCTTGCCCGGCTGGGTGTTACGGTGGCAGTCCGTGCCAGAGGAGTCCATGACTGGAGATGCAGTTGGGAGTCTGCCGTCGGCAACCCTGCTCATGGGGGAAAGGGGGTGATAGTGGACCGCTACACCCGCGCACGTCCTCATAAAGGTACAGCCGGAGGTCGGACAACGAGACCACCAGGACGCCACTCGTCTGGTCAGCCTGAGGAAGAGGGCCTCCGCTACCAAAGGCTGCCTCCGTGACCCGCCGTCTGAGAGGTCGTCACTTCAGAGTTCCTGGACGCCGAACTCTCCCGGTAAGAGCGATCAAGCTGTTGGGGACATGGGGTGTGCTGATAAGCGGGTTCAGGCCCGAGGGGACATATGGGTGGGAACGTGTGATGGACAGTGTTGGAGATGTCGTGAAATTGCAGCCAACTGTCCAATAGAGGGGGAGTGTTATGTTTCGGTAGCTGAGGAGAGCAGGCAAAAAGGCAATACACCAGAGCAGTTGGAATCTATGAGATTGCAGTACCCTGACTAACCACCACAACTAGAGGCAGCCGTGGAGCGTTCCTACGTTGGTCCTAGACGCCTCGTCACAGCCTGAGAAACTAACTACACCTAAAGACAGAAACAGGAAAGCTATCTGCCCCGGAGCAGAACCCCAAAGATAATAGAAAGCCCCCAAACATGTAATGGCGGTTAGACAAGAGGAAATACTGACACAGAAAGAAAGTAGTATGAGCAAACGCTGGGGCCCAAACTATCTAAATAGAAAAGGATAGGAAGGGTACTTACTGCAATCCCAGAAAACCCTGAAAAGCACCAACTCTACTAATTTCAAAATCACCTGAGATCACACGACCTCTACCACCTAAATTAGTTCTCTGGTGTAACAAAATCAAAACAGCAGTAACTGAAAAAACTGGAAAAAGCAAAAGAACAAAACTCAGTGGCTGAACTAAACTGAGAGGGCAGAAGCCCCGGAGGGGACCCTGAAGGCCCCCAAAGAAGTGCAGTACAAAATGCAAAAATATAGCACAAACACAAAAGAAGCAAAAGTCTTATCTGTAAGCAGGAGATGCAGACACGACACAGCAGGCTACAAGGGAAACTGGAATGAAGGATTCAGACCAGAACAATTGATCACCGGCAACCCTGATGGGAAAATGACTCCCATATATAAGACCAGTCAGTAACACCTGATTCCCAGTCCTCACAATCTTCACTAGCACCGCTTGTAACCACCAGAGGGAGCCTCTGCTCAGAACTCATCTCAAACCCATTCACAACAGTACCCCCCCCTTGAGGAGGGGTCACCGAACCCTCATTTGAGCAACCAGGTCGGTCAGGATGAGTTCTATGATACGCACGGATAAGTCTCCTAGCATGGATGTCCGAAGCAAACACCCAAGAATTGTCTTCCTGACCATAACCTCTCCATTTAACCAAATACTGAGTTTCCGTCTAGAAAAACGAGAATCCAATATTTTCTCAACCACATACTCCAGATTGCCCTCAACCAAAAACAGGGTCAGGAGGCACAGCAGCAGGAACCACTGGCTCAACAAACCTCTTCAACAAGGACTTGTGGAACACGTTATGGATCTTAAATGTCCCTGGAAGAAGCAAACGAAAGAAACAGGATTAATAATCTCCATGATCTTATAAGGTCCAATGAACCTAGGCTTAAATTTAGGAGATGCTACTCTCATAGGAATATTCTTTGAGGACAACCAGACCAAGTCCCCCACTTTAAACCGAGGACCATCAGTCTATCCCGGTTAGCAAACCGCTGGGCCTTCTCCTGACCACTACCTGGTCCCAAATCTGTTGCATACGCTCCACAACAGAGTCAACACCTGGACAGACAGAAGCCTCCGTCTGTCCTGAAGAAAATCGAGGGTGAAACCCAGAATTACAGAAAACGGAGACATCAAAGTGGCAGAGCTAGCCTATTATTAAGAGCAAACTCAGCCAAAGGCAAAAAAGAGACCCAGCATCCTGATCAGCAGACACAAAGCATCTTAGATAAGTCTCCAATGTCTGGTTTGTTCTCTCAGTTTGACCATTGGTCTGAGGATGAAATGCCGAGGAGAAGACAATTGAACACCCAGTTTAGAACAAAAAGTCCTCCAAAATCTGGAAACAAACTGGACTCCTCTGTCAGACACAATGTTCTCAGGAATGCCGTTAAACGAACCACGTGCTGAAGGAACAACGGCACCAATTCAGAGGAGGAAGGCAATTAGGTAATGGCACAAGATGTATACATTTTGGAAAACCTATCACAAATTACCCAGATGGTGGTCATTCTTGAGAAACAGGAAGATCGAAATGAAATCCATAGAGATATGGGTCCATGGTCTCTTGGGCACAGGCAATGGCATCAACAAAACCACTAGAGCGAGAGCAAGGTTAGAGCGAGAGCAAGTCCCGCAGGACTGCACAAATTCCCTGACATCACGAGACAAGGTAGGCCACCAAAAGGACCGACTAACCAAGTCTCTGGTACCAAAATTCCGGGATGCCCAGCCAATGCGGAACAATGAATCTCAGACATCACACTCCTCTTCCACTGGTCCGGGACAAACAATTTTCCAACAGGGCAGCGCTCGGGCCTATCCTCCTGACACCCCTCCAGAGCAAGTCTCAAATTGGGCGAGATTGCGGAAAGAACTACACCCTCTTCAAAATAACAGAAGGATCAGATAACTCAGGAGAGTCCGCAAGGAAACTCCTCGAGAGGGCTCCGCCTTAACATTCTTAGTGCCAGGAAGAAAGGAAACCACAAAATTAAAACGTGTGAAAAACAAGGCCCACCTGGCCTGTCTAGGATTGAGTCGCTTGGCAGATTCCAGATAGACCAGATTCTTATGGTCCGTAAGGACCACCACCTGATGTTTGGCTCCCTCCAGCCAATGTCTCCACTCTTCAAAAGCCCACTTCATGGCCAATAACTCCCGATTACCCACGTCATAATTACGTTCAGTAGGAGAAAATTTTCGAGAGAAAAAGGCACAAGGGTTACTTTTAGAGGTCTCTGGATCTTTTTGGGACAAAACGGCACCTGCCCCAATTTCAGAGGCATCAACCTCCACCTGAAATGGCAGAGAAACATCAGGCTGCCGTTAGAACAGGAGCAGAAGTGAATCTCTGCTTAAGTTCCTGAAATGCAGAGACTGCCTCAGGAGGCCAATTCCCACATCAGAACCCTTTCTGGTCAAATCAGTTAATGGTTTAACAATAACCGAGAAATTACCAATAAATTTACGATAAAAATTGGCAAAACCCAAAAATCTCTGAAGAGCCTTTAATGAAGTAGGTTGGACCCAATCACAGATGGCCTGAACCTTGACCGGGTCCATTTCAATAACAGATGGGACAAAATGAATCCCAGAAATGAGATCCTCTGTACGCCAAAAAGACACTTTAATCCCTTCACATACAGAGCATTCTCTCTCAAAATCTTGAATACAGTTCGAACATGTATCACATGAGAGTCCCAGTCATTAGAAAAAATCAAGATATCATCCAAATAAACAATCAGAAATTTATCCACAAAATCCCTGAAAATGTCATTCATGAAGGACTGGAAGACGGAAGGAGCATTAGTGAGCCCAAAGGGCACCACTAGGTACTCAAAATGCCCTTCAGGGGTATTGAATGCCGTCTTCCATTCATCCCCGTGCTTAATGCGAATAAGGTTATACGCCCCCCTGAGGTCAAGCTTGGTAAACCAAGTAGCATTTTTCACCCTGGAAAACAGGTCAGAAATCAAGGGTAACGGGTATTGATATTTCACAGTAATATTGTTCAAGAGACGATAATCAATACACGCCTTAATGAACCATCTTTTTGGCCACAAAGAAAAAACCGGCACCTAAGGGTGAAGAGGATGGTCTGATATGACCCTTCTCCAATGATTCCTTGATATAAGACCGCATAGTGTCATGTTCAGGTACAGACAAGTTAAAAAGGCGACCTTTAGGGAATTTACTACCCGGCAAATAATTCAATAGCGCAGTCATAGCTCCTATGGGAGGCAAGGATGCAGATTTACTTTCGCTAAACACATCAGAAAAAATCAAACAAAAAGTCAGGAACGTCCTGAGCCTGGGGGGAGGCAGAAAAAACAGGAGTGTTGGTATTAACACATTGGCAGCCCCAACTGGTTACAGACACATATTTCCAATCCAAAACAAGATTATGAGACTGTAACCAAGGGAAACCCAGCACGATAATGTCATGCAGATTATATAGAACCAAAAATTTGCAGCACTCCTGGTGATCAGGTTCAACCCTCATTATCACCTGAGTAGAAAAACTGGGGGTTTATTCTCAGCCAAAGGGGTAGAATCGATCCCCAGTAGGGGAATAGACTTCTGTAGGGGTATCAAGGGAAACCCACAACGTTTAGCAAAATCATAATCCATCAGGTTAATAGCTGCTCCAGAATCAACGAAAGCCTGAGCAGAAAATGAGACAGAGAGCATATCAGAGTGACAGTTAATAAAAACTTAGTCTGAACACTACCCAAGACAACTGAGCGTGCAAAACGTCTTCCCGCTTAGGGCAGACTGAAATAGCATGAGAGGCATCACCACAGTAGAAACATAACCCATTGCGCTTTCGAAACTCATGATGCTGTGCCCCAGACACCACTCTATCACACTGCATGGGTTCAGAAGCTGGTTCACAAGGCAACACCATTCCACGCATACTTCTCCGCTCACGCAAACGTCTGTCAATTTGAATCGCTAATGACATAGAATCATTGAGACCAGAGGGGACAGGGAATCCCACCATAACATCCTTTACATTATCTGACAGACCCTTCCGGAAAAGGGCCGCCAAAGCGTCGTCATTCCATTTGGTCAGGACTGCCCACCTACGGAATCTCTGACAGTATAACTCAGCGTCATCAAGCCCCTGATTTAATGCCAACAAGGTTTTTTCAGCTTGATCAGTGACATTAGGCTCATCGTACAATAACCCCAAAGCCTGAAAAAACGCATCAACATCACTCAAAACAGGATCCCCACGTATCAGGGAAAAAGCCCAATCCTGAGGATCGCCGCGCAGGAGAGAGATGATAATTTGAACCTGCTGCGCTGCGTTTCCTGAGGACTTAGATTTTAAGGCAAAAAACAATTTACAATTATTTTTGAAATTCTGAAACTTAGCTCGATCCCCCAAAAACAAATCTGGCATGGGGATCCTAGGTTCCACAACAGGCAACCTAGCAAGATATGCAGCAATACTCTGAACCTCAGTGGCAAGCTGATCCACACGGAACTGTGCAAACTCCATTGGGAGAAAAGATCCTCCCCAGCACCCAGAGATACAGAGGGAAAAAAAAAAGAAAAAAATGCAACAAACAGAAAAATATCTCTGACAACTCTGACAACGTTTTTTCTTTCACAATATTTTTCCCTTCTGTGAGTACCATACAATTTTCAATTTTTTAGGCCGGTGATACTGTTATGTTTTGGTAGCTGAGGAGAGCAGGCAAAAAGGCAATACACCAGAGCAGTTGGAATCTATGAGATTGCAGTACCCTGACTAACCACCACAACTAGAGGCAGCCGTGGAGCGTTCCTACGTTGGTCCTAGACGCCTCGTCACAGCCTGAGAAACTAACTACACCTAAAGACAGAAACAGGAAAGCTATCTGCCCCGGAGCAGAACCCCAAAGATAATAGAAAGCCCCCAAACATGTAATGGCGGTTAGACAAGAGGAAATACTGACACAGAAAGAAAATAGTATGAGCAAACGCTGGGGCCCAAACTATCTAAATAGAAAAGGATAGGAAGGGTACTTACTGCAATCCCAGAAAACCCTGAAAAAACACCAACTCTACTAATTTCAAAATCACCTGAGATCACACGACCTCTACCACCTAAATTAGTTCTCTGGTGTAACAAAATCAAAACAGCAGTAACTGAAAAAACTGGAAAAAGCAAAAGAACAAAACTCAGTGGCTGAACTAAACTGAGAGGGCAGAAGCCCCCGGAGGGGACCCTGAAGGCCCCCAAAGAAGTGCAGTACAAAATGCAAAAATATAGCACAAACACAAAGAAGCAAAAGTCTTATCTGTAAGCAGGAGATGCAGACACGACACAGCAGGCTACAAGGGAAACTGGAATGAAGGATTCAGACCAGAACAATTGATCACCGGCAACCCTGATGGGAAAATGACTCCCTTATATAAGACCAGTCAGTAACACCTGATTCCCAGTCCTCACAATCTTCACTAGCACTGCTTGTAACCACCAAGGGAGCCTCTGCTCAGAACTCATCTCAAACCCATTCACAACAGGGGAGCCTATGTGTTGTGATGTTGGCGGATCCCTCTCTCCCTGCGCAGAGCCTGTGTGTGTGTCCACCTCAGCCGAAGAGACTGGACCACAGGGGTCCCCGGTGGTTGTAAATGACTGCCCAGCACAGGCCCTCTTGGACTCAGAGACAGCCTGATTGATAGGGACTTCATCCCTGATAAACACCTGAGTGTGGTGTGCATCCATGGAGACACCAAAGTGTACCCAGAGACTGCCGTGGACTTGATCCCCAAACGCGGGGAGGTTTCATGTGAAGTGGGGGTAGTGAAGAACCTGGTGCACCCCGTCATATTGGGTAATGACTTTCCCCGGTCTAAGGATCTCTGGGGGAAAAATGTTTCTGATGGACAGTGTGATGAAGCTCCTACTGAGGGTGCGCAGTCCCGAGGGGCGGAACACAATGCTAGTGGGCCGTTAAACTTATGTGATAATGATGATGACCATGATAATGATGCTGATGTTGATAATGATAATGATGATGATCATGATAGTGATGATGATACTGATCATAATCATGATAATGATATTGATAGTGATGATGACTGTGATAGAGATGAAATTCCTTTGCAGGTGATGGTGGGAGACGAGGATGGTGGTTCTCGGGAACCGAGTGTCCCTGACTTACCTGTGTCCTGTGACAATTTTGAGAGTGAACAATGGCAAGACCCCACTCTTAAAACGGCACAGGAAAATATAATTGTTCTAAATGAGGTTTCCCAAGAGCCTGGCTCTGAGGAGAGGTTTCCTCATGTTGCCATAAACACTCACCTGTTGTATAGGGACACTGAAGTCCAGGGAGAGGTCGTGAGCCAGCTCCTAGTACCTGAGCTATATGGAAGTATAGTGCTGGGGTTGTCACATAGTCACATACTTGAGGGACCACCTGAGGGAAACCAGGGACCAGATGGTGAAGTTAATGTTGTGGATGACATGTTAACTAAGGTTCCAGATCAAGATGTGAATGAGAATGAATTGTATAACCCTGACAGTGAGCAGGATGTGAATGAAAATGAAGTGTATAACCCTGAAAGTGAGCAGGATGTGAATGAGAATGAATTGTATAACCCTGACAGTGAGCAGGATGTGAATGAAAATGAAGTGTATAACCCTGAAAGTGAGCCAGATGTGGCTGAGAAAAAGGGGTCAGACAGGGATAGTGGTAGTGATAGTTAATCATCTGATGACAATCAAGCAACCAGTGCAAATGAGGAAGGCATGGTAGCAGAGGAGGTTGAGAGTCCTGAGAGGAAGGCTGATGCTGACCTTGCAGCCGGACAGAAGATGGCATTTGAAGATGTTTTACAGTTGGCCGGTTCCCTGGCGAAGACTAAGGTGAAAGGAGGAGAGCTGGCTTTAAAGGCAGGACTCTGAAACTGAACACAGCCCAAGTAGATGCTGTTGGAAATGTGAAGTTACCAAGGTATGGTGTGGATCTGTATCGTGCCAAGGACTCTGAGGAGATGCTGCAGAGGTGGAAAAAGCCATAGAAGTGGTAGTCACCAAGCCAGATGCCTCATCAGAAGCTGAGGTCTCAAGTGAAGCTGTGAGGAACAAGACTGAAGATATGGGGACTGACTCTGTCCAGGAATCTGTTTCTGCCGAAGACAGCGGCGTGGACGGGTTACGGTTCGGATCAGTAGCTGCAACTCGTGAAGCTCAGGCTGGAAGTTCGGCGCCCGGAGCCCCAGCGGTGTTCCCGAGTGACACCAAGGATCTGGATAAGTCACAAGATGAGATTTTGAGACATCAGGCTGGCGTTGGTGAGCTCAAGCGCACTTTCATGGAGTCTACATCGGAGCCACGTCCCAACAAATGGGAAAAGCGATGTGTCCTCCGTTGCCGCTGCAGACACACGGGAGCTCAGATGTGATGCAGAACGTGGTGGAAGAGAAGAATCCGGCGGGTTCTGAGTATACAGATGCAGCTATCAAGGAGAACTTGAAAGCCGGAATAAATGGAAATATTGGAGACCATAATGATGTGACTGAAGAGGTAGAATGTAAGACTGACGTAGGGCTTCTGAGCATGTTCTACCAGAAGACCCTGAAGAAGGGGCCGAAGACATAAAAGACGTCCAACAGGTACCAGATGAATTGATGACTTCTCAGAAAAAACTCCAAACTGTGATGAAGGAGTGTGATGAAAGCCATGAGCATCTTCGTGAGAAGGTCAATGAAGTAAAAGGAAGGATACAGGGAATCTCTTCGTTGCAAGAGCAAATGCTGCTCAATAAGTCTAAGGCTCTATATAAGAATGCTGTTGTCACGGTAGAACATTACAATTTAGCTGGAGACTTAGCGGATGAATTATGTGTACTGCAAAAGAAAAACGATCAGCTCCTTCTACAGTGCCAATCATTTGAACAGTGTAGCTTAAAATGGTCAGAGACCATGGCAGAGGAGCTTAAGGTCTGTGAAATAGACTTTATGAGTCAACCGATATTCAAAAAATAGATGTGCTAAAGAGGGTTCAAGGGGAACTAGAGAAAAGTGAAAAACCCCCTATACCTTCTGTGATAGTTGGTGACACATGGTCAGTGCACCAAGGACAGGAGGTACGTGAGGTTCTGAGGAAAGTCAGCAGAAGTGTTCTGATGTGCCGGGTCGTACTTCTCTGGCCAGGCACTATATCGAAACGAGCCCGGCCCTAAGGTCAAGATGAAACCGTGCAGGATACCCGAGGCCCGCAGAGAGCATAGGCCTGGAGGGGACAGGGTAGTGCGGATGCTTCAGATGAAGAGAAAGCTGATGTTGGCTATGGCTCAGGTGAAGATACAGATGACAGTAGTGAAGATGAAGCTGATGAGGGCCATGACTGGTCCAGAGTTCACTGTCTCTTTTGGATTGTTGACCACCCTCCGGTCTGGATGACCAGCCCTCCGGTCTGGAGAAGAGGGGGGGGATTGTGAGACAGTGAGAGTATGTGTGTTGAATGGGGGGTACATTTCACCTAGATACTTTGCTGACTTGTATAAGGGAAATGTATGGCTTTGTAAACCTAGTGGTAGAGAAAGGTCACTACTAGAGTTGAGCGATACTTTCCGATATCCTAAAGTATCGGAATCGGAATGGTATCGCCGATATCACTAAAATATCGGCGATACCCGATACCGATACCGGAAGTCCCATGTAAGTCTATGGGAACAAAATATCGAAATTAAAAAAAACCCATTCTTGCCTTGTTGGTTAATTGTACATGAAGGAAAACAAGAAAGAGTAATGTAGAATGTATTGGGGAAGGTTGAGGAGACATTAAAGGCATAGATGTTTAACCCAATCAAATGGAATAGCATAAATATTTTTTTTTTAAAGATGTTCGGATTGACGAAGAAATTGACAATGTTAACGTTTTTTATATTTTGGCAAATATGTATATTACACAACTTCCATGCTCTTCATCTTCACCTTTTTAACTTTTCACACACTTTCTCCTTCATAATCTTCTGCAGCATCTCTTTTTCATCAAATTATTCTTCATCTTCACCTTCTTTATCTTCTTCTTAAACTTCTTGCTATTCATCTTTGTTAACATTACTCATATTCTTCTTATTAAACTATTATTCTTATTCATATTCTGCTTCATCTTCTTCATCATATTCTTATTTGTGACAGAGAATTCCTGTACTTGTAATCTGTCAAAGTATGAATTTTTTCATCCTTCCGTTCTTGCTGTCACAAAAGATTTAAATTACAACAGTATTTGTCCGTGTTCAGTTTAGCCTGCAGCAGCAGGCATTTTCCAGGGGCACCACGAGGAGGAACGGACTCACCCCCATAACTGCTTAGTCTTCTTCTGCTTAGAATTTAGAGCATATATTTTGCTCTTCATTTTGGTCTTATACTTCATGTTCTTCTGCTTTTAGATCTTCTGCTTATTGTTCTTGTGTCTCTTGTTCCGTATCTTGTATTTGTAGCACAATCTTGTACCAGCTGATGTTACTGGGACACGGTTACTAAGCAGGAGGTACCTGTGCTCCAAAGCACTACCAAGGACCAGCAGACGTTGCTGGAACTCGGATACCGAGATGGAGGCACCTAGGCCAAAGGCACTGCGGAGAACCAGTTGACGGTACTGGAACCCGGAGGGGCAGCAGAAGGAAAAGAGCCAATGGCACAACCGAGGACCAGCTGACGTTACTGGGACACGGTTACTAAGCAGGAGGTACCTGTGCTCCAAAGCACTACCAAGACCAGCAGACGTTGCTGGAACTCGGATACCGAGATGGAGGCACCTAGGCCAAAGGCACTGCGGAGAACCAGTTGACGGTACTGGAACCCGGACGGGTAGCAGAAGGTACAAGAGCCAATGCAAGTAACGAGGACCAGATGACTGTGCTGGAACCCGGAGGGCAGCAAAAGGAAAAGCCAATGGCACAACCGAGGACCAGCTGACGTTACTGAACCCCAGTAACACAGGAGCAAGTGTTGACTGTGCTAACAGCACTTCCGAGCAACAACTGGCGGTGTGTTGGAGCCCAGGGTCAAGGAGGATGTTTAAATACTAGATCAAGTAATTTCCTTGTTACCTGTCAATTTTAAATGTCTATACTTCAAACAAGAGAAAGATAACCTTTACTACCATAAGATGATGATTTCATTTAAACTAATATCTAGATAAATAAAGAATTGACAAACATAAACACATACATTAACTGTTGAACAGCAATGCAAACCACAAAATAAATTAGTTAAGGAATTTGCTATACGGTTGTAATAAAAGCATACAAGTACATATCTGAATCCATTAATGATGGATAAGTAACGTATGTAAACCATTTTTATTGTATAGACAATGAATGTCTGACTTCAAAACATCATCAGCATTACAAGTTATCTGTGATATTACTAAAAGTTCCATTTGCTGAATAATGTCCTAAATATTTTATACAAAATTATACAATTTCCATCATGTAATACTCATAATATGTGGCAATAATCATTTTTATTAACAAACATAACCTTTCAAAAGTGCATAGTGCATAGTGAAAATTGCTATTTATGGCTGACTGTGACTGTCGACTTGGAAGCATGACAACAGATAGATAAGGTAATATAGATGAGACTGCATAGCCACAGATGGTGAATTGCGATGTAATACTGTACCTCAATAAAAGTGTGCGTCACTACTACATAATTTTTTTTATATGCTTTATAAACAGGGTACATGGTGTATGCTTGTGCCTTTGTTTTGACGCACAGACTGCCTCCTCTGAGACGCATTGGGTTAGTGAACAGTTGTGTGCAGTGTTCACTGCAGTCTCTGCGGAATAACCACACTTAGACCTTATAACTTTTCAGAGTTTCTTTATCAAATCTACCAAGATGAAGAAGGCAGGGAGTAAGGCAACTGGTCGTGGAGTTTCTTCAGGGAGAGGACGTGGGGATTCTGTGGCTGCTGCGGCCCCATGACACAGCATCCACCAGTTTTTCCCCGTGAGCGTTTCCTTTATGCGCACTTTTGTAGAGCTCGGGAGTACCCCCCTGCTGCGGAAGAACAAATTGAAGCCGTTGTTGTTTGGATGTCAGCCAATGCATCGACTTCAATTGCTTCCACCTCCTCTCAGACCACAGCACTGTTGGGCAACCATCTGTCTCTTCACCGCCTGGCAAATTGCCCAGGCAGTCAGAGAGTTCTGTACAGGAGCCAGCTGAGTGTCTGCTTCTGTTTCTCAGAATCTATTGGCTTGCAAACAGGGGCCCAGCCAAGCAGCATTCTGTAATGTGAAGAGGGAGTATGCAGTGATTGCGCAACAGCTGTGTCTCTCTGAATCTGAAGAGGCGGGTGAGACAGTGCCGATGGTCAGCACACCGCAGAACGCATCTGATGATGATGAGACCCAGGTGCCAGTTTCTGTTGAGCATGGTGCTGGCCAGACCACCCAACAGCAGGTGTTGGAAGAGGGTAGTGGAGATGATGAGGTCCAAGACCCAACATGGCATGAGGAACAGGAAGGTGGTGGGAGCAGCTCAGAGGAATAAAATAATATTTATTTATATAGTCGCCATCATATTCCGCAGCGCTTTACAGTTTAGCCGTTTCAGAACACAAGTCATAATGTAACAACTTAACAATACAATAATTTAAGCTAAATAGTCGCCCCTGCTCGTGACAGCTTACAATGTACAATGAGATGGGGGAGATACAAAGTATAGGTGTTTATATACAATGGTGCATTTACAATGATGTTCCAGCCATCTTAAGGACTGAGGGATGGAGATAGTGAATGGGCTAGAGACACACACACACTTACACAGAATACATAGAATGACTTTGATTAGTGAATGTGATAGGCCGCTTGAACAAATGTGGTTTTGAGGGACGCCTGAAACCAATAAATTGTGGATAGTCCTAATTTCTTGGGGTACAGCTTCCAGGGATTGGCTTTGGAGCAGGAGAAGTTTTGGAGTGGGGAAGGGGGAGGAACGTATTATGGCAAGGTTGTCAAAAAGCGTTTGCAGAGCGCAGCAGTCGGTTGGCCGATAGATAGAAAGAGGGAGGAAAAGTAGGAGGGGGGGCTGCCTTGTGGGGCTTTGGGGGAGGAAAACCAGTATTTTTGGTTGAAAGCTGGGAGGGGCCCCTAGAGAAATGGTTTAGTGAAGAAGGAAGATAGAGGAAGACATTGCCCCAACGGTACAAACAGGAGGGAAGGTTAGGCTGCAGACTCGGTTGCCGGGTAGCCTCCATTTGGCACCTGTTCGGAGCATTTTGTCTTCCAAAAGCCCAAAACGTGCGCTCCCAGGACTTGAACTGCGGGCCCTTTTTTCACACACTTGCCCTTGATATTTGCTATTTGAAATGCAAGCTGTGTAATTAAAAATTAAAAATAGTAAAAGTGTCATTCCTAATACCACAAATATGTGGAAAACATTTTCGGACAAAGCACGTAGTTGAGTTACAAAGCCACACTAGAGATGAAAGGCCAACCTACAGCAGCACCTACATCTTAAGTTTGTGTTGAACCTCTTCTTCGAGCTCACAAAACAGCTGGGTTTTTGCTTCCCCCCACAGGATCGCCATGGAAGAACCTCGGCCACGTGCCCAAGACAACTGTTATTCCACACACAGCAGCAAGTTCCCTGTCATCCTCCACCCCAGGCCACAAAACAGCCAGCGGTTAAGCACAGGCATGGGAAAAAGACCCCATACTCCGAAAAACCATGAACGAGCACAGGCTCTAAAAATGCTGGTTTTTGCAAACTCCTGTCCCTTGAAATGCTTGATTCGGCTGGTGGAACAGACAGTTTCCGAAACCCGATTCATGTCAATCCCACAAAACATGTGCCAAGCCGATTTCATTTCAGCGGCAAGCCGCCCTGGTCGGGCAAAAGCATGTTGAGGGAAAAAATTAAACAACCACTAAAAGCCCTCAGTAGAAAAGGTCCACCTAAAACCCACCGATGCGGGGGCCAGTACCCATTGTTATGATTGTTTCCAACCGTAAGGAAAGAAGGGGAAAATTTTGTCCCTACAATACAACTAAGCTAATCCCTACATGTAACGGGGAACCTGATCCTCGACCAGACCCGCTAAAGTCCCATCTAGTGTGAACGAAGACCTATAGTTGCGAGGAGTAATCCTACAAATATTGGGACTGTGGAAAAGGTGGACACCTCCTAACTTAAATTGTAGCATGGATAATTAAACAAAAAAATAAATACTTTGTGATCCTAACATCAAGCAAAACTGAAATTAAGGCACCTAACCACCCGGTAGCTTAAAAATAGATAAACAATTTAAGTCAAGCCAACCAGAAGGGCGGAGCCAGACTAAATGGGAAAAAAAGGTCATGTGACCAGCAACTAAAACAAACCTAAAAAAGAGGGTTCTAACACCCAGGCCGGGACAATACCTTTCCCTCACTGCCTTGGGTCAAGGGTTTTGCAGCCGGGTACTGTCTTTTCCGAGTGGCGCTTTTACGTGTTTGCAAAATCCAAGGATTGCGGTCAAGTCTGACACATTGATTCTCCTCCTATTCCAGTTCCTCAGAATCAATCGTGCAGGAGGGCCGTCCGGTCTACCTCCACAAGGACCGTGAAGTTTAACTGTTGCGACCGTATGAGCACGCCTGTCCAAATGTCAACAGGCCATCCTGAAATTAATTTCCAGGGGAATTTAGCCACACAGCGCAGGAGCCTGTAAGGGCCCTAAAGCAGGAGAGCGACTGTGGTTTTTGGAAGAGAACTACGGCAAAGGCTTGGTAGGTGGTGTGACAATGGCCGAAATCTGGTGTCAGCTTGGGCCTTGGCAACCCACTCAAATACCATTTCTGTCATATGTGCTCAATTGGTGTGCAGGTTTTTTGAGGGACTATCCGGATTTTGAGCACTGCTGCACAAGGTCCGCCTAGAGTGCGCTCACTTGCGACGTTCCAGCATGGCCAGATCGCGATTGCGTCTGCAACGCAGATTTCACCTTCAGGGGAAAATCGCATCATATGGGGACGAAAACCCCCGGGGGGAAAAATTTCCCCTTTACAAAATTTTGGGGGCGGTTGTGTGAGCAGCGGGGCCAAAAAAAAATGGGGTTTTTGCTGCATAGGCGCAGTAAAATCGAATTTTTCGCCGTTTAAAACTTCCCCACTACTGAGGGGGCCTCTAAATAAGAATAAAATTTTTTTTTTAAAATTTTTATGGGGGCAAAATTTTCCGAATGCTTTACAGTTTAACATTTTTTAAAACAGAGTCATAAGTAAAAACCTTTTAAAAAACAAAATTTTCCCCCCAAGGGCCCCCCCTGCTGGTGAAACTTAAAATCTACAATGGGTTTGGGAGTTTCAAATACAGGTGTTTATATACAATGGTTTTTTTTACAATGATGGTCCAGCCTTTTAAAAAATGTGAGGGATGCGGGAGATAGTAATTTTGGGCTACACACACAGAATTACACAAAGAATGACTTTGATTTTAAATTTTTATAGGCCACTGTGAACAAATTTTTTTTGAGGGAGCCCTTTTAAACCACCAAATTGGGGGGTTTTCCCCTAATTTCTTGGGGAAGAGTTTTTCCAGGGAAAAGGGCGCAGCGCGGGGTGAATCTTGGAGTTGGGGGGGGAGGGGGGGTTTTTTTTGCGGGGGTTATCAAGGGGTTCGTTTGCAGAGTTCCCCCGGGGGGGTTAAAACCGATAAATATAAAAAAGGGAAAAGGGATTGGGGGGTGCTGCGCTGTGGAAAAGCTTTTTTGGGGAAAACCCGGAATTGAATTGGATCCTATAATGAATGGGCAGCCCCTGCCAGTGTAATGAGGGGGAATAACCAAAAAAGGGGTTTTTTGGGGCCCTTTTTTTCGTGCGTTTGATAAAATAAAAACCGGGGGGCGAGGGCGGGGTGATCCCCTAGCAGCCAAAATTCCCCCCCTTTTCTCCCCTGCTTCAAAAAACACTGCGGGGCCAAGGCATGGGTTTTTGGGAAAAGGTGGAGGATGAGGGGTCAAAAAACCATCCCTTTTGGGGGCAGTCAGCCAACGTGGTTTTCAAAAAAGGGCTGGGGGAAAATTTCAAAGTACCTGCTGTTCAAAAATTTTTAACTTCCAGAGTCGCGGGCAAAATTTTCATAACCATTAAAAAAATTTTAAATGTATTTACAAAGCACAAAAAGAAAATTTTTGTCTATCCTTTTGTAATGGTATTGTTTTTTTCCTAAACTGATGTTACAGAATTTTGAAAAAAATTTTAAAAATTTTTTTTTTTTAAATTTTTAAATTTATTGTTTTGGGGAAGGCTTTTTTTAAAAAGGGGGTTTTGGGGGGGAGTCAAGGAGGAAAAAAATCGCTCCGAGGGAGGTAGAAATTTTCTTATCAGAAAAGTAGACCAAAAAGGGGGGGTGATAAAAGAAAGGGGGGAATGACGCCTGCGGGGGGCAACGTTTTTTGGGGCCTTTTGGGGCCCCGCAGCACATGGTTTTTTTCATGCTGCGGGGCCCCGAGAAAATGACCGCCGCATCGAACACATTCCACCACGCTGATTTTTGGGGGTGTAAAACCCTCCTGGGGCCCTGGGAAAAACCGGGGACAATTACAAAGCCCCCCTCAAAACCTTTTAAAGGGGGCTTTTAAAAGGGGGAATACCAAGACCCATGGTGCAACCAAAAATTTAAACCCCGCCGAGACAAGCTGCTGCTACTGATTTACAAAGGGGCTCTGGGCGGCGAGGCAGTGGAGACAGCTTGCAAAAAAAGGGGCACAACACGCCTCTGCACAGGGAAGAACATATGTTCCCCCAAAGTGGGGGAAGTTTTGTGGCAGCGCCACCAATGCTACAAAATCCGAGCGGCCCAACAGCAGGGGGGAAAATTTCCGTAAGATGGTTTTTAGACAAAAAGTTTTGCCCTCTCATTACTCTCAGATGGCCTTTTCCCCTTTTTAAATTTTTTTTTCTCTTTTAACTGGATCAAAACCCCAGTTAGCCAGTTGCATTGGGGGGGCTGGGGTTATCTGCTGCCAGTGTATTTTGGGGGGCGTCTTACTGCGGGGGGGGGGTTTACTAAAAAACCCTTTTTTTTCGGGTTAAACCCCCCATAATGTAGAAAGGCTTTTTTTTTTTGAAAATTTTAAATAGGAGGATCTCGCCTGAATTTTTTCCTTTTTCCGGGGTTTAGATTTTAATAAAACCCGGGGTTTGGAACGTTTTCATGTCCCCCCTTTTTTTCTCTTTCTACCCCTGAGCTTAAATCCCCGGGGGACAACACTGCCAGTTGCTGCTCAGAAGTGTTGTGTCCACGACCCCAAACACAAGCCTTTTTAAATGGGGTTCAGTAACGCCTGTGTTCCCCTGTGGGTCCGGCAAAAATTCTGCAACCCCTTGCACACCCTGTTTAAAAAAAAAAGAAATGTTAAAGTGGCTAGTGCTACCATAGATATCAGGCTACACCCCCCTTTTTTTTTAAAATGTAAAACAAGTGAAAGTCCCCCAAAAATTTAAAACCTTCAATGTTAGTGTTGGTAAAAAACGTAATAAATAAAAATTTGACTTTTTGGCAAAAATTTTCCCATTCTAACACAAAAAACTTTTACAAAAAAATATTATGCAAAGGGGGATGATGGTAAACCCCTTTCACTCCAAAATTTTTTCCCCCAACCCCAATCACATCATGCCCCAAATGCTGAAAATTTTGGGGAATGCAAAAGGGTTTTTAAATTTGACAACAGGGGCAGTGCAAGGTTACCCCTTTTTTTTTCGGGGGTTTTAAAAAAAAAGCATAAAGAAAAAATAAAAATTTTAAAAGTTGATTAAGGGACATAAAAGAAAACCTTTTAAAATTTTTGAAAACCCCAAGGGGGGGTTTTGGAAATTCCTCTTCAACATTACTTTATTTTTGTCATTTGAAAAAAAAACATTTTTTTGTTTTAAAAATTAAAAAAAACCCCTGTTCAGTAGCTGTAAAAAGGCCCCCTTTTTTTACTTCTATTTTGTTTCCCCAACCCCAAGTATTTTTTTCGGATGGAAGCGCGTCACACTTTTTGATTTAGATTTTTTTTTTAAAGGAATGTAGCCCCCCTTTTGGGGAAAATGAAAAGGTGAGCCCCTGAACACGTCAGCAAAAATAAAAGCAGCAGGGGTTGAAAAAAATAAAGGAGCGTGACCCCGCCTAAAAAAAATAAAAAACACAGATTTTAAATGAACACTGAAACAAAAATTTGGGTCCACAATTTTTCCTTTTTTTAAAAAGGGGTCCCTTTTTTTTTTGTATTTCTTAAAAAAGGGGGGGGGGGGGGGGGGGGTTTGGGGGGGGTGGGGTTTCCCCAAAAACCTTTTTAAAAAGTATTGTATAGGGGTGGAAGCGCGTCAAACTTTTTGATTAGAATTTTTTTTAAAAATTTGGAAAAAGCAAAAACCAATTGGGGTAAAAGAAAAGGTGGCCACTGAAAAACCCCTCAGCAGGGGGAAAAACCCGCAGTTTTTTGAAAAAAGAAAATGGAGCGTAAAACCCGCCCCTCAAAAAAGTAAAAAAAAAGACTGAAGGGAACCCCTGAAACACAACTGTCCAAAAAACGGGGGAAAACTCCTTTTTGTACTTCTATATTTTTAACCCAAATTTTATTGTATACGGAGGGAAGGGGCTTACCTAATAGATTAGATTTTTTTTTAAAGGAAAAAGTAGCAAAACCAATTTTTAGATAAAAAAAAAGGATGAGCCATTTTAGACCCCGGGGGAGAGTACAAGCAGCAGTGCTTGAACAAGTAACTGGGGGCGTGATCTGCACTAAAAAAAATTTAAAAAAAACAGACTGAATTTTAACACTGAAACACAACTGTCCAAAAACTTTTTAAAATCCTTTCTGTATTCTAAGTTTTTTTCCCAACCAAGTATTGAAAACGGAGGGGAACGCGTACCCCTAATGATTAGATTTATTTTAAAATGGAATTTTGCAGAACCAATTGGGATAAATGAAAAGGAGCCACTGAGAAAACCTCAGCAGAGTAAACAGCAGTGCTTGAAAAAAAAAAGGGGGGGGCTGCCCCTAAAAAAGAAAAAAAAACAGACAAAAATGAACACGAAACCCCCAATGTCCCCAATCGTGAAAAGCTCCTTTCTGTACTTCTATAGTGTTTGAAACCCCAATTTTTTGTATACGGAGGGGAAGGGGCGCCCCACAATAGATTAGATTTTTTTTTTAAATTTTGGGGGGGAGCAAAACCCCAAATTGGGATAAATAAAAAAAGGTGAGCCACTGAGACACGCTCACAAGTAAAAAACACAGTTTGAAAAATAACTGGCCGTGATCGCACTAAAAAAGGGGAAAAAAACAGACTGAAGTGAACACGGGGAAAAAAACTCCCCCCAAAAATTTGTAAAAAACTCTTTCTGTACTTCTATAAGTTTTTTTAAACCCCAATTTTATTTTTGGGGGTGGAAGCCGTCCCATAAAAGTTTTTGATTTTTTTTAAAGGGAAAATTGCCCCCCCCCCGGGTTAAATAAAAAAGGGAGCCACTGAACATTTTAGCAGGGGTAAAAAACAGCAGTGCTTGAACAAGTAACTGGAGCGTGATCTGCACTAAAAAAAATAAAAAAAACCCGACTTAAGTGAACACGGGAAAAACAACTGCCCAAAAAAACTGTGAAAAGTCCTTTCGTATTTTTTATATTTTTTTTCAACCAATGTTTTTTAAAAAGGAGGGGAACGCCAAAAATAATAGTTTTTAAAAATTTTTTTAAAGGGTTTTAGCAAAACCCAAATTTGGGGATAAAAAAAAAAGGGGGCCCAAATGAAAAACGCTCGCAGAGTAAACAGCAGTGTTTAAAAATTTTAATGGGCGTGATCGCACAAAAAAATTTTAAAAAAACAAAACTGAAGTGAACCCCTAAAAAAACAATGTCCCCCAATTGTAAAAAAAACCCTTTCTGAAAATTTAATGTTTGAAACCCTTTTTTGGGGATACGGATGGAACCCCTTTACACTAATAGATTTGATTTTTTTTTAATAAATGGGGCTGCACCAATTCCACTAAAAAAAAAAAAAAAAAAAAAAAAAAATGACCGTGCTTTTTCCTAAAAAAGCGGGGGTTTTCAGAGCAAAGCGCGCACCTTTTACTGTCACACACAAAAACCCTTTCACAGAGCGTTTAAAAAAAACTTTAAAATGAAGCTTTAACACAGCCCCGGTTGGAAACTAGCCTGCCTCAAAAAACGTTTTTAAAAAAATCGCAAAATTTCCCCAAATGTCCCCCCGATTTTGCACAGCGCGTTTGGGCCCAAAAGATTTTTCAGCCAGTGACGCTAAAATGGCTTTTGGCGGCCCCCTTTTTTTTGCATTCTGACATCATTTCGCAGCCCCCAACACAAACCCCCGCCATTAGTTAGATGACCGCAACTTACGGATGTTTTCCCCCACTTGTAGGATTTTTCCCACTTTTGGGACTAAAATTTTCATTGCCTCCAAAAAAATTTTGGGAACTTCCCCTTCCGGGGAACATATTGAAAAAAAATCGGAAAATTTTTTTTTTCGGAAAATTCCCCTTTTAAGCGAAAATCGGGGGTTAAAACCATACTTTTTGGTTTCGGAATGCCCCCAAAACTAGTCACTACACCTTACAAAATTAGTACACACTTTCAGCTCAGGCCTGAAACCCCCCAGCTTTTAATTTAAAAGGGACCAAAGAAGGTGTCTTCGAACACAGACAGACGTCGCTTGTGGGACAAGGGGGTTTTCCGGCCCCCAAAAGGAGTCTCCGGGGGTATGACCCTTTTCTCGTCTGGGTGCTCGATGCCCCCGGGCCCCGGGGGTTTGTCCCCTGTGAGAATCCATGCGGATAGCTGCAAAAAGGGGGGGAAAACTCTAAAAATCTGGACGTTGGATTTTCCTTTAACAAAAGGGGCCCCGCAAACCCCCCGCTGGTAACTACTGAACATATTGGTTGTTTTGGGGACAGGTTTGGTTAGAGTCTGCCCCCGATAGAGAGGAAAATCTATCTAAGTAGTAATTGCGGGGACAAGCCCAGGGCTTTGTTTTGTTTTGTTTTGATTATGTTCTGTTTGCTGTGGACTTTAAAAAAAATTGGTTGCGGCCGTTTTTACCAAAAATGCGTCTGTGAATGAACTGTTTCCGTGCCACTCCTTTCTACCCCGACGGCGTCCCAAGCTATATCCCCTGAAAAGCTTACAAACATAATGCCCTCCAAGTGATGTTGCATATGTGTGGGGTCGAGAGGAATAAACTCCTTAGTTGGTAAGGTTGGCTAAGTGGGACCAGTTAAAAATTGAAGAGCACAAATTTTCCTTTAATTATGCCCGACAAAATGTTTTTCTAGTAGCAGATCTCAAGTAATTTTTTTAAAATGCATATTTTTTAAAAAAATTTCTCACAGTAAGTGTAACGTTGGTGGGTGTAAAAAGCATTACACCACGGCCGGATTCCCTGAAAAGAGTGACAAGTGGTTACCTATTTCCTACACCTCTGAAGGTGAGGTTGGCCCTTGGGCGCGGAATAGCCACCAGGGGCCGTTCTAGTGCAATGTCCGGCCCTTTGCAGCAGCTGCTCAAGGTCAGAGCGGTATGCAAGATACAAAGGGGCGAGTCAAAAGATATCAGATGTTCCAGGTTGGGAAAGGCACACAGGTTTTTTATACAGCCAATTTAGGGGGGGGAAAAACAGACAACGAGAAGACAAGCCAGTAACGGGAGGAAAAAAAACAACAAAACACCTTGACTGGGAACTAATGCTAACAACAAAAGGAATGTTGGCTTAAAAAAGTTGAGGAGGGAAGAGCTGCCTAAATAATCCCACCTGAACGGTAGGCTGGAGAAGACAAACCCTGCGACACAGTAGGGAAATAAATCCGGGCAGGATTTGCCTGCCCCCTATAGCTAGGTTGGAGCGAAGGGATATACAGTAAAGTTTTAAGTGCGATTGGCTCAGTACGGGGGCCCCTTAACATAGAGTGCTGCAAAAAGTGGCAAACACATGAGTATGGCCGCGCTGAGAAGGCATGCAAAGTCGCTGGTTGTGACAGTAGGTAACACGATTTTCAATATCAAAGTTTAAAATAGGTAATCAGTGTTTTTTCCCCCCAAATATTTTAAAAATTTCCCATTACTAAAATAAATATTCCTGTTACAAAAAAAAAAAGCAAAAATTCACAAAAAAGGTTCAATTATTGTACTCCATAATTATGGGGATAAAGTAAACCCTTTCAAATTTCCCATTTGCAAATTAAAATTTTTACATATTCAGATACTGGGTATCCAAAATTTTAAATAAACAAACTGTTTCCAATCACCACTAACAAGAAAGCATATTACAGCACGTTCCAAATAATTATGCAATTTGGATTTAAGGGGTCATAAAATGTAATTTTTTTGTTTTTCAAAAAAAATTTTTAGTGGTATTGGGGTCCAGGGGATCTTTGGGGCATTGAAATAAAATCTCAAAACCCCTTACAACTAGTTTGCCGGAGAGCCCAATTAAAGGAAACTAATTAAGAAGGACGTCCACATTATTAATCAGGCCAAAGGTTTCCCGAAAATGGGAAGGAAAAGGTAAGGGAAAAAATTAGATAGTTTCCCTAAAATCTAAAGGGGACATTGTTTTGTGAAGGATACAGAGCACAGATCAGTTTGTGCAGAAAAAAGGCATAATGAGTAAGGCTTCTGCCAGACAAATTAATTGGATAAGAAAGCAGCTGCTAAAATATCATTTTCAAAGCACAAAAGGGTTTTTTGAAGCTGAGTCTCCAGAGGCTTGCAGTTGTGCTAAACCTACTATTCGGCATCCATAAAAAGTGCCAAGGCGAAAAAGGTTCACTGGGTCCAGACATACATTGAACAATTTTAAAACATTCTTGTTTTTTTTGATTTGGGCCATGCAACCCTGCACATCCAAAAGTGTAATAAATAAATTGGAACACAGAATATAAAAATTTGCTTTTAAAACAAGATGAAAATTTTCTTTTTTTTCCCGCTGATTTAAAATTCTTTCTTTCCCTTTTCCCCGAATTTTATTTTTGGATATTAAGAACAAAATTTGGGGAAAGCAAGAACGCAAAACCCCTTGGGGGACTTTTGGGAAAAAATATGATATTTTTGTAAAAAGGGCAGCATTTTTCGGGTTTTTGGGATAAGGAAAATGAAACCCCCCCTTTAAAAAAACAAAAATTTTCCCCAAAAATTCCCCCAAATTTTCCCCTTTTTGGCCCCGGGTCACCTTTTTTAAAAAAAAGGGCGGTGCTATGCGAGAAAAAAATAGTCCCCCGGGGCCAAAATATAAACCCCTCTACAAACCCCAAAAACCCCCTTTTCCTGTCTGCTTTTCACCCCCTTTTTTTTTCCCTAGATTTCAAAAAATTAAAAAGGGACAAAACAAAAAATTTTTTAACTTTCCCCTTTTTTCTCGACCCCCCCCCCCCGCCTATCCATTAAAGAAATGTTGCTACTCCCCACCCCCGTTCGCTCCCCTTGGGGAAAATTTTTACTTGATCGTCTTCAAACCAAAATTTAAACCCCCTTTCCCCCCCCCGCCAACTAAAAATCAAAAATTTTTCCCCCAAAACTGTTTTTCCTTCCCCAAAATTTTTAAAAAAACCCCGCCCCTGCATCATAAACTCCCCCCTCCAGTATGCAACCCTTGCTTTGGGCCCCCTTTTAAAACCTCAATCCCCCAATTTTTTCTAAATCTGCTCCCGAAATCCAAACCCATGCATTCCCCGCCCCCCCCCTCTTAACCCCCGCATCCCCCCCATTACACAAAGACCCAGTACAAAACTCAAACATGGCATAAAAACCCCACCACCCCTGTCTCCTCCATTATTGGCCCGTCCCCTACTTACCTCATGCAACCCCAATTCACAAATTCCTTCTCTACCCCTCTTTCCTTTTCCCACAATCACATAAAGATTTCCTCCAACGCATCCCCCCTACTCTGGAACTTCTCCAAACAATCAACTCTTGCACCCCTGGAAGCTTAAAAAAGGAACCAAAATTTTCCTTTCCCCGACAAGCCAAAAACCGCAGAACCCCAAAAAACCGCTGAACGCCACTCTCCCCACCACTGTTCCACTAGTTTGAGCTTCCCCGATCCGCAAGTATGGGTATCGGCCGATTCGCTTTTTCGGAATTCCGATACAAAATTCCCCGAATTTTTCAATATCGTTCCGGGGAATGGAATTCCAAATTTTTGAGAGGCAATGTGATTTATCACCCAAGGGGGAATCTAAAAAGTGTGGGCAACCGTAATGATGCGGCATTTAAAAAGGGGCAGGGGGATTGGCTGCTAAATGATGCAGAATGCATATAAAGCCCACCCCTTTTAGCGTCACTGTCTGTGAACTCGTTGGGGGGCAAACGCTGCTGTGCTGACTTGAGGGACATTAATATTCGATTTGTTTAAATGGCTTTAGGCAGGTAGTTTACCAACCGTTGTAAAGAAAAAAATTTTTTCCCTGTTGTTTTAACACTCTGTGCAAAGGTGTGGTGTACAGTGCAGGGACGCTGCAGTTTCCTGCATCCCCGCGTTTGTGGAATTCACGTGTCACTTTTTTTTTTTTTTTTTTTATTTTATTTAGTGGAATTGGTCAGTCCATTAATTAAAAAAAAACAAATCTATTAGTGTGGTGTTTTCCTCCGTAAAAAAACATTGGTTGCAAACACTATAGAATACAGAAAGGAGTTTTTTACAGATTGTGGACAGTTTGTTTCAGTGTTCACTTCAGTCTGTGTTTTTTTTTTTTTTTGGGGGCAACACGCTCATTATTTTCAAGCACTGCGCTTTTTCTCTGCTGGCTGCTCAGTGGTATCCCTTTTATTTTTTCTCCAATTTGGTTTTTTACATTTTCCTTTTTAAAAAAAAAAATCTATTATGTGACGCGTTCCTCCTATACAATACATTGGGGTTCAAACACTATGAAGTACAAAAGGGCTTTTCAAAAGATTGGGACAGTTGTGTTTGTGTTCATTCGTCTGGTTTTTTTTTTTTTTTTAGTGCAGATCACCTCCCTTACTTGTTCAAGCACTGCTCTTGCCTGCGACTGTCTCAGTGGCTCATCCTTTTCATTTTCTCCAATTGGTTTGCTAATTCCCTTTTAAAATAAATCTAATTATTGTGGACCCCCTTTCCCTCCGTAAAACAATACATTGGTTGCAAAAAAATATAGGACAGAAAGGACTTTTCACAGATTGTGGCATTGTGTTTCAGGTTTTTTTCAGTCTTGTTTTTTACTTTTTTGAGTGCAGATCACGCTCCATTTTCTTGTTCAAGCCTCTGCTTTACCGCGAGCGTGTCTCAGTGGCTCACCCCTTTTCAATTATCCCCAAATTTGGGTTTTGCTACTTCCTTTTTTAAAAAAACTAATTTTAGTTGACGCCCTTCCCCCCGTTACAAACATTGGTTGCAAACAATATAAATACACAAACGGGCCTTTACGCAGAACAGGGGTTTTTTAATTTTTTAACTAAAATAGTTTTTTTTCAAATGACACAAAATAAGAAAATTTTAAAGGAAAGTCCTAAAACCATTTTTTGCAAATATTCAGGTGTACACATGTCCCTTAATCAAAAATGATTATTTATTTACTTGTATGCTTTTATTAAAAGCAAGAAAAGAAGGTAACCTTCGCACTGCAGCTGTTGTAAAAATTAACCCAAAAATTTGCACTTTTCCCAAATTGCAGCATTTTGGGGTAGTGGTTGGGTTTTGGCAAAGTTATGGGTGAGAAGGTTTCACCACGTACCCAAAAACATAAGTTGCTTTTGTGTTGCCCCTTTGGGAGCATGGGATATCGCCATAATATGTCACAATATTTGTTACAGATTTGTTCCCCCACTAACATTGAATGGTTTTTTTTAAATTTTTCGTTTCATTTTTACAGCTTAAAATAAGGGTTGCCTGATATCTATGTGTAGCCTACCATTTAACATGCATGTTTTTTTTTAAAAGTGGTAGCTAGGTGCAGTAATTTTTCCACACACAACGGGGAACAGCGGCTTACTGAACCCCCATTATATAGTTGTGTATTGGTCGTGGGGACGCACTTTGAGCAGCAACTGGCAGTGTTGTAGCCCCGGGGGATAGCCAGGGGGTTTAAAAAAGCATAACAAGACTGGAAAACGTTGCCAACCGTTTTTTTAATCTGAAACCGGGCAGGGGAAATTAAAAAGGGGGGATCCATGCCTGTTTATTTTTAGAAAAGAAGCCTTCTACATTTTTGTAGGTGTCGCATGCAAGGGGGGGGGGGGTTTGTAAAAACCGCAGTAAAGACCGCTCCGATAATACACTGGCAGCAGATCAACCACACCTCCAATGCTACTGGGGAAGCTCTGGCCCCGTACCGCTTTTAGACACAAAACTTGAATGGGAAAAACCATCTGAGGTAATGAGAGGGCAAGACATGTTCTGTAACCATCTTAAGGAAAAATTGCCTCCGCTGACTGGGCCGCCGGGGGTGTTAAATTTTGGCGCTGCCAAAAATTTTACACATTTGGAACATAGTTCTTCCCTGTGCAAGGGGGTGCTTTGCTCCCCTTGTTTTAGAGCTGTCTCCCTGCCCGACCCAGAGCTGCTTTGTAAAT
>JARQOD010000002.1:356399809-356505756 GCA_033576555.1 Oophaga sylvatica | reverse complement strand
AAACCATTAGATCATGGACAAAGCTATTCGGCTTTGTCTTTGTTAGAAATACATGCTGTACATTAAATAGTGAAAGGAAATAACTTATATTAAGAGATCCTGTTTTTAGTAAGCTTCCAATAACTGAAGAAAAAATATGATTTATCATCTTGATTGAATGGAAAAATAGACAATTCAGCCTCTGTTTCAAGCAAATAGAGAGTAGAATGCTTATGGTTTTGTAGAACGCGAGCTATTACGGAGGGCAAAGTCTTATGTGTGGAGGCACCTCGGCCTCAATGGATAAAAATCCGCACTTCCTTCGCGCATTTTGTCATTTACCTACGAGTGTTCATCAGGATCAGATAAACAGTAGGAAATCTCTCTTTCCACAGGCCGAGGCGTCTGTGATTCTGAGCATGATGGTGTGTTGAGCTGAGCGCGATAAAACCTGCAGCCATCCGTCATCTGCTATCCCAGCTTTTACTTCTCCTTGTAGCATTTGTGCTTTTACTGTTGCACTTCTCTTTGCCTTCCATGGGAAATGATTTGTAATTTCCTTGGCGATACCAAAGCGCTAGCTTTTCTTATATTGATTTTGCAATTTGTCACTAGCATTATATATGCCTCCAGCACAAGGAATATATATATAATTTAAAGAATCTTATCTACTGTTTATACCGTTTTTGAAACAGCGTCTTCATGGCTGTTTTCAGTAGGGGTTAATAAATATAACTTGTAACCGATAGCGGACTCTTTATTTTTTTATTCTTTTTTAAGAAAGCCATTTTCCTCTAAAGAAAAGAGACTTGCTTGTAAAACTCTCAGGCGCACTTTCTGATGTTCTATCTAATGCTTGTTTCAAAGGCAATACGATTCTTTTGATATGTTATAATAGCTGAAAATACTCTTGTAAAGCTCAGACTATTAGTGAGCCCCAACAGTAAATTCTAACATAATAAAATAATAATGGTGAACATAACTGCATCATATTCAGTCTCGGACTGGCCCACAGGAGAACAGGTAAATCCCCTGGTGGGCCCCTGTGCAAGAGTAGCCCTTCACTCCTTACATGAGCAGTAGATGTCACAATACACTTTATTCACTATGTATATACAAAGGCAATATTTCATCATTCGTTCAGCAAACTACCCAGTTTATTATTATGTAGAAGCAGAGATACAATTGTGAATTAGATTAGTGTAATATTTGTATACATGATTTAATCGAACATAAAATCTAGAAATTAATATTTTAACCAGATATAGTTGCCTCACTCTCTATTAGTCTGCAGCATTTTCTGCATGATCTTGAGACAGTTTTGTAGAAATCCTGCAGAAAACATGGTTTCATTTACAGCTGATGGCCTGGTTCAGTCCAAGGAGCTTAGTGATATTTTATCCTACTTCACATACAGCACAACAGGAAGGCTGATGCTTCAGTCAAGTATCTTATCTTAAGGTACTGCCACACTAAGCTATCCCGCTAGCGATCTCGTTAGCGTTGCATACTAATGAGATCGCTAGCGGGATTGTTTCTATATCGCTAAATGCTGCCGCATTTAGCGATATAGTTAACGACGCTATCGCCGTTAGCGATCTTCTTAACGACTTTAGCGGTACAAAAGTACCGCTAAATCGCTAAGAAAAGGTGCCACACAGCGATTAGATACTTACCCAGCGGGAGCGCCGGCGAGAAAATAGGGTCCGGAGCGATTCCAGCGACGAGCGAGATCACAGCAGGAAGCTCGTCGCTGGAAGCTGCCGCACTGAACAATATCGCTAACGGGATCGCTAAATAGTGACGTTTTTTAGCGATCCCGTTAGCGATATTGTTTAGTGTGGCATACCCTTTACAGCCAAACAGAGGACAATAGGGAAGAAAATGAGGGCATGGTTAATTTCTGACACACAAAGAAAACTTTTTTCAATATATTACACAAGTATGAATGTAATATAGCACAAAATAGGGTCAAAGAAAAAGAAAGGATTAAAGGGGTTGATCCATGAACAAAGTTATTTTAATTAACAGATGTTCGAATAAAAATAAAATTCACAATTGGATGTGTTAAAAAAAAATGTTCCTGTGCTGAGATAATCTTATAAATGTGCCCCTGCTGTGTGCTGTGTAATGGCTGTGTCTGACCGTATGGAGATATGGTCTGATTATACCATATCTACTGGGCAGGGGAGGAAGCAAAAGAGAGTATACAGACAGGACAGAAGGTGATCACATCTCCTGGACAGGAGAGGAAGCAAAAAAGAGTATACAGACAGGATAGCAGGGGATTCCAGCTCCCTTTAAGGGAGGAAGAACGATGATATATTTTTGTGCATTTTTATGTTTAGTGTTTTGTTAGCAAGTTAAAAAGAATCTGTCACCAGTGGTATGGGTGGGGTTTTACAGAGCCCAGCAGATGTGCAGAAGATAAAACAGTGATTTTATCAAAGCTGCATCAAGCAGCCCTTCTAGTGACACACCTTTGGAATTAGGATAAATTTCACTTTCCCCCAAATAAACAGTAATAGAAAATTACAAATATTCATAAGTGCATCTCTCTGCTACTCTTGGTATGTCCACTGGCTGCTGCAATACCATAACCCATCTTTCCTGATCCCAATCACGCTGCATCTCTCTGCTACTCTTGGTATGTCTACTGGCTGCTGCAATACCATAACCCATCTTTCCTGATCCCAATCACCCTGCATCTCTCTGCTACTCTTGGTATGTCTACTGGCTGCTGCAATACCATAACCCATCTTTCCTGATCCCAATCACCTGCATCTCTCTGCTACTCATGGTATGTCCACTGGCTGCTGCAATACCATAACCCATCTTTCCTGATCCCAATCACCCTGCATCTCTCTGCTACTCTTGGTATGTCCACTGGCTGCTGCAATACCATAACCCATCTTTCCTGATCCCAATCACCCTGCATCTCTCTGCTACTCTTGGTATGTTCACTGGCTGCTGCAATACCATAACCCATCTTTCCTGATCCCAATCACCCTGCATCTCTCTGCTACTCTTGGTATGTCCACTGGCTGCTGAAATACCATAACCCATCTTTCCTGATGCCAATCACCCTGCATCTCTCTGCTACTCTTGGTATGTCCACTGGCTGCTGCAATACCATAACCCATCTTTCCTGATCCCAATCACCCTGCATCTCTCTGCTACTCTTGGTATGTCCACTGGCTGCTGAAATACCATAACCCATCTTTCCTGATGCCAATCACCCTGCATCTCTCTGCTACTCTTGGTATGTCCACTGGCTGCTGCAATACCATAACCCATCTTTCCTGATCCCAATCACCCTGCATCTCTCTGCTGCTCTTGATTATCCCCCATCCTCTGGAATTCTTTGCCCCAACACATCCAACTATCAACCACATTTGGATCCTTCAGACGGAACCTGAAAACCCACATCTTCAGGAAAGCCTACAGCCTGCAATGACCCTGCTACCTCCTCACCACTACTGGAGATATCGCCTCACCAACACCAGAGCTACTGCAACCCCTCAACCTACTGTCTCCTTCCCCACCATCCTGTAGAATGTAAGCCCGCAAGGGCAGGGTCCTCCCTCCCCTCTGTATCAGTCTGTCATTGTTAGTTTGTTTACTGTAAGTGATATCTGTAATTTGTATGTAACCCCTTCTCATGTACAGCACCATGGAAACAATGGCGCTATATAAATTAATAATAATAATAATAATAATAATAATAATAATAAGTACTGATAATGTATTATTAATAATAATAATAATAATAATAATAATAATGATAGCTAAGTTAGACAGGATTCTGAGATGCAAATCTTAGGAGAATAATTGTTAACAAGTACAGGTATACAGAAATGAGTAAATCACTTTCCCAAATCTAGGAGATAAGGAAAAAATAACATTGGGCATGTTAAGTGTATGTGCACACGTTGCGGATTTTGTTGCAGATCCACAGCGTTTTTGGACGTGTGGAATTGCACCAAATCCGCAATGTAGTGCACAACCAATGTTAATCTATGGGAATTCCTGAATTGATGTGCACATGCTGCAGAAAAATCCGCACAGATTCGCAGAGTTTTATTTTCTGCAGCATGTCAATTCTTTTTACGGATCTGCAGCGTTTCTGCACCCATTGACTTCCATTGAGTCAGTCAAATCTGCAGCAAAACCGCAGGTGTAAAAAGATTTGCGGATTTGCTGCAGATGTGCATGCAAAAAACGCTGCAGAAAAGCAGGAGGAAGAGTGTGTGGGCGAAGAATATGTGTCTGTGGAGAAAATGTGCGTGTCTGTCTGCAGGTGTATTTGTGTATCTGTGTTTCTGTATGTGTCTGCGGGTGTGTGCACGGCTGTGTGTTTGTGTGCGGGTATCTGTGTGTAGGCAGGCATTGTCCGATGGGTCTACTAGTCGCATCCGGCTATGTCTGCTGATACATAGAACAGTCACTGCATTAGCTGATGATGGGATAGTAGTCCCATCATCCGACTACTGTGTTCAATAGTTAAAAAAAAATAGTTACGTATACACATACAGTACACATACTCACCAAACACCTAGTCCCCGATGCCCTCGATTGCCTGCAAAAAAAAAAATAATAAACCAACATAAATACTCCCTGTTCCGATGTAATCCATTTAATAACGAGTGTCCCACGACGATCTCCCGTGTAGAGGGGTGACCGCTCTACAGGGGCCTCCGGTGATACAGTGACAGGAGGTATTCTCCCACAGTGTATCACTCTGCCGCCTAGATGTCACCGGAGTTCATCCTGTCACTTGCGGCACCGCTGTATGGGAAAATTCTCACGCAGCAGTAATGCCGTAAAGTGAGAGCACGATCTCCGATGAACTACACTGTGGCAGTATTATCTCCGGTCAGTGTGTCATCGGAGGCCCTGTAGAGCAGTCACATCTGCAGATGTGACTGCTCTACATGGGAGATCTTTGTGGGACACTCGTTATTAAATGGATTACATCAGAACAGGGAGTATTTGTGCTGGTTTATTATTTTATTTTTTTGCAGGAGATCGAGGCATCGCAGGAATTAGGCGTAAAATAAATATGGCAAACTGTGTTGTGTTTTATTTCATTAAAAGACTTTATTCTGGCTGTGTCTTTAACAACTATAAGATTAGTAATGGAGAGGTGTCTTATTGACACCTCTCTATTACTAACCTGTGGTCCTGATGTCACCTTACAATACAAAGGTGACATCAACCTCACAACTATTGCCCCACTTGTAGGAAGAGAGAGGCTAAGCGCCAGAATTGATGCATCGAAGAGATGCGCCATTTCTGAAGCAGCTGAGAGCTGGCGTTTTTAGCCACGAAGGGGCCAATATCCATGGTCCCTTCCTAGGCTATTAATATCAGTCCGCAGCTGTCTGCATAGCCTTTTCTGCCCAATAATTATAGGGGAACCCTACGTCATTATTTTTGGGGCCCCCTATGTTAATAGCCAGTAAAGGCTAAATATATAGCTGTAAGCTGATATTAATAGCCTGGGAAGATCCATGGGTATTACCCCCTTCCCAAGCTATAAACATCTGCCCCCAGTCACTGGCTTTCCCTATTCTGGTTTTGAAAATTGCTCGGGAGCCCACACCAATTTTTTAAAATTAAACAGATATTGCGTTTAAGGCCATGGTCACATTTGCGAGAAACTCGCACGAGTCTCGCACCTCAATACTCGGCACTGCAGCCAGCACTCGGGACCAGAATGTGCGACTGCATGTACCGTATATACTCATGTATAAGCCGACCCGTGTATAAGCTGACCCCCCTAGTTTTGCCACAAAAAACTGGGAAAACTTATTGACTCGCGTATAAGCCTAGGGTGAAAAATGATTATGCCCCCATATGATGCTCCACAGATTATGCCCCCATATGCTGCAAAGATTATGCCCAATATGCTCCAGATTATGCTCATATGTTCTACAGATTATGCCCCCATATGCTCAGATTATGACCCATATGTTCCACAGATTATGCCCCCATATGCTCCAGATTATGCCCCATATGTTCCACAGATTATGCCCCCATATGCTGCATATTATGCCCCCATATGTTCCACAGCTTATGCCCCCATATGCTCCAGATTATGCCCCATATGTTCCACAGTTTATGCCCCCATATGCTCCAGATTATGCCCCCATATGTTCCAGATTATGCCTCATATGCTCCATATTATGCCCCATATGTTCCACAGCTTATGCCCCCATATGCTCCAGATTATGCCCCATATGTTCCACAGCTTATGCCCCCATATGCTCCAGATTATGCCCCCATATGCTCCAGATTATGCCACATATGTTCCACAGCTTATGCCCCCATATGCTCCATATTATGCCCCCATATGCTCCATATTATGCCCCATATGCTCCATATTATGCCCCCATATGCTCCATATTATGGCCCATATGCTGCACAATTATGCCCCATAGTATAGGCCTCATATGCTGGCTGCTGCAAAAAAAAAAAATGACATACTCACCTCTCGTCGCTGGGGGCCAGGTGCCGGTGTCCTGAGCAGGCGGTGACAGTGGCGCAATATGGGGGACAGGTGCCGGTGTCACCGCTCGCTCAGGACCCCGGCACCTGAGATATTTACCTGTCCTCTCTGCACCGCTGCGCTCCCTCGGTCTGACTCCTCCGGCTGTGAATGATCTAGCAGGGGGCGGGTCGCGCACTAATGACATCATCGCGCCCTCTGCCTGAACATTCACATCCAGGACCGAGGGAGCAGCACGCAACGGTGGCACGGGGACAGGTAAATATAGCTATACTCACCCCTCCGCCGCGTATCTCTGCAGCCTCTCCTCTTCTCCCAGCGCTCTCCGCAGCGCTTCAGTCCTGCAGCGGTCATGTGCTAACGCTCATTAAAGTCATGAATATGTGCATATTCATGACTTTAATGAGCGGTGCCATGTGACCGCTGCAGGAAGGAGCCGGAGATCGTGGGAGAAGCAGGGGGGCTGCAGAGACCGGGCCTGCTGAGGGGTGAGTATGATCCAACACCCCCGCTCCCCCTCCCCGCCGACCCCCGTATATGACCCGCGTATAAGCCGAGAGGGGGACTTTCAGCCCTAAAAAATGGACTGAAAATCTCGGCTTATACATGGGTATATACGGTGTTTCTATGCAGCTGAACGCTTAGGTCCGAGTGCCAGCAGCAGTGCCAGATATTGAGGTGCGAGACTCGTGCAAGTTTATCGCAAGTGTGACCCCGATCTAACACAGATTTTGTGTGTGTGTGTCTTTATTTAACTCTTTATTTACTGTTTTATTATGTTCATTGCACACGATAATGTGTGCAAACTGTAAAGAGCTGCGGAATATGTTAGCGCTATATAAAAATAAAGATTATTATTCATTATCTATCTATCTATCTATCTATAGATATATCTTTTTTTTCTTCAAAGAAGAATTGGCTGGACGCCATGTCGCGTTTGGAGAGCCCCTGATGTGTCTAAACAGTTTAAAACCCCCCACAAATGACACCATTTTGGAAACTAGACCCCTTGACTAACTTATCTAGATATGTGGTGAGCACTTTGAACCCCTAAGGGCTTCACAGAAGTTTATAACGTAGAGCCATAAAATTCAAAAATCATATTTTTTACACAAAAATTATCTATTTACCCCTAATTTTTATTTCCCAAGGGTAACAAGACCACAAAAGTTATTGTGCAATTTGTTCTGCTTACGCTGATACCCCATATGTTGGGAAAAACCACTATTTGGGTGCATGGCAGAGCACAGAGGAGAAGGAGGAGCACTTTTTCAAAGCAAAATTGGCTGGAATTGAGGTTAGATGCCATGTCGTGTTTGGAGAGGCCCTGATGTACTTAAACATTGGAAACCCCCCACAATTGACCCTATTTTGGAAACTAGACCCCCAAGGAATTTTTCTACATGTGTGGTGAGCACTTTAAACCCCCAAGTGCTTCACAGAAATTTATAACGCCTGGGCATGAAAATAAAAAAATCATATTTTTTCAACAAACATGATCTCTTAGACCCCAATTTTTTATTTTCCCAAGGGTAACAGGAGAAATTGGACCCAAAAAGTTGTCCAATTTTTCCTGAGTACACTGAAACCCCTATGTGAGAGAAAACTACTGTATGGGCACACGGTGGGGCTCGGAAGGGAAGTAGTGAAGTTTTTGAATGCAGACTTTAATGGAATGGCCTGCGGGCATCATGTCGCGCTTGGAGAGCCCCTGATGTGCCTAAACAGTGGAAACCACCACAAGTGACCCCATTTTGGAAGCTAGACCCCCCAAGGAACTTATCTAGATGTGTGGGGAGAACTTTTAACCCCCAAGTGCTTCACAGAAGTTTATAACGTAGAGCCATAAAAATAAAAAATAATATTTTTCTATACAAAAATATTTTTGCCCCCAATTTTAATTTTCCCAGGGGTAACAGGAGAAATTGGACCCCAATAGTTATTGTGCAATTTGTCCTGAGTATGCTGATACCCCATATGTGGGGATAAACCACTGTTTGGGCGCATGGCAGAGCTCAGAATGGAAGGAGCACCGTTTGACTTTTTCAACGCAGAATTGGCTAGAATTGAGATCAGACGCCATGTCACATTTGGAGAGCCTCTGATGTGCCTAAACAGTGGAAACCCCCTAATTCTAACTCCAACCCTAACCCCAACACACCCCGAACCCTAATCCCAACCCTAACCATAACCCTAACCACAAACCATAACCCTAACACACCCCTAACCCTAATCCCAACCCTAACCCTAATCCTAACCCTAACCCTAATGGGAAAATGGAAATAAATACATTTTTTTAATTTTATTTTGTTTCCCTAACTAAGGAGGTGATAAAGGGGGGTTTGATTTACTATTTATAGTGGGTTTTTATATTGGTTTTTAAGATTGGCAGCTGTCACACTCTAAAAGACGCTTTTTATTGCAAAAAATTGTTTTTGCATCACCTCATTTTGAGAGCTATAATTTTTTCATATTTTGGCCCACAGAGTCATGTGAGGTCTTATTTATTGTGGGACGAGTTGACGTTTTTTATTGGAACCATTTTTGGCCACATGACATTTTTTGATTGCTTTTTCTTACGTTTTTTGGGAGGCAGAATGAACAAAAAGCATAATTCATGAATTTTTTTTTTGAGGGGGCGTTTATACCGTTCCGCGAGTGGTAAAATTAATAAAGTAGTTTTATTCTTCAGGTTAGTATGATTACATTGAAACCTCATTTGTATTTTTTTATGTTTTGGCGCATTTATAAAATAAAAACTATTTTATATAAAAAAATAATTATTTTTTCATCGCTTTATTCTGCTAGCTGTAACTTTTTTTTTTTTCGCTGATGATGCTGTGTGGCAGCTTGTTTTTTGCGGGACAAGATGACGTTTTCAGCAGTACCATGTTTATTTATATCTGTCTTTTTGACCGCGTGTTATTCCACTTTTTGTTCATTTGTATGATGATAAAGCATTGTTTTTTGCCTTTTTTTTTTAAGGGGTTCACTAAAGGGGTTAACTAGTGGGACAGTTTTATAAGGCGGTTCGTTACAGATGCTGCAATACTAAATATGTGTACTTTTATTGTTTTGTTTCTTATTTACATAATAATAATGTGTTTATTGGGGACATTTTTTTTAATTAATTTAGGGATTTTTTAAAAACATTTTTACACATGTTTATTTTTTTTTTACATTTTTACATTTGTACACATGTTTATTTCTTTTTTTTTTTTTTACATTTTTACATTGTGCCAGGGTGGGACATCACTATATAGTGTCAGATCGCTGATCTGACAGTTTGCAGAGCACTGTGTCAGATCAACGATCTGACAGGCAGTGCAGGAGGCTGGCCAGTGCCTGCTCTCAGCAGGTACTGACAAGCCACCTCCCTGCAGGACCCGGAAGGACCCGTGGCCATCTTCGATGCTTCCCTAGACCACCGGAACGCTGCGATCATGTTTGATCGCACTGTGCCGGGTGTTGTGAATGGACTTGAAATGAGTTCTGAGCAGAGGCTCCCTCTGGTGGTTACAAGCGGTACTGGACTGTCCAGTGAAGATTGTGAGGATTGGGAATCAGGTGTTACTGACTGGTCTTATATAAGGGAGTCGCCTTCCCATCAGGGTTGCCGGTGATCAATTGTTCTGGTCTCAATCCTTGATTCCTGTTTCCTTTGTAGCCTGGTGTGTCGTGTCTGCATCTCCTGCTAACAGATAAGACATTTTCTTCTTTTTGTTTTTTGTGCTTGATTTTTGCATTTTGTCCTGCACTTCTGTGGGGGCCTTCAGGGTCCCCTCCGGGGGCTTTTGCCCTCTCAGTTTAGTTCAGCCACTGATGTTTGTACATTTGCTTTTTCCAGTTTTTTCAGTGGCTGCTGTTTTGATTTTGTTACACCAGAGAACTAATTTAGGTGGTAGAGGTCGTGTGATCTCAGGTGTTTTTGAAATTAGTAGAGTTGGTGCTTTTCAGGGTTTTTTGGGATTGCAGTAAGTGCCCTTCCTATCCTTTTCTATTTAGGTAGTTTGGGCCCCAACGTTTGCTCATACTATTTTCTGTCTGTGTCAGTATTTCTTCTTGTCTAACCGCCATTACATGTTTGGGGTCTTTCTATGTTCTTTGGGGATCTGCTCCGGGGCAGATAGCTTTCCTCTTTCTATCTTTAGGTGTAGTTAGTTTCTCAGGCTGTGACGAGGCGTCTAGGACCAACGTAGGAACGCTCCACGGCTGCCTCTAGTTGTGGTGGTTAGTCAGGGTACTGCAATCTCATAGATTCCAACTGCTCTGGTGTATTGCCTTTTTTACCTGCACTCCTCAGCTACCGAAACATAACAGCGGGGGTTAAAGCTCCAGAAGCAGTCCATGACCGCTCCTGATACTTAGTGCCAGGTGTCAGCTGTGAGAATTTGCTGACACCCAGCCACGATCGGCCACGCTCCCACTGTGAGAACGGCCGATCGCATATGACGTACTATCCTGTCCAGGGTAAATAAGGCCCAAGTCATATGGACGAGAAAGTACATCTAAGGTCAGAGAGGGGTTAAATCTTCCACTGGTTTATTATACATGTGGCATAAACCAACGCAAAGAGAAAAGTAAACATGGCCTTTCAGACAAAACAGGAAAACAAAACAAAATGGTATACAGTCTCTGCAGCTCTAGGGATTGGCCTGCTCAGGATATAACAGCCAGTTACAGTACAGTTTAACACAAAATCACTTCTCTGGAGCTGCCAGCTGCAGACCCACTAAAACCTGAATGTCTCTAGAGGCTGACTATTTAATCCCCAGACCACACCCTGGGGTGGAGACAAGATGGACAACCTCCCTCTATGGTTGTCCACAAAAACCCTGCCTTTAAAATGGCTGATTAACCCCTCTAAACACATAGTGTGCTGAAGGAAACAGTTGGGTTTCAAATCACAGAAGCTAATAGCCTCAGTGAAATGTATAACCCCTCCAGCTCTTTGCCAGTGACTTTGTCACAATGTATGTAAAACATAATTTTTTCCCTCAGAATTGAGTGATTCCATATTTTTTTCCCTATGCTTGGTTTTTACTAATAACCATTACTGACTACCACATTTTTTGTCCTTGATTTCTATTAGTGTTTCTTAAAGCCAGAAAGTTGCCATTTGAAATGACTTCAGTTTTGTGCCTTGTCTGTGATTTGTTTTTTTTCAACAAAATAAAATAACTGAATGAACATCCTTCAAGGCCGGTGATTCCATATTTTTTGCCAGGGGTTGTAAATACAGAATTTTTGTACTGTACGTGTCCTTCAACATTAAAATTGCACGGAATTTTGAAAATCACAGGGTCCCTAGACATGTTTATGATATGCAATTCATGAAAAAATTAGAACAAATTTTTCAAAACATCTCAATTAATTTAATATTAAATGTCTCAAGCAGAAATACAGCACTGGCAAAAATTAAGAGACCACTTTCAAATGTTCAGTTTGTCTGATTTTTTTCTTTATAGGTATATTTTTGAGTAAAATGTAAATTGTTCTTTTAGTCTATAAACTTCTGACATGTCCGAATTTCCAAGCACTAAATTTTGTATTTTTTTTCTGACAAAGAAAAATGGTCAAAATAAAAAAAACAGTGCTTGAAGACCTCAAATAATGCGAAGAAAACAAGTTTATAATTATGGTGCAGAGCAATATGGAAATAGAGGCTGGAATGGAGGTCTGTCCTCCTCAGTGTTGATTTGTTTTGGATGCAATCATATCCAAAGATTGAGAACACGTGGGGAATGCCATGAAAAGCACTTCATCTGGGAGCGTAAACATGTCCTAGGAGTGATTTTTTAATGGCCACATGTTTCTTATGCTACTGTAAGCAGACTGTGTGGCCTAAATATCCTATTATTGAGTAGAGTGTCTATGGACTTGTCTATCATCAATCACAAATGGGACGTTATTGGTTGGCAATTGCAAATGGAGCCATCAACAGCGAATCTCGATGATTTGTATTCTAAAGTGCATTCAATGTGTAAGAACATTCCTGAAACAACCAATAATAACCTGATTGATAGCATGCCAAGTAGTGTGGTCTGTGTAGATCATGCATGGCATACATGGTCGATAAGGAATACATTGAGATGATTTGAAAATACACACATATGAGTTCACATATCTCTTATAAGACATCAACGCTGCTACTGAGTTCCAGCAGTGCTACAATATTACCTTGCTACAATTGAGAAATGCTGCAAGAGTGACGTAAATAGATTACTGGCAGATAAAGATCTAGCAAAGGTTATCTTGACTCATAAAACACAGTACTGGGATATCACAGCATACAAAACTATAATTTGACACTTAACTTGACATCACTTGTGCAGTGTTAAATTGGCTCAACCCTTGGGAGTCACAATAACACTTGCTACATCTGTAATTCCACTTTAATTCTATAAAAAGTTGCAACTTGTAGCATTCTTTTGGATGGTAAGTTGTACTGAGTGTTTAAGAAGTAAAGCACAATGTTGTTAGTGACAAAGATGGATTCCATTGTGAAGTCATAAGTAGAGTTGAGCGAATATCTTTGCTTCCCCGCTAATTCGGCAAGCTATACTGCTTGCCGAATAAGCTACAGCTGGAATACGGCTTCCTGGATCACGCCGGTTGAACAGCTGATCGCAGTGTGGAAGTGTTGCTGCTATGTAACTGTCACAGCACATGCATGGAGAGCCCAACACACAGGCTCTCCATGCATGTTCTGTGACAGTGACACAGCCGCAATACATGCAGCTGCGGCGGCGATCAGCTGTTCAGCCAGCGCTATTCAGGAAGTCCGATTCCTGCTGTAGCTTATTCGGCAAACGCTATTCCTTGCCGAATAAGCGGGGAAGCGGGAGCTGTCACATGGGCAGACTCACCAGCGATCAGGACCAGCGAGCACGCTGGTATCCAATGTAAGCATCACGTAACTAATGTACACATCGGGTAACTAAGAACCGCGCGGCACCTAGTTACCTGATATGAACCCTGGTTACCGGCTCCCAGCTTCTGCTGTTGAGCGCTGAGAGCCGGTATCTAGGGTACATATCGGGTAACTAGGTGCCGCGCGGTGCTTAGTTACCCGATGTGTACATTGGATACCAGCGTGCTCGCTGGTCCTGATCGCTGGTGAGTCTGCCCATGTGACAGCTCACCAGCGATCAGCTAACAATGTCCCAGTGATTCCATTCACGTCGTATCGTTGGTGGAATCGCTGGGACATTGAACAGTGTGACGGAACCCTAAGGCTTCTGTGAAAGACCATCTCTCAAGATAAATGGTCAGATATCTTTGTTTGCAGTTGCCCTGAATTCATGGAGCTCAATGAAGACATGACCGAGTAGGTGAAAAGGTTTATCATTCTGAGTTTGTCACAACAAAATGCTCAGTGATGTTGACATGCATATCACTCATGAAGGCTATGTCGGAGCCAGAATTGCATTCACTACATGTACTACCATGCTCATATATGTGAACTGGATTTTTCTTAAAATGCTAGAAAAATGTGACTCCACTGACAGTATTAAATGTACAATGCATACTTAGCAACATTGCTGATGCCAAAATAAAATGTCTTTTTTCCATTCCTACCAAGGAATACCTCAAACCACTCCCCGAGAATGGTCCTCAATCTTAGCAGGACTGACTCCTTTTGATTTGGGTTTATGTAAACACTACCCCTTTTCAGCTTGGGCTGAACCCATTTTTGCCAGAATTGTTTTGGAAAAATTTGTTGATTTGAATGAACTGAATATATTTGCTCTAAATGTTCTAATAGAGATGAGAGGATCTTCCGCGATACAATGTCAGCAATTCAAGTGGAATTTACAGGGAAATTCGATTTGCAAGGATGGTATTTTCAACGAATTGAATGTTTCTTTATGATACACTGGTATCTGTTCAGAGACCAGAGCATAATGAACTTAAGATATTAAAAAAATGAATACTAACCTCACCAGTCACCTGTCCTTTTGTCCTTTAGCCTTTGTATCTGGCCTTTTGGTCCTTGACGTTACTTATTTTCTCCTTCCCAAGTTGCATGCATTCTTTTAGGCTCTCTTAACTCCAGTGACTGATTTTCGGTTTGAAATAACCTCTGATTGTCACCACTGCCATCACTTGGGCAAATCATGTCATAACATCATGACATCAGAATATTTGCCACAACAGCACAGTGCACAGTGACATCCAAGGTTTTCTCCAACTGAAAGACTTGGCCTGGAGTGAAGAATCCAGGAGAGAATGAGCACAAAGGGAGAAGGAGAATGAAGAAGGCCCAAGGACAGAGAGCTGAGGGGGTGATGGGATAGGTGAACAGTGAGGTATTAATTTTGTTTTAACTGGTTATCTACAGTTCAGCAAAATGGCAGTTTATGCTGGCTGCCATTTTTCTGAATTCACAACAAACTAATTGAAAAATATCGATATTTTGGAGAATAAGAATTTTTCACATTCCACTCAAACAAATTTGCTCAACTGAATATGGGATCCTTGCTTTCATTGAGTTGGAATTTTTGTCTGGAAGGATACTGAAGAAAAGTAGTGTGAGTGCTGTAGAGGTTAGTATACAATCTTATATTAAAGCAGGAGTAAACATATTTACTACAAATTCTTGTACCAGAATAATTATAAATTAATGTACTAATAAGGGGATAAACATTTTATCACCTCCAAAATGCCTCTAGCTAGAACTGACAACACCATTCAGTACAGCTGTAAATTGCAATCTTTCAAGGTTCTCAGGTTTACATACTCATCAACTAAAGTCAATTATTTCAGCCTTCTGATGTAAAAAGAAAATAAATAGAATTCTATGGATTTTCAACATTTCAATTCGCAGGAGAACGCAATAAGAGGTTCAGATATAAAGCACTTGTAACAGTTCTTCTGGTAAAATATCGAGTACATAAGTGCCAATCCATATGCCCACAAGATAGAGATAGTCTGTTGGACATGTAGGAGCATGACCGTGCGAGTGACAAGGAGGCCATTAGAGGAGATTGGAAAGCATCATTTAATGTAACAAATACTGTTTTACAAGATTTTATCTGACTGTTTTAATGAGCTGGGAGATTGCCGCAGATATTAGACCATTAGCTAGAGGACATGTTTTGCCAATTTCTCATCCTAATAATATTCTTCCAGCCAAGCCAGGAAGTGCCCTTCAGAACTATATGGAAGAAACTCTTTCCTTGTGTGGGTGTACAACACCCGGGAGGCCATTATATTTTAGCCCATTCCAATTTTATAGCATATGACCTCCTTATGTTGTCACATCCTGAACAAGCTTTCATAGTTCGATGATGGCCAGTTCTCTCTGTACTCACAGTCCTCTAGCTCGGTTGGCAGATCTAATGCATTTCTCCTTCTTCCATTTGTCATTGAAATAGCAAAATAATCTTTTTTCTGACAAGTCTAAAATAATGCACTGTTGTTCCCCCGGCATACTCTGAGTTATATGGAAGGATGATCAGCTTAATAGCTAATTAGAGAATTGGGAAGAAATCCTCCAGAAAATAGCTTGATAGAGGAAATGCTAAAAAATTTAAGATGATATTTATTAAGAATGGTAGAAATAGATATGATTATGCTGCATATGGTAATTAAAAGGACGCATCACAACTGAATGTACGTCATATTAAAATATGCAACGACTAGCGTAATGGATGCTATTCTTTACCAATTCCTGTGAAGGTACTTTGTCCATGTTCTTTCTGATGAATGTACTAAGATTAGCTAAATGGAATGAAAGTCCCTGCATAACAAAAGACAAGTCCTTATAAAAGAAGAGAAGTTTTACAGAAGATCTGCAACAAAGAAATGGCCCTGCACAACCACTCTGTCTAGAATAAAACAACCATGTTCATACAAATGTCAACCTTTATGAAGATTTTCTTACAGTGCAGATAAAATATGCAAATCATTTCACAAGCCACCATGAAAAAAGCTGATGCCTTAGTGGTCAGATGGCTGATGATAACCTGTATGGTATGCCATTGATTTGCATTGTGTGCTATGTAAGGGATCAACATTATTGATGGCTGCTCAGGAACAATGGCACATATTGTATTTGAGTGGAGAAAAATCAATTTCCTTTAACGCCTTTACTCCCAAGGGTGGTTTGCATGTTAATGAACAGGCCAATTTTTACAATTCTGACTACTGTTCCTTTATGAGTTAATAACTCTGGAACGCTTCCATGGATCCTGGTGATTCTGACACTGTTTTCTCATGACATATTGTACTTCATGACAGTGGTAAAATTTCTGTGATATTACTTGCGTTTATTTGTGAAAAAAATGGAAATTTGGCGAAAATTTATAAAATTTCTCAATTTTCCAACTTTGAACTTTCATTCCTTTAAATCACAGAGATATGTCACATAAAATACTTAATAAGTAACATTTCCCACATGTTTATTTTACGTCAGCATAATTTTGGAACCAAAATTTTTTTTTGTTAGGAAGTTATAAGGGTTAAAAGTTAAACAGCGATTTCTCATTTTTATAAAGCCATTTTTTTAGGGACCACATCACATTTGAAGTCACTTTGATAGTCACTATATGATAGAAAATACCCAAAAGTGACACCATTCTAAAAACTTCACCCCTGAAGGTGCTCAAAACTACATTCAAGAAGTTTATTAACCCTTCAAGTGCTTTACAGGATTTTTTGGAATGTTTAAAAAAAATGAACATTTAACTTTTTTCCTAAAAAATGTAATCAGGTTTAATTTTTTATATTTTACCAAGAGTAACAGGAGAAATTGGAACCCAAAAGTTGTACAATTTGTCCTGAGTACGCTGGTGCCCCATGTATACAGGTAAACTAGTGTTTGGGCGCATGGCAGAGATCGGAAGAGAAGGAGCGCCCTTTGACTTTTCTATGCAAAATTGCCTGGAATTGAGATCAGACGCCACATCGCATTCGGAGAGCCCCTGATGTGCCTAAACAGTGGAAACCCCCACAAGTGACACCATTTTGGAAACTAGACCACCTAAGGAACTTATCTAGATGTGTGGTGAGCACTTTGAACCCCCAAATGCTTCACAGAAGTTTATAACATAGAGCCGTAAAAATAAAAAATCATATATTTTTCACAAAAATTATCTTTTTGCCCCCAATTTTATATTTTACCAAGAGTAACAAAAGAAATTGGAACCAAAAAGTTGTACAATTTGTCCTGAGTACGCTGGTGACCCATGTATACAGGTAAACTAGTGTTTGGGTGCATGGCAGAGATCGGAAGGGAAGGAGCGCCCTTTGACTTTTCTATGCAAAATTGCCTGGAATTGAGATCAGACGCCACATCGCATTCGGAGAGCCCCTGATGTGCCTAAACAGTGGAAACCCCCCACAAGTGACACCATTTTGGAAACTAGACCCCTAAGGAACTTATCTAGATGTGTGATGAGCACTTTGAACCCCCAAGTGCTTCACAGAAGTTTATAACTTAGAGCCGTAAAAAATAAAAAATCATATATTTTTCACAAAAAAGATTTTTTTCGCCCCCAATTTTTTATTTTCCCAAGGGTAACAGGAGAAATTTGACCCCAAAAGTTGTTGTGAAATTTGTCCTCAGTACGCTATTACCCCATATGTGGGGGTAAACCACTGTTTGGGCGCATGGCAGAGCTTGGAAGGGAAGGAGCGCCGTTTTACTTTTTCAACGCAAAATTGGCTGGAATTAAGATCAGACGCCATGTCATGTTTGGAGAGCCCCTGATGTGCCTAAACAGTGGAAACCCCCAACAAGTGACACCATTTTGGAAACTAGACCCCTTAGGAACTTATCTAGATGTGTGGTGAGCACAGTGAACCCAAAATGCTTCACAGAAGTTTATAACGTAGAACAGTAAAAATAAAAAATCATATTTTTTCCACAAAAATGAACTTTTCGCCCCAAATTTTTTATTTTCCCAAGGCTAACAGGAGTAATTGGACCCCAAAAGTTGTTGTGCAATTGTCCTGAGTATGCTGAAACCCCACATGTGGGGGTAAACCACTGTGTGGGTGCATGGCAGAGCTCAGAAGGGAAGGAGAGCCAGATTTCCCTGTTATGGGTTGCAAGTGCCATGACCCACTGGGAGAGCTCATGAGGTAACAAAACAGCAGAACCCCATAAGTGACCCCATTGTATGAACTACACCTCAATGAATTCATCTAGAGGTGCAGTGATCATATTGACACCATGGGTGTGCCACAGAATTTTATACCATTGGGCAGTGAGGACAAAATAACTACATTGTTACCACCAAAATTTTGTTATAGCCAAAGATTTTACATTTTCACTCAAGAAATGGGTAAAAATGGTAACAAAATTTGTCCCACAATTTCTACTGAACGTGGCAAAACTCCATATGTGGCTGTATAGTACTAAGCCATGCGGAGAGACTCTGGAGGAACGGAGCGCTATTTGCCTATTAAAGTGAATGGGTCTGTGCACGTCAGTGTTTCCACGGAACGTGTGTCCGTGGGCAAAACACGCTGACATGTTCATTTTTTTAATGTTAGCACGGGCCATAAAACATCCCGCACACGTGTATCCACATAACACAGATTGATGTCATCCATGTGACACGCATCGGCACCGGGAAAGAAGCATTACAGTAAGCGCTGTTCCCCAGCGCCAGGTGCTGAACACGGCTCTCATCATTCTCCCCTGCTCTTCCGGCGATCAGCGCGAGCAGGGGAGAATGATGAGAGTTACATTTAAGTAATAAAAGAGACAGCAGGTGGCGGCTGATGGGAGTAATAGTCCCATCAGCCGCCGCCTGCTGTCTCTTTTATTACTTAAATGCTCACGCTGATTGCTGGCAGAGCTTGGGAGAATGATGAGAGCCGTGTTCAGCACCCAGCACCGAGGAACAGCGCTTACTGTAATGCTTCTTCCCTGGCGCCCGTCCTTGTGATACTGATGCTGCACACGAATGCCACACGTGTGCTGCAGGTATTACACACACGGACACTGACATCTCCGGTACCAGAAATATCAGGATGTGTGAAAGATGCCCTATAGCGAGTTTTTATGTTTGGTAGCTCTCACACGCTAAAAGACACTTTTTATTGCAAAAAAATCATGTGAGGTCTTGTTTTTTACGGGACGAGCTGACGTTTTTATTGGTACCATTTTAGGGCACATGACATTTTTTCCTTTTTAAATGTTTTTATTAGATTTTATATTTAAACTGGGAGGGGAAAGGAACAGAATAGAAAGGGAGGGTAGGGTAGGGTAGTAGTAATGAACCTTATACAGGTACGGGAAGATTAAAAACTAGAGAACCCTCAAACAGTCTCTAAGAAACATAACAAGAGATCCTAAATAAGGAAAAATAATCTTTAAGTCGCCAAACCATTTTTTTGTGGGATAACATCCGTGGAAAGAGATACCACACCCAATACCGCGACTGTCAGGAGTAAGCCTCAACATAAAGTATAGCCTAGCAGGCCTAATTAATATGAAATTTATTATTCCAAGTCTTCCATTTTTTGGTATATTTGTGGATGTGATTATTATTAATTGCGAATCTCCGTTCTAGGACATGACATTTTTTGATTGCTTTCTATTCCGATTTTTGGGAGACAGAATGAGCAAAAACCAGCAATTCATAAATTTGTTTTTTGGGGGGGCGTTTATACCGTTCCTTGTGTGGTAAAATTGATAAGGCAGTTTTATTCTTCAGGTCAGCACAACTACAGAGATACCTAATTTATATTGTTTTTTATGTTTTGGCGCTTTTATATAATAAAAACTATTTTATAGAAAAAATAATTATTTTTGCATCGCTTTATTCAAAGAGCTATAACTTTTTTATTTTTCCTCTGATAGAGCTGTATGGCGGCTCGTTGTTTGCAGGACAAGATAACATTTTCAGTGGTATCATGTTTATTTATATCCTTTTGATCGTGTAGTATTCCACTTTTTGTTCGGCGGTATGATGATAAAGCATTGCTTTTTTGCCTTTTTTTAATGGTGTTCACTAAAGGGGTTAATTAGTGGGACAGTTTTATAGGTCTGGTCATTGCAGATGCAGCAATACCAAATATGTGTATTTTTATTGTTTAGATTTTTTTTTCATTAAAATATTTATTTAATGATAGAATATATATTGATTTTTTATTATTATTTTTGTTTCTTTTTTTTTAAGTATTTTTACAATTATTAAAAAAATTTTTTACTTTTTCCTAACTTTTACACCTTGTCCCACTAAGGGACAATCATTTTTTTGCATGCTGATCGCTTCTATAGTATGCAAATGAAGCAGCATCTGCATACCATAGAAGCTGTCAGCGCTACACTGACACAAAGAGACTTGCTGATCATGCACTACGCATGATCAACAAGTTTCCCAAGTTTCCTAGCTCTGGTGAGCCAGATGTTGTCATGAGTACATCCGCTCACCATGGCAACGATCGGGACCCTGCATCATGCCAAAGGGTCTCCGATCCAAAGGCAGAGAGGGGCTGTCAGCCCTGCGCCAGCTCCCGAAATGCTGCGATCTTGTTTGATAGCAGTATTTCGGGGTTAAAGTGCCGGGAGTGGTCTGTGACTGCTCCTGGCACCTAGTGCCGGGTGTCACCTGTGAGAATCAGCTGACACCCGGCTGTGATCAGCCACGCACTCCCCGTGTGCGCGGCTAATCGCGATGACGTACTATCCCGTCCATGGTCCAGTACTTTTCATCGAAATAGTAATTTAACCCCTTAATGTCCAATAACGTGCACAGTCCATCATGGCCGGATGTCAGTTCCGGCACCAGGACGGACTGTGCACGTCAGCCCTTTGATCTACCACTGCGTGTAAACACGCAGTGGTAGATCAGTGCCGACAGCTGTCACAGACAGCTGACAGGCACGCCAAGCGGTGCGGGGACCTTTGCCGTCGGTCCCCGCACCTACAGCGCTGTGCTTGGTCAGTCAATCTGACTGACCAAACACAGCAGAAATCACGCAGGAGAAGCTGAAATTTCAGCTTCTCCAGCGCGATCAGTGCAGGAGCCGGCGCTGCAGTGGCCGAGCTTCCTGCACTGACAGCCAGGAGCGGCGCCCCCACTGCCCCTGGCTGTTAACCCCCTGACTGCTGCGATCGAGCGCGATCGCAGCGCTCATGGGGGGAGACAGAGGGTCGGGAGCTCCCTCTTCCTCAGATCGGCGCCCTGCAATGTATTTGCAGGGCCCGATCTCTGCCTTGATGACCCGAGGGTTGTCATGACAACCTCCGGGTCATCTAGCTACGGAAAGCTGCTGTGATCATGCTCACAGCAGCTTTCATCATAGGTACAATGCATTGCAATGCTGGAGCATTGCAATGCATTGTAACTGCAATAAAAAGTAAAAAAAGTGAAAGTCCCATAAAGGGACAATTAAAAAAAAATCATTTTTTAAACAAAAATTGTAAAAAAAATATTAAAAAATAATTTAAAAAAAAATCCCCTAAAAATACACATTTTTATGAAATAAAAATAAAAAACAAAAAAAATACACATGTTTGGTATCGCCACGTCCGTAAAAATCCCATCTATAAAAGCGTAACCCTAGTTAACCCCTTCAGTGAAAGTCGTAAAAAAAAACACAAAAAAGTAGTAAATTATACTTTTTCCAAGCGGTATCATCATACCGCTTGGAAAAAGTGCAATAACACGCGATCAAAAAGTCAGATATAAATAATCATGGTACCGCTAAAAACGTCATCTTGTCCCGCAAAAAACAAGCCGCTATAAAGCATCATCAGCGAAAAAATAAAAAAGTTATAGCTCGCGGAATAAACTGATGCAAAAATAATTATTTTTTCTATAAAATTTTTTATTGTGTAAAATACGCCAAAACATAAAAAAATATATAAATGAGGTATCACTGTAATCGCAGTGACCTGAAGAATAAAGCTGCTTTATCAATTTTACCACACACGGAACGGAGGAAAAAAAAAAAAAAAAACTATTCCTGAATTGCTGGTTTTTGTTCATTCTGCTTCCACAAAAATCGGAATAGGAAGCGATCAAAAAATGTTATGTGCCCGAATATGGTACCAATAAAAACGTCAGCTCGTCCCGCAAAAAATAAGCCCACAGATAACTCTGTCGGCCGAAATATGGAAAAATTATAGCTCTCAAAATACGGCGATGCAAAAATTTCTTACAAAAAATTATTCCAAAAAAAAGCATCTTTTAGTGTGTGACAGAAGCTGAACATGAAAAAAGGATGTAAATCTGGTATCGCTGTAATCGCACCGATCCGAGGAATAAAGTCGCCTAATCACTAATACCGCACGAGGAACGGCGCAAAAAAGAAAACCAATTCTTCACCTTTTGTGGATTTGTTCATTGTGCCTCCCAAAGATCGCAGTAAGGCGATCATAGTGGTTCCCCACATATGGGATATCAGCGTACTCAGGACAAAATGCACATCAACTTTTGGGGCCCTATTTCTTCTGTTACCCTTATAAAAATAAAAATTTGGGGGCAAAAAGGTAATTTTTGTGGAAAAAAATATGATTTTTTTATTTTCACGGCTCTACGTTATAAACTTCTGTGAAGCCCTTGGGGGTTCAAAGTGCTGACCACACATCTAGATAAGTTCCTTGGGGGGTCTAGTTTGCAAAATGGGGTCATTTGTGGGGGGTTTCTACTGTTTAGGCACATCAGGGGCTCTCCAAGCGCGACATGACACCCGCAGACCATTCCATCAAAGTCTGCATTTAAAAACGGTGCTCCTTCCCTTCCGAGCTCTGCCATGCGTCAAAATAGTGGTTCCCCCCCACATATGGGATATCAGCGTACTCAGGACAAATTGCACAATAACTTATGGGGTCCTATTTCTCCTGTTACCCTTATAAAAATAAAAATATGGGGGCAAAAAGATTATTTTTGTGGAAAAAAATATGATTTTTTTTATTTTCACGGCTCTACGTTATAAACTTCTGTGAAGCACTTGAGGGTTCAAAGTGCTCACCACACATCTAAATAAGTTCCTTGGGGGGTCTAGTTTCCAAAATGGAGTCACTTGTGGGGGGTTTCTACTGTTTAGGCACATCAGGGGCTCTCCAAACGTGACATGACACCCGCAGACCATTCCATCAAAGTCTGCATTTGAAAAAGGCGCTCCTTCCCTTTCGAGCTCTGCCATGCGTCAAAATAGTGGTTTACCCCCACATATGGGGTATCAGCATACTCAGGACAAATTGCACAATAACTTTTGGGGTCCTGTTACCCTTTGGAAAATAACAATTGGGGGTGGAAAGATCATTTTTGTGGAAAAGATATGATTTTTTAATTTTACTGCTCTACGTTATAACCTTCTGTGAAGCCCTTGGGGGTTCAAAGCTCTCACCACACATCTAGATAAGTTCCTTGGGGGGTCTAGTTTCCAAAATGGGGTCACTTGTGGGGGGTTTCCACTGTTTAGGCACACAGGGACTCTCCAAATGCGACATGGCGTCCAATCTCAATTCCAGCCAAAAAAGTCAAATGGCGCTGCTTCCCTTCCAAGCTCTGCCATGCGCCCAAATAGTGGTTTACCCCCACATATGGGGTATCAACGTACTCAGGACTAATTGCACAATAACTTTTGGGGTCGTTTTATCCTTTGGAAAATAAAAATTGGGATGAAAAAATCATTTTTGTGGAAAAAAATATGATTTTTTAATTTTACGGTTCTACGTTATAACCTTCTGTGAAGCCCTTGGGGGTTAAAAGCTCTCACAACACATTTAGATAAGTTCCTTGGGGGGTCTAGTTTCCAAAATGGGGTCACTTGTGGGGAGGTTTCAACTGTTTAGGCACACAGGGACTCTCCAAATGTGACATGGCGTCCAATCTCAATTCCAGCCAAAAAAGTCAAATGGCGCTGCTTCCCTTCCGAGCTCTGCCATGCGCCCAAATAGTGGTTTACCCCCACACATGGGGTATCGGTGTACTCAGGAGAAATTGTACAACAAATATTGTGGTTCATTTTCTACTGATACCCTTGACAAAATTGAAAAAAAATGTGTCGAAAGAAAAATTTTGGGAAAAAAAGTTAAATGTTCATTTTTTCCTTCCACATTGCTTCAATTCTTGTGAAGTACCTAAAGGGTTAACAAACTTCTTGAATGTGGCTTTGAACACGTTGAGGGGTGCAGTTTTTAGAATGGTGTCACTTTTGGGTATTTTCTGTCATATTGACCCCTCAAATTCACTTCAAATGTGAGGTGGTCACTAAAAAAAATGGTTTTGTAAATTTTGTTGGAAAAATGAGAAATTGCTGGTCAACTTTTAACACTTATAACTTCCTAACAAAAAAAATGTTGGTTCCAAAATTGTGCTGATGTAAAGTAGACATGTGGGAAATGTTATTTATTAACTAATTTTTGTGACATATCTCTCTGATTTAATGGCATAAAAATTAAATAAATTGCAAATTCAATTTTTGACATATTTCCGTTTTTTTCATAAATAAACGCAAGTTATATTGAAGAAATTTTACCACTATCATGAAGTACAATATGTCACGAGAAAACAATCTCAAATCGCCAAGATCCGTTTAAGCGTTCCAGAGTTATAACCTCATAAAGAGACAGTGGTCAGAATTGTAAAAATTGGCCTGGTCTTTAACCTACAAAATGACTTGGTCGTTAAGGGGTTAAAGTGGAATTTCCCTATGTTATGTTTCTTTATTTGACAACTCAGAGACATCATCTGATTGCTTGGCAGTTTTCTATAGTGCCACCTATATTCTATAGTGTTCGCTACTTCCAACAGGTGGCGCTATAGAGTTCAAGTCCTTTTTTTTCTGAAGAGGCAATTTGTATCTTAACTTTCCCAGAGGAGCATTGCATGGCGAATAATCCTCCTTACTTTGACAAGCCAGAGCTGGTATGTCACTCTCCATAAGGTGAAACCTTACCTCTTAGACCTTATAGGAAAGATGTGTATCTTTGTACCGTGTTAGACCTCTTAGACCTTGGCAGTTTTCATATTTTAAATAGATTTCATGGGCTATGACCAATTCATAAATATTTTGAAGGAAAACCATCTGATTATATTGAACAAATATGAAATATTATAGACGCAGGCAGATTGTCATATAAATCAGACAGAGATATGAACGCAGTGTTCTGACTGGCCAGCAGCTCTCCTGACTCGAGCGTGACAGCTGTATAAAATTACATGAAGCTGTCATGCTCGGGTTGGGAGAGCCACCGGACAGTCTGAGCATTGTGTTCCGATCTCTGTCCGATTTACACTGCTGTTTGACTGTGCCCTAACATTAGTTGATGTAACAGCACTTTACTACTTAAAGGTATTTTTTGCTAATTTTTGAAGTGATGTCATCCCGACCACCAATCACTAAACTTCACAGCCATCTAGGACCAACGCTGTCAATGATAGGTCTTAATCACTTCATGCAGGCAGATACTATCATACGACCGTACAGTAGTGTTGGGGCTCAGCAAGAGGGGGCAGGAACAGGATTCCAGTGGCATGTATGGCTTTTTCTTTCTTTTAAAATGATCTCTACCCTTGGGTAATTCTGAAAAATTTGCAAAAAATGTCTTTAATGCTTTAATGCCCTTTTATTAAATATTGCACATGTCGTAAAGATATTTCAAAAGTATTGATCAGCGTGGGTTGAGGTGCTAAGACCCCCACTGTTTGCTAAAACAGTAGAAGTGAAGCTCAGCCAAGTACAACCCTCCTCCGAGACCTCCTCCAAGATCCTATCCCAATATGTAGTAGGCATATTAATAATCATATTAGCAAATACTTCCAATTAGAAATGTAGCATAGTTCTTCTGATTAGCTATATCGCTTACCCCATGTGCAGGGCATTGTAGTAGATTAGGTATCCATGGTTACGACCACTCAAATAGTGACATACCTAAGCTTTTACAATGCCCTGCACATGGGGTTAGTGACAAAGCGAATCAGAAGGATTATACATTTTGAATTGAGGATATTTGCTAATATTATTATTATTACACCTACTACATATTCAGATAGGATCTTGGAGATTGGATAACCCTTTAAATCTTGGAGGAGAGCAACTCTTATCTGGGGGCTTCTGGGGTCTCAGTATTTAGACCCTCATCAATCACAACTTCTATCATGTGTCTATGACACTTTGAAGAAGCAGTAAGAGCAGAAAATGGATTGTGATTCATTAATTGAAAGCTTGGGGAGCTTTTTAGGGGGCAGGAATATTACTTGCTAGCCTGCATGATGTCTTCCTAACAGAGCTGAATAAAACATTACATAGAAAATAAGTTTAAGTAAATCTCTAAATTATTAGTCATTTTCCCTTTATTTAGAAATATTGCAGCAAAAATAATATTGCATTATAAAAAAAACAGAACTGAAGGAACACTATATTTATTGATTGTGGCATACAGAAATCTTTCACTTTATTCTACAACTTAACATTTTGTAAAACCCTTATGTGTCTTGTGTACAAGTGAATACTCTCTAGCTGGCAATGGACGGCAATAAGGATGCCCTGTACGCGGTAAGCATATTAACAATCCTCTCTATGGGCAATTCCCCAATGGTACATGGTTTTAAACTGGCTCAATTGCCCTAAAATGGAATTAAATTAATTAGCCTGACTTCAATGCACAGAACTAATGGTTATTGATGGTTTACAACACTTCAGGGAAAAAAGGTGATTCATGAACCACAAAAACAAAACTAATCATGGTGGTGAATTACATTTGTCAGAGTCTGTGTACAAAGAAAAATAACAACTGCATTTTATCTAATATTCTGCTCTAGATAACAGCACCAAGAAGGTTCAATCACGCAACTCATCTGCTGGGAAACGCAAAAAAAATTAACAAAGGGTCATGAGGTTATCAGGGATTTGAAAAGGGCCTGGCTTCTTCTTGTCTCCCGCAAACTGTGCTACTCTTACCCAAAGGCAATATCTGGTTTCCATATGGGGTTGACCAGTACAACTTTTGCATGTTTTTTACTCAGTTTCATTGAGCTGTATATAAAATATTATGTGGACAAATGCAGATTACAAAGGTATTAAGACAGAGGCACAAAATTATTACCAGAATATGTAGTATTTCCTGTAGTTAAGTGGGGTCTCATCTAGAAAAAAATGTTGGACCCAATTGATCAAAAGCAATTTTGCCAGAATTCCAGAAAAATAGCTGTGAAAAGTCTCAATTTTTTTTGTATAACTTGCAGTTGCACAAAATGCTACAACTTCTGGCGTTTTTACACCAGTTTTGCCCGCCTCTGACAAAATAGCGAAAGGAGAAAGACATCGCATTTAATGAAGCCCAAAGTGAGTAAGAAGAAATATATCTTTATTAATTACAAGGAGTACATTAAAAATAAAGTGCAAAGAGGAAACAAATTACCAGGGAAGAAATGGACGCAACAGGGACAAGCTGAGATCACGTGATGATGGAGTAAAAATAGCAGCAAAATAAATTACCGTATATACCCATGTATAAGCCGAGATTTTCAGCCCATTTTTTAGGGCTGAAAGTCCCCCTCTCGGCTTATACGCGGGTCATATACGGTGGTCGGCGGGGGAGGGGAAGCGGGGGTGTCGGATCATACTCACCCCTCCGCCGGCGCGATCTCTACAGCCCCCCTGCTTCTCCCACGATCTCCGGCTCCTTCCTGCAGCGGTCACATGGCACCGCTCATTAAAGTCATGAATATGCACATATTCATGACTTTAATGAGCGGTAGCACGTAACCGCTGTAGGACTGAAGCGCTGCGGAGAGCGCCGGGAGAAGAGGAGAGGCTGCAGGGACGCGCGGCGGAGGGGTGAGTATAGCTATATTTACCTGTCCTCTCTGCACCGCTGTGCTGCTCCTCGGTCTGACTCCTCTGGCTGTGAATGTTCAGGCAGAGGGCGCGATGACGTCGTTAGTGCGCGCCCCGCCCCCTGCCAGATCATTCACAGCCAGAGGAGTCAGACTGAGGGAGCAGCGCAGCGGTGCAGAGAGGACAGGTAAATATCTCAGGTGCCGGGGTCCTGAGCGAGCGGTGACACCGGCACCTGTCCCCCATAGCGCGCCGCTGTCACCGCCTGCTTAGGACACCGGCACCTGGCCCCCAGCGACAAGAGGTGAGTATGTCTTTTTTGCAGCAGCACAGCAGCGTATGAGGCCTATACTATGGGGCATAATTGTGCAGCATATGGGGGCATAATCTGGAGCATATGGGGGCATAATATGGAGCATATGGGGGCATAAGCTGTGGAACATATGGGGGCATAAACTGTGGAACATATGGGGGCATAATCTGGAGCATATGGGGGCATAAGATGTGGAACATATGGGGGCATAATATGGAGCATATGGGGGCATAAACTGTGGAACATATGGGGGCATAATATGGAGCATATGGGGGCATAATCTGTGGAACATATGGGGCATAATCTGGGGCATATGGAGCATAATCTGTGGAACATATGGGGCATAATCTGGAGCATATGGGGGCATAATCTGTGGAACATATGGGGCATAATCTGGAGCATATGGAGGCATAATCTGTGGAACATATGGGGGCATAATCTGGAGCATATGGGGGCATAATCTGTGGATCATACGGGGCATAATTTGTGGAATATATGGGGGCATAATCTGGAGCATATGGGGGCATAATCTCTGAAGCATATTGGGCATAATCTGGAGCATATGGAGGCATAATCTGTGGAGCATATTGGGCATAATCTGTGCAGCATATGGGGGCATAATCTGTGGAGCATCATATGGGGGCATAATCATTTTTCACCCTAGGCTTATACGCGAGTCAATAAGTTTTCCCAGTTTTTTGTGGCAAAATTAGGGGAGTCGGCTTATACATGGGTCGGCTTATACATGAATATATACGGTAATATCATAAATGGTAGATTGTAAAAAGTGCATATGTGCTTGCTAATTATGAAAAAATATTAATTTAGTGCAAATTGATAAAGGACCTTATATAGCAGGCAAATTGAAGGTATATCAGAGAAAATGATTCAAGTACGATACATAAAGTACCAGTGCATATAATATATCACCTAAGTAACATGAACAGCATATTGTATATCAAGATAAGTACTGAAGAAATGTAAAACAATAACTTGCTGCCATACATACAGAGTTGTACGAAGGCAGATGCCGAACCGTGCGTTGGGGTGAACGCATCCACAGGACAGCTGATGATCCTCCTTTCCTCCCTCTAGCAGGTACTTTCCAACTCAGTACATGTGGCACCAAGTTATTATTTTACATGCTGCATCATGCTGCTGTCAAATTACATGGCAAAAAATCTGCTGACAGATTGCCTCTAAGAGGCATAAACCTTTAAATGAATCAGAAGCATCTGATTCCAGCATGCCCCCTAATTAAGATGAGCAAGAATATCATCAGTCTTGATTAATTCGGGCCTTTGTGTTATACATTTCCACTGTTCCATTCCCATACGGTCGCTGTCTCAAAGTAATCATTGACTTTGAGCTCTCCTTCAAAACCATGTATCCAAGCCCTTTCCACTTCCTGCCAACTCCAACTCAAAAGTATTTCCTGGATCTGCACATGACATAATCCAGAATCTACAAAACACTAGTCCATGCCCTCATCATCTCCCGCCTTGACAACTGCAACCTCCTGCTTTGTGGCCTCCCTTCTAACACTCTTGCACCCCTCCAATCTATTCAAAACTCTGCTGCTCGACTAATCCACCTGTCCTCTCACTATTCCTCAGTCTTTCCTCTCTGCCAACCTGTTCACTGACTGCTCATTGCTCAGAGACTCCAGTTCAGAACCCTAACCATGGAATACAAAGCCATGCACAACCTATCTCCTCTATACATCTGTGACCTCATCTCCTGGGACTTACCTGCATGCAACCTCCGATCCTCACAAGATCTCCTTCTCTAATCCCCTCTTATCTCCTCTTACCACAATCGCATGCAAGATTTTTCCTGTGCATCCCCTCTGCTCTAAAACTCTTTGCCCCAGCATATTTACTCTTGCCTACCATGGGAACCTTCAAAAGAAACCTGAAGACCTACCTCTTCCGACAAGCCTACAACCTGCAGAAACCGTCGTTCTACCACACTGCTGCATGACCAGCTCTAGGCTCACCTACTATATCCTCACCCAACCCTTGTAGACTGTGAGACCTCACTGTTCATGATTACTGTACTCGTTTTTATTATGTATACCCCTTTTCACATGTAAAGCGCCATGGAATAAATGGTGCTATAATATTAAACAATAATATCGTTGTTATGGCATCATGACTGATAAGTCATTACATCATACTCATGTATATAAGACAAACCGTTTTCCAAGACATGCTACAAATTAAAATTACCATTGAGCCAGTGCTGCACCACCAATGGTAAGGTAAGTTGTAAAAATGCCTCCTTCCTGATATCCGCCAACTCAATGACAGCAAGGGGCCCATGGAAACCCACAATTCTGACCTTTGTTACGGGCACTTAGATTTCTATGTACACCCCTGCATTGAACACCAGGGTTTTTTTTTTTTTATATAAATAGGATTGCTCTGCTATGTTTGTCCAAATTTGGTAATTAAAATTTTGAATAGCAAAATGATCTCTGTTTTAGTGGGATTTTCGAATAAAACATTTTGGAAAAAAAGTAGTTATGTAATGTTCTACTCCTTTACAATCCCTTTAACCCCTAATGTGCTTGGACATATAGGTACGTCCAAGGTCATCTCCCAGCATTTGATGTGGGCTCCAGTGCTGAGACTGCATATTTCCCTGCACATGGCAGCTGAAATGATCAGCTGTCATGTGCCTCTAACAGACTGGGTGGATCCGATATCCATCAGTGGCTGGTAACAAGTGAAATGGGGCTGTCAATCTGACAGAAGCATTTAACACGTGCCAAGCAGAAGTACATCACAAGACACACGAATTGGCACCCCTCTCAAGTGATCTTGGAGCGCCGATGGGTTGTCATGACAGATGTAAGTCTACAGAAGAACAGTGTGCCTGTCATTGTAAATCTCCGTGTGGCCGGTGTTCATAGGAGATCATGATTTATGCTACACATAGCAAGGCTGAAGCCCTGCTATGTGTAGCACAGGCGATCAGATGATTGCAGCTCCAAGTCTCCCAAGGAGACTATTAAAGACAGTAAAAAGTAAAAAAAAAACATTTTACAATTATTATCTATATATATATAAAATTGAATGTGTGTATGTGTGTATCACCAACCAATCACGGAGTATCTTACATTTAACCAGAGCTTTTTAAAAGAAGCTGAGCTGTGATTGGTTGCTATGAGCAACAGTTTTCCTTGCAAGAAATCTCTAAGCATCTTTCATTTCACCAGAGCTGTCTAATAGAAGCTGAACTGTGATTGGTTGCTATGAGCAACAGTTTTCTCACTCCACGACAACACCTCAGCTGACACTGACCAGGTAGGAGAAATCGCATCCCCGGGAACATAAGCTCCCATCCATTGTCTGCCCCCCAGACAGAAGCAGAGAGCACATGACAGAAATGAATCACCCGCTCCCGTGCCCATATCCCCATCACACATCCTCCATCCCATAGGCACATCTTTCCTCTTAAAGGGATCTCCGATATGGATGTCAGGGCAAATCCATCCTGCGCTTTGGTTTTGACCCCAGGCCCCTCTTAAAGGGATCCCTGGTACGGAAGTGAGGAAAAATCCACTCTGCGCTCTGATTCTCACCCCAGGCTTCTATTAAAGGGATCATTGGTATGGAAGTCAGGGCAAATCCATCCAGCGCTTTGGTTCTGATGCCAGGCCTCTCTTAAAGAGATCCCCGGTATGGAAGTTAGGACAAATCCACTCTGCGCTTTGGTACTGAGTCCAGGCCTCTCTTAAAGGGATCCCCAGTATGGAAGTTAGGGTAAATGCCTCAGCACTCTGATTCTCACCCCAGGCTTCTATTAAAGGGATCATTGGTATGGAAGTCAGGGCAAATCCATCCTGTGCTTTGGTACTGACCCCAGGCCTCTCTTAAAGGGATCCCCAGTATGGAAGTTAGGACCGTTCCACTCAGCGCTGTGGTTCTGACCCCAGGGCCTCTTAAAGGGATCATTGGTACGGAAGTTAGGGCAATTCCACTAAGCACTCTGGTTCTGACCCCAGGCCCCTCTTAAAGGGATACCCGGTACGGAAGTGAGGGCAAATCCACTCTGCGCTCTGGTTCTGACCCCAGGCCTTTCTTAAAGGGATCTCGGTTATGGAAGTTAGGGTAAATCCCTCAGCGCTCTGATTCTCACCCCAGGCTTCTATTAAAGGGATCATTGGTATGGAAGTCAGGGCAAATCCACTCAGCGCTCTGATTCTGACCCCAGGCTGACGGGATGATGTGGGATATTAGGGGGAGTAGTCCGGTGGCTCTGGCTGACGGGATGATGTGGGATATTAGGGGTAGTAGTCAGGTGGCTCTGACTGACGGGATGATGTGGGATATTAGGGGTAGTAGTCTGGCGGCTGTGACGGGATGATGTGGGATATTAGGGGGAGTAGTCCGGTGGCTCTTGCTGATGGGATGATGTGGAATATTAGTAGTCCGGTGGCTCTGGCTGACGGGATGATGTGAGATATTAGGGGTGTAGTCTGGTGGCTCTGGCTGACGGGATGATGTGGGATATTAGTAGTCCGGTGGCTCTGGCTGACGGGATGATGTGGGATATTAGTGGTAGTAGTCCGGTGGCTCTGGCTGATGGGATGATGTGGAATATTAGGGGGAGTAGTCTGATGGCTCTGTCTGACGCGATGATGTGGGATATTAGTGGTAGTAGTCCGGTGGCTCTGGCTGATGGGATGATGTGGGATATTAGTAGTCCGGTGGCTCCGGCTGATGGGATGATGTGGGATATTAGTGGTAGTAGTCCGGTGGCTCTAGCTGACGGGATGATGTGGGATATTAGGGGGAGTAGTCTGGTGGCTCTGGCTGATGGGATGATGTGGGATATTAGTAGTCCGGTGGCTCTGGCTGACGGGATGATGTGGGATATTAGTAGTCTGGTGGCTCTGGCTGATGGGATGATGTGGGATATTAGTAGTCCTGTGGCTCTGGCTGACGGGATTGTGTAGGATATTATAGTGAATGTGGCTATGCGGAGTGGGCGGGGCTCTACACTTAGCTTTATATTTATAATCATTATAATTTGTTATAACTAACCGTAGTTAGTTACTATGCCTGGGCAGCGCCGGGCTCTTCAGCTAGTTTTTATAAAAATGCAAAAGTTGCCCCATTCAAAATAAAACAATTAAAAAATACACATTTGTTATCGCTGTGTTCATATTCAGAAATATCAGATATATCAAAAGATAAAGTAAATTAATCCGATCGGTAAACGACGTAACGAGAAAAAAAATTAAAATGCAGAATGTTTTATTGGCCGCTGCAACATTTCAATTAATACAATAACAATAATAATCGTATCTACCCCAAAATGGTATTAATAAAAATGTCAGCTCATGGCACAAAAAATAAGCCCTCACCCAGTTCCAGATCCCGGAAAATGGAGACGCAACAGGTCTCAGGAAATGGCAACATTTTTTTTTCAAAATTTCAGATTTTTTTTTTCACCACTTAAATAAAAAATAACTTTTACATGTTTGGTATCTGCGTACTCGTACTGACCAGGGGAATCATATTGGCAGATCAGTTTTAGCATTTAGTGAACATGGTAAATAAATAAACCCCAAAAAACAATTGTGGAATTGCACTTTATTTCAATTTCAAAGCACTTGGATTTTTGTCCCTTTTCCAGTACAATATATGGTTGAATCAATGGTGTCATTCAGAAGTATAACTCATCCCACAAAAAGCAAGGTCTCAGACCGCTGTATTGAAAAGGAAAAAAAGTTTTGTCTCTGGGAAGAAGAAGAGCAAAAAACGAAAGCGCAAAAATGGAAAATCGCAAAAGGTGGTGAAAGGGTTAAGTAGCAAGGCAGCAAATCAGTCTATTGTTGCATGTCGACACGCCTTGAATCTTTCAGCACACTGCAAATATCTCCATTTTGATTAAAAGGTATCAACCACTGAGGACTCTCAACTCTAAATATTTTGCAAATATCTCGCGATTTGTGCTGCATTGACTTTTATAAGACACTTTTGTACACTTCACAAAAAAATAAAGGGAACACTCAAATAACACATCCTAGATCTGAATGAATGAAATATTCTCATTGAATACTTTGCTGTGTACAAAGTTGAATGTGCTGTCAACATAATCACACAAAAATCATCAATGGTAATCAAATTTTTGAACTAATGGAGGCCTGGATTTGGAGAGACCCCAAAATGAAAGTGGAAACACGTCAAAATGAACATCAAAACAAGACAAAATTAATTTTTTAATTTTTGTTTCATGACACTTGTCCATTGCATCTATAATCCATGAGATAAAGAAACGTGCACCTTGAGAAGAGTACGACGATTTACCCTGACCACTAACTGACTTCTAGGCCTCAGAATTGAATATGTACTATGTGCATGGATTCCTGTAGGTAGTGGCACCGAAAACGCGGACTCACGTGGAAGTCCTTCCATATTTATGCTCCAGATTTATAATTTACATTTCTTGTCTTTTTGTCTTGTCATTCGTTGCTGTTTTTTGTGACAAATTCTTTAATTTGTCACAAAATTTGGCAAAATTAATTTTGTCTTGTTTTGATGTTCATTTTGACTTGTTTCCACTTTCATTTTGGGGTCTCTCCAAATCTAGGCCTCCATTAGTTCAAAAATTTGATTTCCATTGATGATTTTTGTGTGATTATGTTGACAGCACATTCAACTTTGTACACAACAAAGTATTCAATGAGAATATTGCATTCATTTAGATCTAGGATGTGTTATTTGAGTGCTCCCTTTATTTTTTTGAGCAGTGTATAATGATTCACGACCCATAATTCCACAATGCTTCTGCTAATTTTGCTCAATTTTTCAAACAGTTGATTTTTTATGTGAATCTCAATCTCGGAGAAAACTTTTTGCTCCTTGCTAATAGTGAAGACAGGCATTGGAGCTTACTTGTAAAAAATAGTTCTCTTCTAACTCCTAAGTACAGTTACTACATTAGCATACACAGCAAGCTTTCTCCCAAGCTGGAGTGGAGTACAAAACTGTTTTTAATAACAAGGAATAAAAGTCAAATTGGATATTTCATATTTTATTAGGCAGGACTATAAATTACAGTGTTTTTGTATTTTGAAAATGCTAACAAATAATACATTTTTTTCAAACAGTTCCCTTTTTAATCAAAAATCAGGAAAGAAAAACTTTAAATTCACGCAGGAGTGTTGACAGTAATGTATATTTTTGATGGTTTAAGTGCGAACCAGACATGTGAGGTATGTATCCAGCATAAGAGCTGTGTTCTCATAACAATAGTAGGAGACAAAGGAAGGATTTACTGAACACGCAGGGACAACTGTGATAAATAAACCTGTTATTCTTCATGCTGCAAGTAACTACCAAAGCTTAAAAGAAATCTGCATCCAAACATTGTTCTGTCAAAGGTAGACAAAAGCAAAGTAAATGCAATATAATTACATAAAAATACTACTGATGTGCTGTTCCCTCAGGAATAGTCTCCAAAGGAAACTATTAATATACTTATTGTAAATGCTTTAAAAAATTCCCTGAAACTGTGTTAAATAGATTATCATGGGTCAGTAAGTGCAATTCAGTCGGAAACTCAAAATTTGATTAGAAAAGTTTACAACAAGAGAGTAGATCTTAATGAATGGTGATAGCACTTTGGGTTAGTTTTTTTTTACCAATATGTGGTACTGCTTTGTCTGTTTTTTAACCCCTTTGCCCCAAAGGGTGGTTTGCATGTTAATGACCAGAATATAAGCAGAGGCTAACATAGTACTTCAGGGTACAAATATGAACCACTAAGAAAATCACTAAAGTGGAATCAATGTGTTCCAGGACACAGCCACTGGGGTATCACAAAAAGATTGACCACCATAAGAGAAGCATGACCTAGATTGCACATATATAAATCTAGATTAGGACAAACACCACAGTGTATAACATGGTAAAAATGAAAAAGTGGGGTGAGAAATAAATAAAAAAGAACAATCTCACCGCCAATGAAGAGCAGGAGCGGGAGTCATCAGGAATCCTGAGTGCTGAAATGGATCCCTGATTAGCAGCGAAGGAAAGATAATACCCTGTCAATCCCTATGGGGCTAGCAGTCGTCTATCCCCAAGCTCCCACCCTGACAAGGGCAGTCCACAGCTAACCCTAAAGGGTATGCCACACTGAACAATATCGCTAACGGGATCGCTAAAAAAACGTCACTATTTAGCGATCCCGTTAGCGATGTTGTTCAGTGCGGCAGCTTCCAGCGACGAGCTTCCTGCTGTGATCTCGCTCGTCGCTGGAATCGCTCCGGACCCTATTTTCTCGTCGGCGCTCCCGCTGGGTAAGTATATATCGCTAGTGTGGCACCTTTTCTTAGCGATTTAGCGGTACTTTTGTACCGCTAAAGTCGTTAAGAAGATCGCTAACGGCGATAGCGTCGTTAACTATATCGCTAAATGTGGCCGCACTTAGCGATATAGAAACAATCCCGCTAGCGATCGCATTAGTATGCGTCGTTATCGTGATCGCTAGCGGGATTGTTTAGTGTGGCAGTACCTTAAGTTAAACATGCCCTGCACTTTCCCTTACCAGGTGTCCCAACGCGTTTCCTCCAAGCAAATTCATCAGGGGACTAGCTTGTTGCAAAAGATAAAGTGCTACAGTGCTAAAACTGAGGAAACATTGGTCCTTCTACTCACTATGCTGTCTGCATCTTTCTGCATTTTTTAAAAAGTTTTTTATTTATTTTAAAACAACAAAAATTTTTTGCCAACATTACAGAAAACTAAATGCAACTGTCTACTTTACAAAGAGTGCCTATTTAAAAAAGTTAAATGTTTTAAACACTTGTTTTAATAGTCCAATATTACACATTTTACCAGGAAACTAAAGACTTATCATTTGAGTGTAACTTCTTATGGTAAGCAGGATCTTCTCTCTCCTTTAGAGGGAAAGCACTTACAGTCAGCAAGGTCTTCTCTCTGTGTTTCTTGTAGTATGTCAACTCTTATGATCAGTGGAGGACTCTATCCTGTAGAACGTAAGCTCTTACAATCAGCGGAGTCCTATCTATCGCTTCGATAAAGTGTAAGCTTTTATGATCATTGGGATTCTCTCTCTTTTGTAGTGTGCAATATTTTATGGTCAGTGTGGTTCTCTCCCCTTCTATAGAGTGTAATCTCTTATCGTCAGTAGGGTTCTTTCTCTCTAATATAGATCATAAGCTCTTATGATCTTACTTTCTCTTTTCTAAGTGTAAGCTCTTATGATCAGCAGGGTCATCTCTCTATCTCTTCTGAAGAATGTAAGCTGCTCTGATAAGCAGGTCTTCTAGTTCTCCTTCCTGTAGTTAATGAGCTATCATGGTAAGTGTGGTCCTCTCGCTCACTTCTATAGAGTGTAAGCTCTTATTGTAAGTAGGGTCCTTTCTCTCTAATATTGAGTATAAGCTATTAGGATCAGCGGAGTCCTTGCTCTCTCTTTTGAAAAGTGTAAACTCTTATAATCAGCAGGGTCATCCCTCTTCTGTAGAGTGTAAACTCTTATGATAAGCGGATCCTCTCTCTCTCTCTTTGCCATAGTTATTAGGCTCTTATGGTCAGCAGGGTCCTCTTTCTGTGTCTCTTGTAGAATGTAAACTCTTATGATCAGTAGAGGACTCTCTTCTGTAGAACGTAAGCTCTAACAATCATTGGAGTCCTCTCTGTCTTCTGTAGAGTGTAAGCTCATATAATCAGTGGGATTCTCTCTCTGTTTTGCAGTGTGTAATCTCTTATTGTCAGTGTTGATCAGTGAAGTCCTCTCTTAAGTAAAGTGTAAGTTCTAATGGTCAGTGGGGCCCTCTCTCTCTCGTGTAGAGGGTAAGTTCTTATGGTCAGTGGGATCCTCTCTCTCTTATGTAGAGGGTAAGTTCTTATGGTCAGTGGGATCCTCTCTCTTATGTAGAGTGTAAGTTCTTATGGTCAGTGGGATCCTCTCTCTTATGTAGAGGGTAAGTTCTTATGGTCAGTGGGATCCTCTCTCTCTTATGTAGAGTGTAAGTTCTTATAGTCAGTGGGATCCTCTCTCCTTTATGTATAGTGTATGTTCTTATGGTCAGTGAGATCCTCTCTCTCTTATGTAGAGGGTAAGTTCTTATGGTCAGTGGGATCCTCTCTCTCTTATGTAGAGTGTAAGTTCTTATGGTCAGTGGGATCCTCTCTCCCTTATGTATAGTGTAAGTTCTTATGGTCAGTGGGGCCCTCTCTCTCTTGTGTAGAGTGTAAGTTCTTATGGTCAGTGGGATCCTCTCTCTCTTATGTAGAGGGTAAGTTCTTATGGTCAGTGGGATCCTCTCTCTTATGTAGAGTGTAAGTTCTTATGGTCAGTGGAATCCTCTCTCTCTTATGTAGAGGGTAAGTTCTTATGGTCAGTGGGATCCTCTCTCTCTTATGTAGAGTGTAAGTTCTTATGGTCAGTGGGATCCTCTCTTCCTTATGTATAGTGTAAGTTCTTATGGTCAGTGGGATCCTCTCTTCCTTATGTATAGTGTAAGTTCTTATGGTCAGTGGCGTCCTCTCTCTCTCTTATGGAGAGTGTAATCTCTTATGGTCAGTGGGGTCCTCTCTCTCTCCTGTAGAATATAAGCTTTAATGATGAGTGGGGTTCTCTCTTCTCCTCCCATGTGTATTTTCTAAGCAATTTCAAGCTTTCTAGAATTTGGAACATTTGGTGAAGCTGGTGAATTAGAATTTCAAAAGATCTGCTCATCTGTAGATTTTGGTGAGTATTGCTAACCATACTGTGCAAATGTCCAAATAGAGTAATGTACCAGGTACCTTATTTGTGCATCCTTCATTCATTCTCTTACTGCAAATATTTTTCATTCTTTCCTTTTTTTTCTCTTTCTGTCTCTTTTTATCTATCTCCTTTTTTCTTTCTCTCTTTGCCTTTCTGTCTCTCTTTCTCTCCATTGCTCTCTCTATTTTTCTCTCTGTCTTTCTATCTGCCTTTCTTTCCTTGTCTGTTTCATTCCCTCTTTATATTTTTCCCTTTCTTTTCCACTCCTTTTTCCTTTCATTTTCTTTCTTTCTTTTACAATTATTTACTACAAAAGAGATGTCAAGAGAGATAATTTAGGAAATATGTGGTATATGAGAAATTCCGACAGATCCAGTTCCTTTTGACTTTGAAGCAACAAATAAGGCCACTTTTACAAGGCAGTATTTCTACCGATAGTTTGCAACAGTATTTGTAAGCTAAGGCCACGTTTACACTTTCAGTATTTGGTCAGTAATTTACACCAGTATTTGTAAGCCAAAACCAGGAGTGGAACAGTAAGAGGAAAAGTACAATAGAAACACGTCACCACGTCTGTATTTATCACCCACTACTGGTTTTGGCTTACAAATACTGAGTTAAAATTCTGACCAAATACTGAGCATGTAAACTTTGCCTAAAAACAAGATCTGATTTTAAAATAAAAAGGTACAAATGTTTTCACTAAACATTTTTTATGTTATCATCCCATGTCTAGCTTTGGCTTAAGAATACTGATGTAAAATACAATACTGACCAGAATACTGTATGGGAGTGTACTCAGGCTGATACATAAGGGCTGGACATAGGCACAGTCAGAGACCATTTATTTGTGATGCACAACTGGCAGGTGTGGAACCCAATGTAATGGAAAATAGATTACTTAGACTTGTAGTGTATATGCTGTTAACATTCGACAGAACACAGCTATTTATCAGGCGGTAAACAGCCTATAAGCTGCATTATTACTATGTAAGTAATATTCTGTCCTTTTTCGTCAGCGTCAAGAGTAACAAGCCTTCCCTGTCAGGAGTCATATGCTCGAATCTCATTTCTTTGTCAAACTTGGCTCTGTAGTGAGCGAGAACAACATGAGCCGGAACTCAGATAGAAAAGGCGAGATATTCAAAGTACAATAGATAATCCAGCTTTAAATAGAGGCATGTGGGAGACAAAAATGTAAGTCTCAAGAAGGATCAAAATAAGTTTTTCAAACTGTGCCAAGAAAGGCTACTAAAATAAAAATGGTTTACATTATAGAAATCATTTTAGAAAAAATGAAACCTATTTAAAGAGGTAATACTCCTAAAAACAAAAACTACCAAAACCCTGTTAATGTAAAATAATAAAGCCGGTAGGGTCATCTCATTACAACAACCAATTTTTATGCTGTTGTTTTTGTTATATCTAAAAATGTAATATTTTATTACAGGTGCTTTTCACAAAATTAGAAAATCATAAAAAAGTTAATTTATTTCCGTTCTTGAGTACCAAAAGTGAAACTCATATATTATGTAGAGTCATTACAAACAGAGTGATCTATTTCAAGTGTTTATTTCTGTTAATGTTGATGATTATGGCTTACAGCCAATGAAAACCCATAAGTCATTAACTCAACAAATTAGAATATTTAAAAAAAACATCTGCAAGGGCTTCCTAAGCATTTTAAAAGGTCCCTTAGTCTGTTTCAGTAGGTTCCACAATCATGGTGAAGACTGCTGATTTGACAGATGTCCAGAATGCAGTCATTGACACACTCCACAAGGAGGTTAGCCACAAAAGGTCATTGCTAAAGAAGCAGGCTGTTCAGAGTGCTGTATCAAGGAATATTAATGGAAATTTGAGTGGCAGGAAAAAATGTGGTAGAAAAATGTGCACAACTAGCCAGGATAACCACAGCCTTGAAAAGATTGTTAAGAAAAGGCCATTCAAAAATTTGGGGGAGATTCACAAGGAGTGGACTGCTGCTGGAGTCATCGCTTCAAGAGCCACCACTCACAGACATATCCAGTATATGGGCTACAATTGTTGCATTCCTTGTGTCAAGCCACACATGGCCAATAGACAACGCCAGAAGCTTCTTACCTGGGCCAAGGAGAAAAAGAACTGGACTGTTGCTCAGTGGTCCAAGGTGTTATTTCAGATGAAAGTAAATTTTGCATTTCATTTGTAAATCAAGGTCCCAGAGTCTGGAGGAAGAGTGGAGAGGCACACAATCCAAGCTGCTTGATGTCTCATGTGAAGTTTCCACAATCAGTGATAGTTTGGGGAACCATGTCATCTGTTGGTGTAGGTCCACTGTGTTTTATCAAGACCAAAGTCAGCGCAGCCATCTACCAGGAAATTTTAAAGCACTTCAAGTTTCCCTCTGCCGACAAGCTTTTTGGAGATGGAAATTTCATTCTCCAGCAGGACTTGGCACCTGTCCACGTTGCCAAAGGTACCAATACCTGGTTTAAAAACAACAGTATCACTTTTTTTGATTGGCCAGCAAACTCGCCTGACCTTAACTCCATAGAGAATCTATGGGGTATTGTCAAGATGAAGATGAGAGACACTAGACCCAACAATGCAGATGAGCTGAAGGCTACAATCAAAGCAACCTGGGCTTCCTTAACACCTCAGCAGTGCCATAGGCTGATTGCCTGCATGCCACGCCACATTTATGCAGTAATTGATGCAAAAGGAGCCCGACCAAGTATTGAGTACATTTACTGAACATACATTTCAGTAGGCCAACATTTAGATTTTAAAATAATTGTTCAAGCTGTTGTTATAAAGTATTCTAATTTACTGAGATAATGACTTTTGGGTTTTCATTGGACTGTAAGCCATAATCATCAACATTAACAGAAATAAACACTTGAAATAGATCGCTCTGTTTGTAATAAGTCTATATATGAATTTAATTTTTTGCATTGAAGAAATGAAATAAATTAACTTTATGATGATATTCTAATTTTGTGAGAAGCACCTGTATGTTATTTTATTTGAATGTGTAATTGTATTTCTTAATCATTTGACCACTGAAATCATGGTTCCCATTCATTTTGTACAGCTCTCCTAATGAATCGAGTGATTGTTTAAGATGCGCCAACTTCATTAAGGGGCATGTGCCTCCACAGTTGACATAAGCCTCCACCAAAACTTACACTAGTGCATTTGTGGTGTAATTTATGCCACTTTTGTAGCGTAAAATGTGATACATTTGATAGGCAGACTATGCCACACCCTGTCCTTCCCCAGCTTTTATCACTTTTTCAAAAGATGGCAAACCTGATAGGGTCGGGTGTAAAAATGACAAAAGTTGCAAAAATATTGCAACATTTCAAAATTTTATCCAAGAATTCTAGCATAAACTCCTAATCAATAGGAGACTCCACAAGGAAGGCAAATTACAACTAAGGTCCAGATTTTTAATTTGCTTTTTTTCAGTCGCTTAACGTTTTTTGTCCCTTAGCATTCGTTGAGGTTTTGTGCATCAAAGTCTTCAAAATAGCGAAGGTGGCTCATAAGTAGACTTAAAATGCAAATTAAAAAGGGAATAAAGCTGCAAATTAGAACAAGAAAAAGCAACATAAAATATTAAAAGTAATGCGCAAATGAAATAATTAATCAGACCGTATGGCATTTGTAATGTTCATGCTGTGTTTTTAGGTGAAGTATGAAGCCAGATTTATGTAAATAATTGTATGAAAAGGTCTGGTGCTTTGTAGCCTTCTTAGATCTAGCACTTATTACAGATGACCACGCTTATGGTGACGTCGGTGAGAAGAAAATATTTCACCGTGAGGCACTGCGCTGAGCAAGCACATGCAGCTCAGTGTCTCTGCTGGATGACAGACTGTGTAGTCGCATCCTTTAATAATGCAGCCAGCCATCCAGATGTATCAGAGCTAGATGTGTTGCGGATAAATGAATTATCTTTTTGGTGGACGGGGAGGAATATTGTTGTTTATTATTTTAAATCTATCACAGGAGACATTGGCTTCAATTAATTGGGGCGTTACAGTGAGTAGATGTGGTGTGTCATTATTTCAAATAAAGGACGTTATTCTGGGTGTATGTATTTTTTTGACAATTTGACTATGAGGTTAGTAATGGGGGTATCTTATATACATATCTCCATTAGTAACCCCTGGGGGGTTGAGGTCACCTGACAACACAAAGGTGACATCAACTCCCCCAACTATCACCGCTCTTGACACCGCACCAGGGCAAGTGGAAAGAGCGAGGCTAAGTGCTGGATTTGGCACATCTTATGGATGCTCCATTTCTGGGGTGGCATAGAGCTGATATTTTTAGTCTGGGTGGGGACAACATCCATTGTCTCTTCCTAGTTTATTAATATCAACCTGCAGCTGGCTGACTAGCCTTTGCTGTATTATTAATTAATTACAGGGAGACCTATATAATTTTTTTAGGGGTCTCCAATTTAATAACTAGGAAAGGCTTAGTATACAGCTGTGAGCTGATATTAATTGCCTGGGAAGCTCCATGGGTATTACCCCCTTACCAGGATATAAACATCTGCTTCCAGCTGTCCTCTTTCCCTCTGCTGGTTAATGAAATGTCAGGGGATCCCGTGCCATTTGTTTAATTAAATAATTTAGCAAGTAAGAAAAAAACATGTACAGTACGCTAGACCAGCACTGTACTAATTATGTATGTGGTGCAGATGAGTATGAGCCCTAAGAGAAATAACTAATGCTCTTCTGGAGCAACGAAGGCTATGGTTCTATTGTGCATGGTATTGCATTTTTATAATTTTTATATTGGAAAAAAAAGTGTTGCTTTGCACACACATTAGGTAAAAATGTTAGGTCAGCAGTTATTTGTAAATTCAATCCTGTGCTGTAGGCAGGCAGATGTCTATCTTAAACTTAACCAACAATGCCAGCTCTCTGAGACAGTGTTACCTGTGTGAATTGAGGTGGACGAATGAAGGGAGAAATAATTGCAAAGTATTTCAAATTCAAAGCCTCTTCGTGTCTGACTACCAGGACATCCGTATTGTTTGTACAGTCATCTGTCAAGATTCATATGAGAGGGCGAAATTGAGAAGCTTGGCAGGGCTCAAAAGGCACACCTGCTACTTGCTTTCTATTCACTTCTCCTGGAAATGCAGGCGCCAAGAACTGAGATATAAACAACTCTTTCCCCATGGGTGCAGAATGAGAGCGGCACTATTGTTAGACTAAGTAATTATTTGCTTTTGGTGGACAAATGAAACCACCCTTGGCTCATCACCCCGGCCCTTGCCGTTGTTTATTTTTCAACAGCTGCCCTAGAGAGCTCAAAAACATAGGATGCAACAGAAGATTAAAAAAGAACTTGACCCAATCAGATTACCATTTCCTATAATAGAACAGAAGTGATGCTATTTTAATAAGCCCTTATTTTATGGTAATTCCTTTGCTAGAAGGTATTTCCTAAGATCCATCATATATTAGGTAGCCTCTCAATTATTGCGATCTCTACTGCAAGCTTGACACTACTAAGGAATAAAAAGTCACTATTTTCAAATATATAAATTATTTTAGTCATTTAATTTATGACAGGATACTAGTAGAAGTATAACTTGTTTTCATCATCTTCTTTCTTGTATCCCCAGAAGGATTTAAAGAGGTTGTCCACTCACTACTAGGACAAACCCTTCTTGATCAAAATGTTTGGCCCCCAATATAATTAAGCTTATGCTCACCTCCCGTGCTGGTGTCATTCCCGTGGTGATGTCATGTAGTTGCTGTGACACGTAACGCCAGCGCACAATCAGCGCTGGCATCACTATCTGCGCTTTTGGACAAATCGACATGAAGAGGAAGTCTGTGCTGCAGCTGGTCTCTGACTTCCTCTTCATGCTCCATTCGACAGGAGGCAGAGACAGTGATGCAGGCGATGACTGGCTAAACACATAAAATATTATCAGTATACCAACATTTACTAATTCTTAGCATTAGACTACTGGGTCTATTCAACATCTAGTTGTCTGTTGTTTGTTACAATATTCGGAATATGAAAAGAACTTCCATGTTTGGGCCATACCACTGACAAAAGAAGAAAATGGATGCTCAACTGCATATTTTTGCTTTTAGATTCTATAATGCAAAAAAGGTATTCACACATACAGTAAATGTGCCAAACATATAATAAAAGAAAACCCACACAATGAAAGTCTACTGTTTCTGCGCAGAATGCATATTGATACTATTTGGGATATGCTTACATATTTTGGGATACTGCACTTTTAACCTTAAGTAAAAGATAAGTCTGCATATCAAGGAATTATTTTTGTATTATGGAACTCACAAGATCGACAGACATGTTAATGATATACAAATGATGAGAAATGTTCAAAAAATCTCAACTTATTCAGCATCAAGTATGAGTGCCATGCAGAGAAATATCTGCACATACAAGCCTTGACACAGTCTCAATGAGGTTATTAGTGGTTATATGAGGAATGCTCTGCATACTGAATGCACATGGTCTTCATCAAGATCCTCTGCTGGCAGCTTCTTTTAAAATTGCAGACCAATGATGTTCCCAGATCTGTTTCATGGGAAACAAGTACTGAGACACTGCTGCCCATGGTAGTACATTCAGACCACATAGGCTGCCAACAATAGCACGAGCAACATGAGACCTGCCATTGTTGTGTTGAGATTCATAGTGACTCTGCATGTAACATGAAATGTTTTCTGTTGTGAACACTCTGGATCTGACTTCTGAGTTTGGGCTCCCTCTGGTTGATTCTGATAGTAATGAAGCTGCTTTGGCTAACAGAAGTCCATCAGCTGGGGGTGATGATTGGCAATCAGGTGTTGCTGACTGGGGAGATATAAGTGATCAACCTTCCCATGTTACTTGCCGGTGATTGTTTCTTCCTGGTCCCATTTGGAAGTCAGGTTGCTTCCTGCTTTGTCCTGCAACCTTCAGATAAGTTATTTGCTGTTTATTTCTGTGGCACTTGTTTTTCCTTTTGTCTATCTCAGTTTTCTGCCCCTTTGGACTTAGTACAGCCAGGTTCCCCTGTGGGGGCCTGCACGGGACACTGTTTCTCATTTGCCACTGTTTATGTTTTTTCAGTTCCCTGTTTTTTCAGTGTCCGCTGGTTTGCTACCAGTCCACACCAGAGTTCTGATCTAGCGGGGTAGAGATCGTGTGGTCTCAGTATTTTTGCATAGCAGAGGTGTTGGAATTTTTCTTGGTGTTTTTGCTGGATTGCAGACAGTATTTTTTCCTGTCTTGTTCTATCTAGACAGTTTGGGCTCCAGCATTTGATTTCTCTGTTTTCTGCCTGTGTTTGTATTTCATCTAATCTCACCGCTAATATATGTTTGGGGGCTACCTATTCCTTTGAGGTTCTACTCCGGGGCAGTTAGCTTTCCCCTTTCTCTCTTTAAGCTTAGTTAACTCTCCGGCTGTGTCGAGGCGTCTAGGGCCGTTGCCTATTTTTGCTGCTGTCCTCCTCGGCTACCAAATCATAACAGTTTTCGTTGTCAAAGGGACTATTCTCATTTTTGTATTTTGATGCACTTACAAATACATATTTCAGATTATCTTTCTTTGTGAAGTTTCACCCACTTGTTAATGTAGCCTTCATCATAGCACTGTTTCTCAAAATTGAAATTAGTCTTTTGTTTGTGGAATACATGACAGGACAGTTCCTCTAGAGGAATTGACGAACATCCTGAACAATAGACCAGCCTCTATTAATGGATTAGCACCAAGTATTTAAAGCACCACTCCAGCGGGGTTTTTTATTTTATTGTTTGTGACTTGCAACATCGCTCCAGTGCGTGGTGGGCCAGCCAGAGGTCACAACTCAGTGTAAGTCTGTGAGAGCCAGAATGAGGCAAGGACAAGGCTCTCATAGACTTACATTCAGAGCTTGTTACCGTTACCTCTGACTTACGGTTGGTCAAAGTTACAAGATGGTGGAGTGGGACCGAAGCAGCGCTGGGAAGAGCTGAAGACAGTAGCTGATAAGTATAGTACTAGGGTCAGGGAACTTAGATTAGTGCCACCACTCCAACGTGAAATAAAAAACAAGAGCTGCTTTAAGTTATTACTGATTTCTGATTACTAGGGGTCCGACACCTGAACCACCAATGATCTCAAGAACTGACTTTACAGACTTCTGTCTAAATGGACTACTACCCTGCCACCATTTTCTCCATTTGGGACTGCCATGCTTGACTGTCTCTAACAGTCTCATAGAATTTGGCACATATTCTTTAATACAAATTCCTGGAGGGAAAAGTGGTTTTCTGAATGAAATTTAAAATCTAGGTCAGTTCTGATTAACTATATTTTATGGATTAAAGAACTTTGTAATTTTGTAACAGAAAAACAGCCAAAACCCCTAAAAAATAAGGGTGTCTAAAACCCATTTAGAAAAAAATACAAAGATATGTCATAATTCAGTCTTTCTGAGTTACAGAAATTGAACATCGACCCCTAGAACTCGTTAGTTTTTTACTTTGTTTAGGGGTGTTAACCTCTACCGAACCATGTATAAGCCAATTTCAGCCCTTTTGGCGAAAGTCCCCCTCGGGTATACGCGGGTCATATACAGGGGTCGGCAGGGAGGGGAGCGGGGTGTCGGATCATACTCACCCCTCGCCTGCACGGTCTCTGCAGCCCCCTGCTTCTCCCACGATCTCCGGCTCCTTCCGGCAGCAGTCACATGGCACCGCTCATTAAAGTCATGAATATGCACATATTCATGACTTTAATGAGCGGTAGCACGTGACCGCTGCAGGACTGAAGTGCTGCGGAGAGCGCCAGGAGAAGAGGAGAGGCAGCAGGGACGCGTGGCGGAGGGGTGAGTATAGCTATATTTACCTGTCCCCGGACGACCGCTGCGCGCTGCTCCCTCGGTCTGACTCCTCTGGCTGTGAATGTTCAGGCAGAGGGCGCAATGATGTCGTTAGTGCGCGCCCTGCCCCCTGCCAGATCATTCACAGCCAGAGGAGTCAGACCGAGGGAGCAGCACAGCGGTGCAGAGAGGACAGGTAAATATCTCAGGTGCCGGGGTCCTGAGCGAGCGGTGACACCGGCACCTGTCCCCCATAGCGCCCGGTGTCACCACCTGCTCAGGACACCGGCACCTGGCCCCCAGCGACGAGAGGTGAGTATGTCATTTTTTTTTTTTGCAGCAGCAGCATATGAGGCCTATACTATGGAGCATAATTGTGCAGCATATGGGGGCATAATCTGGAGCATATGGGGGCATAATATGGAGCATATGGGGGCATAAGCTGTGGAACATATGGGGCATAATCTGGAGCATATGGGGGCATAAGATGGCTAGGGAAAGGGCATAATCTGGAGCATATGGGGCATAAGTGTGGAACATATGGGGCATAATCTGGAGCATATGGGGCATAAGCTGTGGAACTTATGGGGGCATAATCTGGAGCATATGGGGGCATAAGCTGTGGAACATATAGGGGCATAATATGGAGCATATGGGGGCATAATCTGTGGAACATATGGGGCATAATCTGGAGCATATGGGGGCATAATCTGTGGAACATATGGGGGCATAATCTGGAGCATACGGGGGCATAATCTGTGGATCATACGGGGGCATAATCTGTGGAATATATGGGGGCATAATCTGGAGCATATGGGGGCATAATCTGTGGAGCATATTGGGCATAATCTGTGCAGCATATGGGGGCATAATCTGTGGAGCATCATATGGGGGCATAATCATTTTTCACCCTAGGCTTATACGCGAGTCAATAAGTTTTCCCAGTTTTTTGTGGCAAAATTAGGGGGGTCGGCTTATACCTGGTCGGCTTATACATGAGTATATACGGTAACTATTATTTCTAAATAATGGAAGGAAAAAACAGGAAAATAAAAAAATATCATGTCTATGTTTTTATACATTTGTATGAGTATGTGTCTTTCAAAAGGGTTTTAGTAGACATGAAATGGACATGTCAATCACTCTGCCGTCCTGTCCACATTCAGCCGCTCACAATGAGAGAGAACAGAAGATGCTCGGTTGTCCTGTTGTTACAAAATGTTAAAATACAAGATTTTGTTTCACATGAAATCATTGAGCGACGGGGTGAAGATGATATATAACATTAGATGAAACTAATAATATACGGTAAATAATATACAGGTGCAGGTAAGATCACATATTACTGTTATAGCAACTGAGACACTATAAAATAAATGGCGCACATCCTCGTTCATTAGTGACATTACTTCTGAGCCAAAACAGTAGATCAATGAAATAGTGAAAGCATGGCAAGCTGGTCCAAAAATAAAGCCTTTCCTTTGACATTCAAGAACACATGCTAATGAGCACAGAGGGAGTTGCACACAGACGAACCTCTAATTACCATTATGCTGTCTGAAAGTCAGATTATCTTGAATAATGCCCACCATGGGTTTATTACAGTTACACATAAAAATATTAAATTATCAGCGATTATATGCCTTCCATATAGTATTGAGGAACACAGTGAAAAAAAGGGAACTATTTAAATTAATTTGTTGTTTCTGATAGTGCAGAGGACGGTCAATATACAGTTAGGTCCATATATATTTGGACAGAGACAACATTTATCTAATTTTGGTTCTAGACATTACCACAATGAATTTTCAACAAAACAATTCAGATGCAGTTGAAGTCCAGACTTTCAGCTTTCATTTGAGGGTATCCACATTAAAATTGGATGAAGGGTTTTGAGTTTCAGCTCCTTAACATGTGCACCCTGTTTTTAAAGGGACCAAAAGTAATTGGACAAATGACTCCAAGGCTATTTCATGGACAGGTGTGGGCAATCCCTTTGTTATGTCATTCTCAATTAAGCAGATGAAAGGGCCGGAGTTGATTTGAGGTGTGGTGTTTGCATTTGGAAGGTTTTGCTGTGAAGGAAACATGCGGTCACAGGAGCTCTCCATGCAGGTGAAACAAGCCATCCTTAAGCTGCAAGAACAGAAAAAAAACAATACAAGAAATTGCTACAACATTAGAAGTGGCAAAATCTACAATTTGGTACATCCTGAGAAAAGAAAAGAAAGCACTGGTGAACTCATCAATCCAAAAAGACCTGGGGCCCACGGAAGACAACAGTGGTGGATGATCGCCGCATACTTTCTTTGGTGAAGAAGAACCCGTTCACAACATCAACTGAAGTCCAGAACACTCTCAGTGAAGTAGGTGTATCTGTCTCTAAGTCAACAGTAAAGAGAAGACTCCATGAAAGTAAATACAAAGGGTTCACATCTAGATGCAAACCATTCATCAATTCCAAAAATAGACAGGCCAGAGTTAAATTTGCTGAAAAACACTTCCAGAAGCCAGCTCAGTTCTGGAAAAGTATTCTATGGACAGATGAGACAAAGATCAACCTGTACCAGAATGATGGGAAGCCAAAAGTTTGGAGAAGAAAGGGAAGGCACATGATCCAAGGCACACCACATCCTCTGTAAAACATGGTGGAGGCAATGTGATGGCATGGCCATGCATGGCTTTCAATGGCACTGGGTCACTTGTGTTTATTGATGACATAACAGCAGACAAGGAGTAGCCGGATGAATTCTGAAGTGTACCGGGATATACTTTCACCCAGATTCAGCCAAATGCTGCAAACTTGATTGGACGGCGCTTCATAGTACAGATGGATAATGACCCCAAGCATACAGCCAAAGCTACACAGGAGTTCATGAGTGCAAAAAAGTGGAACATTCTTCAATGGCCAAGTCAATCACCAGATCTTAACCCAATTGAGCATGCATTTCACTTGCTAAATCCAGACTTAAGAGGGAAAGACCCACAAACAAGCAAGACCTGAAGGCTGCGGCTGTAAAGGCCTGGCAAAGCATTAAGAAGGAGGAAACCCAGCGTTTGGTGATGTCCATGGGTTCCAGACTTAAGGCAGTGATTGCCTCCAAAGGATTCGCCACAAAATATTGAAAATAAAAATATTTTGTTTGGGTTATGTTTATTTGTCCAATTACTTTTGACCTCCTAAAATGTGGAGTGTTTGTAAAGAAATGTGTACAATTCCTACATTTTCTAACACATATTTTTGTTCAACCCTTCAAATTAAACGTTACAATCTGCACTTGAATTCTGTTGTAGAGGTTTCATTTCAAATCCAATGTGGTGGAAATGCAGAGCTCAACTCGCGAAAATTGTGTCACTGTCCAAATATTTCTGGCCCTGACTGTACATATACAGTATATATATATATTATGTATGATATATATATATATTGCAGTATATATTTATAATATATTCATTCTTTTAAAGGGAATCTGTCACCCCAAAAATGCCATATCAAGTAAAGATATGGCTGAATAGAGCGTCCCATAACTAAGCTAACGGTGGGTATCATATATCACGATACCCCCGTTTTCATAGCAAAATACCTTTGTAAAGTTGGTGATTGAACGTGTCAATCACTGCAGTCAGGTCAGGAGTGCGGCGGTTTTCATGTCCTCCCCGCCCCCGTTCCTCGTCAATCTCTTTCATATCGCCGTCTGTGAATACCACAGACGGCGTTAGTTTCCCGCAATTGCGCAATTCAAAATTCTGCCGGCGCATGCGCAGTATGCTTTGCCCAGCAGTGGGCAAAGCATATAATTACTACAGCGCATGCGCTAGTCTTTCCTTGCCCCGGAAGTCGTCCAAGGCAAGCAGGATTTTCCGGGGCAAGGAAATACTAGCGCATGCAAATTATACTGAGCATGCGCCGGCAGAATTTTGAATTGCGCAATTGCGGGAAACTAACGCCGTCTGTGGTATTCACAGACGGCGATACGAAAGAGATGATGAGGAGCGGGGGCGGGGAGGACATGAAAACCGCCGCCCTCCTGACCTGACTGCAGTGATTGACACGTTCAATCACCAACTTTACAAAGGTATTTTGCTATGAAAACGGGGGTATCATGATATATGATACCCACCGTTAGCTTAGTTATGGGATGCTCTATTCAGCCATATCTTTACTTGATATGGCATTTTTGGGGTGACAGATTCCCTTTAATTCATATTGTTCCTTCAATTACTAGAGAAAATCTTGTATTTGCAGAAATGTACAGTACTTATGCTAATAAAAAGCCATCTCTTTTGCAGATTATAGTGTGAAAGTAAGTAATGCTAAGTGTCCTAAGTGCTGTATGTGTGCCATTAGAATATTATTAATGAGTATATGCCCCTATTCTGCTTATTTAGTTACTTAGAGTAAATGCCATCCAGAAAGACAAAAATAACTAAAGGTTGGCAATGCTGTAAAACCATCATTAATATATTTATCCTCTGGTCCATCCTTCCCTCTGGTCTAATCTCATGAAATAAAATGTCATTCTAGTAATTATGAAGCAAAGAAATGCAAATAATGTAATGCATTACTTATTCTATAGGCACTAAACTGAATCACAGATGGCAAAGCCTATACAATGTACATTATATGTGCTTAATCAGGGATGCTGATGCACTTGTAAGGTACACAGGGCGGTAGTCATGGGCAGGGGGCTACTGTGTTCCCACCTCCTGACACCCCACAAATAAACAGTGTACGATTCTCCTGAGCTATGCGTGTGGTGCAAAATATTCATATTTTGGTTGCAACCTTTGCTGTCTCTGGTTCTTCAACTTCAGGCACCGCTGCACACCAATTAGGGGACACCCTATTTTTTTTATAAAAGATAAGTTTACTGAACTGTCCATTTTAATCATGTTGAAATATGCAGTTTTGAGCATAAACTTTTACGTTCTCAAAGTCCATAGCACATTTTTATATCTGCTGTTTGCTCGCTCTGAGCTATCCCTTTCCTCACTGGTATATCTGGTCCCTGGGCTCTGCAGCTTCCATGAGTACTGTCCCAACTCCTATATGCAATTCCCCATCCGGCTTCCTCACATTGGAAGATAATGAGGCACGCTTCTCAGTGCCTTCTTTGGGCCATAGGGCCCGGACGTTCCAGGAATGTCTGCTGAAATTTGTGGCTGATGTACTCATGCTGCTAAGCAGCCCATGCTCTATGTGCCCTTCAGTCCTCTGACCTCTTACTGCTGTTATCTCATCTCTCAATCTAATTTCTCCCTCTAATGAAAAATCAGTAAGTAATTCCCCTTTTGTCCCACTAGCTTCCCCAAATTGTGGATAGAGCTAAGTATTAACTGACTCTTTACTATATTTGGCACAGCAGTTTGTTACCTAGGAAAGCATAACCTTTCCCCTATGTGACTACAGTTACTATCTTCTAACAGTATGCACTGAACTTTCTATCACTGTCTAATCTGCTCTACTCTGAGTCCTAAACCCTAACCTATACTTTAACCTGTGCTTACCCTGCACTTTCCCTAATACCTTCAATGTTTATCACACGCTATACATTTTACATTTCACATGACACAGTAAAACGTATGTCAGTATTCACACGACTCAATTGTTGTCTTCAGGGGAAGGAACACGACAATCCCTATCACTCCCTGACACACTTACAGATTATAAAATAGGATTAGACATAAGCGAACTCGAACTATAGAGTTTGGGGTTCGCACCGGAGAGTGTTCAACTAGCGCACATTACGACTGCAGTAAATATGGGCGGAATCTGCTCACATGTGTGTGATGTTCTCCTCTCCTCCCCTTCTCGATGTTTGCTAAGGGATAAGAGAGGATGACATTTAGGAACACTGTGTGGAGCCATTTTGTTGGTTATTGCAAAGCAATACTGACAAGTAGACGGTCACAGAGGATGGCATGCAGCAAGGATTCTGTTAGTTGGTGCTGCTTGCTATATCACGCTCACACTATGATGCTCACACTCACATGCTGATGGTCACATGCTGACGCTCACATGCTGACGCTCACACTCACACGCTGACGCTCACACACTAACGCTCACACTCATACACTGATGCTCACACTCATACTCACGCTCACACCATCTACATGCTGACACTCACTCACACATGCGATGTTACACTCACACGCTGATGCTCACACTGATGCTCACACACTGACGCTCACACTCATATGCTGATGCTCAAACTCACATGCTGATGCTCACGCTGATGCTCACATGCTCATGCTCACACTCACTCTCGAGCTCACGCTCTCACTCTTGCACTCACTCTTACTCTCATACTCACATTTTCACACACACTCTCATGCACATGCTCACACTCAGCATGACACCTTCATTACTAAGCCGATAAGTAAACACAAACCTATGCACACATTGTCACCAGCCTATGTAGGAGCGTTAACAGAACAAGCATACATAGGCTGTAACCAGACAGAAACTGCTAATTTTAAAGAAAGAAAATGAAAAAAAAAAATTGCGTGGGCTCCCTCATAATTTTAATAACTAGCAGAGGGAAAGCCGATGTGAACGTTCTGGAGACGACTTCTGAGCGAAGGCTCCCTCTGGTGGTTGCTGACTGTATTGAAGCTGTATTGAATGACAAGGCTTCCGCACCTGGAAGTGAGGACTGGCAATCAGGAGAGACGGACTGGGCTGATTTAAGTGAGCTGCCTTCCCATGATCCTCGCCGGTGATCAATTGTTGTTTCCTGGTTCATTTGGAAGTCAGCTGGTGTCTTGCCTTCGTCTGTTACTTTCAGATAAGTTATTTGCTGCTTGTTTCTATCATGTTTGCTATTTCCATTTTTTGTCTGCACTTTTGTGGGAGGTTAGCCGGGTTCCCCTCCAGGGGCCTGTGCTACACTCTGTTTTTCAGCAGCCATTGTTTATTGTTCAATTGCACTGTCCATGCTATTTGAGTGGCTGCGGGTTAGCCGCTTGTTCACACCAGAGATCTGATTTAGCCGGTGGCAAGATCGTGCGATCTCAGCATTTTTTAAATCAGAAGTGTTGGAAGTTTTTCTAGGGTTTTGCTGGGTTGCAGATAGTATTCTGTCCTGTCCTATCTAGGCAGTGTTTGGCCCCAGCGATTGCTCACTCTATTTTCTGCCTGCGTTTGAATTTTGCCTTGTCTAACCGCCATTATATGGGTGGGGGCTACCTATTCCTTTGGGGCTCTACTCCGGGGCAGTTAGCTTTCCTGCTTCTATCTTTAGGTGTAGCCAGCTCTCCGGCTGTGCCGAGGCGTCTAGGTCACCGTAGGTACGTCCCACGGTTGCTTCTAGTTGTGCAGTTAGTTTAGGGATCTGCAACCCATTAGTTCCCAACCTCTCGGGTGTTCTGCTGCCTTGGCTGTTTTTTGCTCCTGTCCTCCTCAGCTACCAAATTATAACACCGATGGCTGGGAGCAGATGTTTATAGCCTGGGAAGGCGTTTATACCTATGGATCTTCCTAGGCTATTAATGTCAGCTCACAGCTGTATACTTAGCCTTTACTGGCTATTAAAATGGGAGACCCCTCAAAAAAATGATGTGGGGTCCCCCTATAATTAACAACCAGCAAATGCTATTCAGACAGCTGCGGGCTGATATTAATAACCTTGGAAGGGGCCAAAGATACTAAAAACATCAGCTCTCAGCCACCCCAGAAAAGTGCATCTATAACATGCACCAAATCTGGTGCTTAGACTCGCTCTTCCCACTTGCCCTGTAGCGGTGGCAAGTGGAGTAATATTTGTAGAGTTGATGTCACCTTTGTAATGTCAAGAGACATCAAGCCCTCAGGTTAGTAATGGAGAAGCATCTATAAGACACCTATCCATTATTAATCCTATAGTTACATGGTAAATAAAGACACAGCCAGAATAAAGTCCTCTATTTGAAATGATGCAAATTTAATAATCTTAATTAAATCATACTCACCGAACGCCTAATCCTCCAAAGCCAACGTCTCCTGCAACAAAAATAAAATAATAAACCACAAATATTCCTCATCTGCCCGCCGAGAAGGTAATCCATAATGTCCCATGATGATCCTGATCACTTTGAGAGCAGTCACATCAGTGATATGACTGCTCTCAAAGACAGCCGGCAATACACTGGCAGGAGGTAATCACTCCCGCAGTGTATCACTGAGCTGCAGTGAGAGTTCACCGGAATTCACCTGCTTTTTTAACTCAGGTCACCGCAGCGGTCACAGTTAGCTGCGGGATCACGCTGACATCTGCCAGCATGATCCCGCAGCACTGTGACAGACAGTACCGGCGGTAGCATTATCGCAGGTGACAGTCACAGCTTCGGGGTCACGCTGATATCTGACAGCATGACTCCACAGCGCTCTAACTGGCAGTCTTACCGACAGCACCTGTCATTGCACGCACTGAGCAGTGTGTGCAATGACGGTAAAATAAAGCCCACGGCATACGCTGCGGTCTTCAATAAAATGGCCGCGATCTCCTCCCACAACTGTGACCTCGACAGCCCAGGAGCTGCCTCAATGCAAGTGATGCAGTCGGAGGCCAACCGTTGTTTCCTATGCCCATGGCTGCCGTAAATGAGATGTGCAAGTGTCGTGCCCAGAAAATGAAAATGGCAGCCCACAGTGGCAAACATAAAAGTTAATAAATAAAAAAAACTATTAAAGTAGTTAATTTAATTTTGTATTAAAAATAATTGATTGTATAATCAATAATTATTATTACAAAAATTAAAATCACTGCACCTTCCCTTTAAACACCGACCAAAGACTGATGAAACTTGGATCCAAAACACTGATGAACAATGGCCAGCATTTTCACGTATGATCAAAATCAAGGACCAATTGAAAAACAAAAGGAATGGCAAAATAAGGTGTAAGTCGGAGTTGTGGACAACATGAGCAGTGATGGCCATGCATAAACTGCAATTTGGACTGTGTGACCACTTGATGGCATTACTCAAATGGCAAACATTATTGTAGTGCAAAAATTTGAAATTAAATGTTTCAATTAAAATAAAATGTGTCCTGAGAATTCATAAAAATAAAATTTTGCTGTCACATGATGTAAAAACATGAACATTGCATATCTTAATAACAAGAGATAAGGAAATCTGTCATAATTTTAATAGACTGGGAAAGATTAGCATTACATTTATTCAATGAGTATTGAATGAGTCCCAATTGCCTTTAAAAAACCTGTTTAATATACTCTGAGGTCGGCCAAATATCCAAAGCTTAATAAAAGGATGGGCGTGGAAAGGATTAAAAACAATTAAAAACCATACTCAACTAAAGCCTCATCTGTCCCTGACACCACTGGTTCTCCACTGGCTTCTTATAGGGAATCTATCACCAGGTTTTTGTTACCCCATCTGAGAGAAGCATGATATAGTGGCAGAGGCCCTGATTCCAGCAATGTGTCACCTACTGGGTTGTGTATTGTATTTTTTTTTATAAAATCACTGGTTTAGGAGTAGCTACCAGTTCTCTGAATGCTGATCTCTATATCAGCACCACCCACATAACTGGGTGACATTTTTTGTGTGCACTGTGTCTAGGAGAAATCTTCCAATCAATGGTGAAAGAGGGGTTATACAGAGCTCATGAATATGGAGAAGTACATAGCAACAGGTTTACTAGTCCTCTAGTGATTATCTCCTGCTGATTAAGTAGTTATTTTATCAAAACTACAGCAAGAAGCCCTGTAAATGAATCAGGGTTTCTGTCTCTACATTATGTTGTTCTCAGATTAGGCGGTAAAAACCTGGGGACAGATTCTCTGTGAGCCCTTGCTTCTCTTTGGTAACAGTCTCCTCTTTACTTTTCTTGGGTGGCTGCAGCACCAGCCAGGTGGGAAGGACTTGATTGCGTCCTAACCCTATCTTGGTCTCTTTCAACAGATCAAAATGGTGGCCTGCTGCCTGCCATTTTGCAACATTCGAGTAAATTGAATTACCAAAAATTTGGATTTGCTAGAATCAGTGAATTATGAAAAATTGTAAATCAATTAAAATAGTTTAAAATAGATTCTCTCCTCCTTATTGATTACTTGAAAATGTATATTTTCAAAAAAAGTAAAAAACAATACTCTAATACAATGTTTTGCAGCTCACACTCCTCATGGCACCAAACAAGTCATGCTTTCAGGATTTCCTTAGTATTAATAGCACAAGTGATAGAATTATTATCAAGGCATCAGAAACTGCCATAGGTCTAATTCTATCACTGCAACAATTATCAGATCCTGAGAACATGACCTGTTGGGTGTCCGTCACGACTGGAGATGAGAAACACTGTTCTAATCCACAGGCAAAAACACCTCATGCCGTTTTTAAAGCTGCCCATAGTCAAAAAATAAATGTTCAGCTATTGTTAACCTTCTCAAACTTCCTGTAGCCAGGCGTCACATGAGCTGTTCACATTGAGAAAAGCATAAGCTTACTTGAAGGATAATAGAAACAATTGGAGTCCTACTCAACAGGACTGGATTTTCCTTTTCTTTTTATTTTTCAAAAGAAATTATAGTGCATTCAAAAGAAAATTTACATGGTTGACATGAGCTAGTAGACGCGTTTCAACTGCACTAAGCAGTCTAACTCATGCTATGAGTGTTAAGGTTTGAGTTCCCGCTGCTGCACAAGGGGAGTCTTGAACCCATCCCGCTGCGGTCTCCCATTCATCTCCGGCTGCAGTGGAGCCTGCTCAGCAGAGACGTCGGTCCAGGCGTCTTGCCCACTCCTCTACTGTGCAGTGACTTGCTGCTGCCTTTCCTGGATCTGCTATTATAGCCAGTGCTGGAGCAGTCGTCTTTGAGACAAAGTCCTGCGTTTTCCCATCTGAGCATGCCCAGAGTGAGATCTCTCATTGGAGATCAGGGGTCACATGTTCAGGTGCTGCAGCGGCTCCTATTGGTCCGCCAGGAAGGTCATGTAGCTACGTGTGTTTGTAACAGCTTCTCATTGGTCCTTGTTCCTGGAAGGTCCTGTAGCTAATATCAACCATTGTATGCTATGCGCCAGTGTGATCATGCGTATGTGTGGTTAGGGACCCGGCTGAAATAAGCCACTAGAATACCGACTTAATCGGTGAGGAGTTTGGTATGGTAGCTGGCCAGGGTCGGTGTCCTAGATGCCCGGCGTAACCGGTGAGGAGTTTTGATTGCCGTATTCAGGGTCTGGCGTTCAGACGCCATAGATTGCGGGTGACTCCCGCGAGGACATTAGCACATGATCACGCGTTATGTACGCTTAGCACTTAACTGTGTACCTGAGAGCCTGACAGGACACAGCACTTTTCCTCAGCGGCCCTGTGACGTAACAGGGTTTGCTTTCGACGCTAGACAGCGCCCTAGCGTTTTACTTTGCGGCTCACTGAAGCTAAGTGAGTTTGCACCTATCGCCATATAGTGCTGTGGCATTTCCGTTAGCGGCTCTTGGTATTAACAGAGTTCGCACTTACTGCCACAACGCGCTACGGCGTTTATTTTAGCGACTCTGCGGGATAACAGAGTTCGCTACTTTCGCCATTTTTACTAGCAGCAGGTTCCGCCTGCACGGTGGACCCCAGGCTGCGAACGCACCTCTCTACCTCATATATTTGGTGCGTTCCGCAGACCCTAACAATGAGTAAGACTGCTTAGTGCAGTAGAAACGAGTCGACCATGTAAATTTTTCTTTTGTATGCACTTTTTCTTTGAAAAAGAAAAAGAAAAGGAAAATCCAGTCCTGTTGAGTAGGACTCCAATTTTTCTATTATCCTTGATGTGCGGCCAGGGCAAGTCCGGTGTCTGAGCCCCAGATGGATGAGCATAGAGAAAATGGGTGAGCTGGAATTAAGTTTTTTATTCTTACTTGAGTTAAAATTCAACCTGTCCATAACTTCTTTTTCCCTGATGAAAGACATACACCTTACATATTAATTTGTCAAAAATAGGTGTATTGTTGTGTTTAGGTAGCTGAGGAGAAAAAGCAAAAACGGCAATACACCAGAGAGGCTGGAACCTATTGGATTGCAGTAACCTGAACTAACCACACAACTAGAGGTAGCCGTGGAGCGTTCCTACGTTGATCCTAGACGCCTAGTCACAGCCTGAGAGATAACTACACCTAAAGGCAGAAAGAGGAAAGCTATCTGCCCCGGAGCAGATCCCCAAAGAAAATAGGAAGCCCCCAAACATGTAATGGCGGTTAGACAAGAAGAAGCACGGACACAGACAGAAAATAGAATGAGCAAACGCTGGGGCCCAATCTGTCTAGACAGAAAAGTACTGGAAAGGATTCTTACTGCAATCCTCCAAAAAAAACCTAAAAAATACCAACTCTTCTGATTGCAAAAACACCTGAGATCACACGATCTCCACCACCTAAATCAGATCTTTGGTGTAACAAAACTAAGCCGCAGACACTGAAAAAAGAGGAAAAAGCAAATCGCTCTGCATTAATTCTATAGAGCTGCACATTTACTTCTGGATATGCTTTAGTCAGCATCTGCAAGACTGCAAGCTTTTTCGATTATATGGAAACAAGTGTAAGATGACTTTGTTATGACGGTGGTACTACAGGTTAGCGATGTCATACTAGCAATGCCGAATATTCCGGAAAGGTTTTGCATCCTCCTCATATGTTCACACCCATCCATGATGCCCTGTTTCTTGGTTGCACTGTTGCCATAAAATTATTTTATAGGAGCACTATGATTAAAACTGTAAAGATGTACTGTGAAATTTGTCATGCCATGGTGCTATGTTACAAATTGTTATCATGAACCCTTTCCAGACTTGCCAATTCTCCATTTTGGCTCATTCTTTCTTCCCCTACATCCGAGAGCCATAACTTTATATTTGTAGTCTACATATTCGTATGAGGACTTGATTTTTGTTGGATGAGTTGTAGTTTTGAATGACACAATTCATATTAACATTTAATGTAATGGAAAAGGAGTAAAAAATTTAAAGGTTGGTGAAACTGAAAGAAACTTCCGCAATTCCGCAATATTTCTGTTTGTTCTTACGGCATTTATTGTGCTATAAAATAAACATGACATTATCATTCTCCAGGTTAGTAAAAATTGCTGTGATACCAAACTATGACTTTTTTTCTTTTTTTCAAGTGCTGAAAAAAAGTCTGAAATATGTTGAAAATATAATTTTAGTCGCCATTATCCAACACACATAATAATTTAATTTTGTCTCTTGATAGAGCTGTGTGAGGGCTTGTTTTTTGCATGTCGAGATGATGAGGTAGACATTTTTATCACATGGTAGTACAATTTTTTGATGTTGGGCGACTGAAAAAAAATGCAATTCTGTGATGTTGGGCGACTGAAAAAAAATGCAATTCTGTGATTACGATATTTTTTTCTCTTTACTGTGTTTACAACTCAGATTAATATATTTTGATACATCAGACTTTTAATGATGCAACAATACCAAAAATTTGCAAAACCCTATCAGGTCTTCAAACCCTGAAGCCCTTACCATGATATCCCTGGGGATTTCAGCATGGCAAACAGTGATCCAAATATGTGATGAAGACCAGGTATGTGGCAGTGAGAAGTGAATGGGCCAGAAAGGTGAGCAGGGAGGTGAGTTTGAGGATTTTTTTCATTTTCTTTAAATTTTGATGTCCTTTTACGGTTACGAAAAATGTCCATGAGTAGCCACTGTTTTGCTTAATCGGCACAAAACCAAAGTGCAAAAAAAAATTCATTTTGGCGAATGTGGATTTTTTGCAAATTTCAAGTAGAATTCAATTTCACCCATATGTATTCAAAATGTACTATGTCTTCATCCAATATCATGTAGGGGTGTAATGATCAAAAGGTTTTTTAGAAATATATTTGTATAATTATTTAGTCTATTGGAATAAAAACAATTAGCAACTGCTAAAATGTGATGTGTTTTAAAGTTTTTCAGGGATGTGATAAACAATACATGGTATAGCTTTGAAAACTAAGGGACATGGAGTCAAAAAAGTCTGTCTATAATAAATACAAATATCTTTGGAAGACCATTTGAAACGCATGTCGGGGCTGGGAGTGTGGAGTCACACAGGGATCCACATGGTTAAGTACCATTCCTGAACCAGTTATTTTAATCTTGACCTTTTAAAGGAGTGTTAACATAGTTATTAATCTGGGTATACTCATTTAGGAACAGGATTCCCCTGATCCTTACACTATAGTGCTTTGTGCTGACTCTCAGAATCACTTTACCTGAGTCTTTCATGATCTACCCTAATACGTTTGTATCACTATTAATTTTGGTTGAAAATTGTTGTTGTATTATGTAACAATAAAGATATTTGTATTATAGACAGACTTTTTTGACGCCATGTTTCTTAGTTTTCAAGTGTATTTATAGGAGGGTTCTGTTGCCCTATGGTATCTCCCATGAAGTTATTAGGCCCTTATTTATAGTTCTTGTGATGATTATTGCTCTGATCTATCTGTTTCCATGGTATAGCTTTGCATATATGCTAAATAAAATAACAAAAATTTTCCTCTAGAGCTCCAACTTTAGAAAAAAAAAAATAAGTTCCCCAGCGGATGACACATTATTTCATTTAGAAATAGTATTTAACGGGGAGAAAGAAGTCCAACCTGCAGAAGACCAGCCGAGGTTAAGCGTATAGGAAGTTGTCTGATAAATTCAGACAAAAATGGCATTTAGGGTAATTTTTCTAATGGTTCATAATGCTGTGTTTGTAAAGGGACAGTAATTGCATCCATTCCAGATGTACTCTTTTAAGTTCAAGCAAAATACAGACTTCAGAAGATCTTTTGGAAAATGGTTTGTTGTGTCAAGCTAATTTACTAGCAGAGCCAGAGTAAAAATAAACACATACGGCTAAGTATCTATTGGCTACATTGTATCTCTAGAATATGTAATCCTGATTCTCTTCACTGAGTACAGATAAATCATAGCCATGAAATTCCTTATAAAAGACATGGTCTTGCTTGCAAAGCATTTGATTTACTGCATTAGATTGCTTCTTTTGCGTTGTGTATTCTATACTAGGAGACAAACTGTGCTTTATAGAAACAGATTCTGCAGCTCTATTCACGTCGTCATATGAATATGAAAGGAAAATGCCTTGCACATCATTATTGTAGATGCATGTAAAAATGTATTTCGGTCTATAGACTCCATATCTTTTCACAGATTGGAGATGTTTATTACTGTTGTATAAAAAATATATCTAGCAATATCTGTACACTCTACTTGCATTCAATTTAGAACATATTTAAAACGTCATAATACAATTAACACAATAATTTATCTTGATATTTGACATCAGACAAGCCTAATTTTAAAGACTATGCACACTTCTACACAATTTTCTTTATTGTTCATTTGCTTGGTAAATGCATGCAGTGTCTGACTGGGGTGCAAATCAAAAGGCTCACCAGTAACCAACTCCAGGGCCCCACATCTCAGCTAAATGCTAATGTCACATCATCCTCAAGCACAAATTTCTATAACAATGATTGATTGGGTTGATTGTTAAATGAATAAGATGCCGCCTTTGTCTGTACATTGTGATTCAAGTATAATGGGACAAATACTGCTCATATAAGAGAGTGGTGGCCCACCCCTGCACAGGGACCCTCCGGAGGATTCTCCTGTTCTCTTGTGGGCCAGTCCAAGCCTGAATGCAGGTGATAAAGCAACTTTCAAAATAGTCTTCATGAAACATTTTCTATCATTTTGCTGCTGCGCTAGTTCTTTATCTAGCTGAGTGTCTTTGCAAAACTGATACAAATCCTTCAAAAGCTCAGATCCTGGTTCTGTGATCCCTATCTGCCCCACCGTCCTTTCTCTCTATGTTAGGGCAGATACACAGGAGTATATTTGCTGTCCAAGTGCGATGCGACCAAACATCGGATTGCCCTCGAGCTAATGTTAGTCAACGAGGCTGTGCACATGTCTATTTTTTATCTTGGAAAGAGACTGTCTGAAAAAAAAAATGGCTGCGTGCACGATTTGCATCTTATATTTTGATAGCACTCGGCCATGCAAGTCAATGAGTCAGTCGAAACTGCAACGCCAATGCTGGCGTGCCGGCGTGTTCCTCTCCCTCCTCATGACAGATACGTCAACATACTCACAACCCCCTGTTTCCTGCTATGGCTCCTGGCTCCTCAATTCTCAAAGGGGTAGTTCACACATTTTGGAAAAGCCCCCAGACAATAGCTGAGAGGCATCAGGTATATAAGGCACTGTCCCCAGTAGGGAGGTGCCTGAGCAACCACTGTAGTTTCCCTGCTTAGTTACTGCAACTAGTATATTGCCAGATCCTTGTCCTTGAGTCCCGTGTTATCTGAACCAGAATCTGTCGCTAAAACCTATGTTTTCTGAACCAGCATCTGTTCCTGAAACCCATGTTGTCTCTGATAGAACCTGTTAGGGTGAGTTTCCACGGTCAGGAAACGCTGCGTGTTTGGCGCTGTGCGCTGGCGCAGCGCCAAACACGCAGCGTCCAGATGTTACAGCATAGTGGAGGGGATTTCAAGAAATCCCGTCTCCACTATGCGTAACAATACGCAGGTGGCAAACCTGCGTAAACGGACATGCGGCACGTCTTTTTAGACCGCAGCATGTCCTCGCGTATTGCGGCGACGGTGCGTCGCCGCAACAGAATTAACACAGGGCTATGTAGCCCTGCGCTCTTTCCGGAGGTGTTCCGGAGGTGTCCTGAACACCTCCGGAAAGATCGCGCGTCATAAAGGGGGCGGGGCTTAGACAGAGCGGAATTTCCGCTCCGTCCAAAGCGCTGTGGTTCCGGACCGTGGAACCACAGCCTTACTTTTTTCCGTGTTACCTGAACCTGAAGCTGCTTCAGCGGTACTTGAATCTGAAGCCGCTCTGTTGATAGATGAGCCTGAAACCACTCCTGCAGTATCTGAGCCTGATTCTGAGGGTGAGTTTCCACGGTCAGGATACGCTGCGTGTTTGGCGCTGTGCGCTGGCGCAGCGCCAAACACGCAGCGTCCAGATGTTACAGCATAGTGGAGGGGATTTAAAGAAATCCCGTCTCCACTATGCGTAACAATACGCAGGTGGCAAACCTGCGTAAACGGGCATGCGGCACGTCTTTTTAGACCGCAGCATGTCCTCGCGTATTGCGGCGACGGTGCGTCGCCGCAACAGAATTAACACAGGGCTATGTAGCCCTGCGCTCTTTCCGGAGGTGTTCCGGAGGTGTCCTGAACACCTCCGGAAAGATCGCGCGTCATAAAGGGGGCGGGGCTTAGCGCTGTGGTTCCGGACCGTGGAACCACAGCCAAAGTCAGTGTCCGTGACTGCGATCCTGACTCTTGTGGTCATCTGCTGCAGTACCAGGAACTGCCCATGAGTGGTACCTAGTGGCTACCTGCAGCAAAAACCTAATTCCACAATCAGGAGATCTGGCAAAAATCAGAGAGAATCAGTGCACACTATGCACACAGAGTTTGTTCAGTGTAGTTTGCAGAATCGGCCAGTTTCTCTGAGATGAGAGAATCTACTGCTGTCTGCACATGGCTTTAGAGATAACAGGAGGGAGCAGGGGTGGGATTCAAATTTTTAACAACAGGTTCTGTGTTTGTGCGTCGGTAAACCACACCCATTTTAAGCCACACCCTTTTTAAGCCACACCCATTTTTGAAGCCACACCCCCCAAGCCTGCGGAATGGGATTCCCTCAAGAGGTTCTGCAGCAGCTGGGTTGTGATTCATACATATATGTTCCCTCCGCAGCTGCAGAACCTCTTTTTAAAGAAGGGGGGAGGTATAGCTAGTCAGAGGCTGAAGGATTACATCACTGCTCCCCACGTTCTGCTGGGACTTGTAGTCCTGGAGGAACTGCAGGATCCACGTGTGATTAATTTTTTCCACATAAAAGGTTTTAGGCAAAAACAGATTCTGCAGCAGCAAGGCAGCCCCTCATAGCTTCACAAAAACCACTCCACTCTCCTTCCCTTCCATCTTTAAAATGAGGTTCTGCAGCAGCTAAGGAGCCGCAGGCAAGAAGGAAGGGCTCCTGGCACTGAATGTGCCTAAATAATACAGTGCCCAAATAATACAGTCACAGAGTACCCAAATAATACCGTCACATAATGCTCAAACAATACAGTGCCCAAATAATATCATCACATAGTGCTCATATAATACCTCATACAGTGCCCAAATAATACAGTGACATACTGCCCAAATAGTACATACTGCCCAAATAGTCTCCAGGCCAGGCAGCCCCAGGCAGCGCCGCAGCTCAGGCAGCTAGCTGCTCACACACACAGTACATCAGAGACTCTGCAGCTCTGCCTCGCAGCCTCTGCTCTCTCCTCTCTCTTCAGCTCCTCCTCGTGACTGAAGATGGCCACGGCGCGCCGCTACCCAATCGCCGCACTGCAGAGATCAGTCCGCGGGGGCTGGGGCTGGCGGTGTGTTGCGGCCAGAGGCGTATCTAGGCTTTCTGGCACCCGGGGCAAGAATTTGTTTCGGCGCCTCCCCCCCGCACACATGTGATTTGCACACTTAGTCACCGACGAGCTGCTCTCCCTAATGCTCTCAATGTTCAGTGAAAAACTGAGAGAAGCAGGAGGAGAAGCTCGTTGTTCACAGGACCATAAGTATGAAAATGGCATGAGTGAAGTGTCTATGTGATGACTGCTGGAACCTGCAGAGCTGAATCCTGACATAGCAGCTTCTGAATTCTCACAACTAATGCTCTGCACACTTTTAGGATTCTCCCTTACCGGTGGCGAGAGTACACGGTCATGTCAGCACAAGCATGTGATTTATATACTTCTGGCCACATTCTGACTAGACGTGCTCGGCCTCGCTCTGTTCATTTTCATTGAGTGAGGCCACACATGTCTAGTCAGCATGTGACCGCATGTATGTAAATCACGGCACGAGAAAATCCTAACAGCGTGCAGTACGCACTGTGAGAATTCTGAAATTGACTAATTCTCATGTTTTTATTTATGTTAGGAGCATTAAAGGGGCTGTCCAGGTTTGTGCTGAGTCTGCAGTCATTCTATGTGACACAGACCTGGAGAACCCCTTTAATGCTCCTAACAAATAAAGACATGAGAATTAAGTCAATTTCACAAATAATATTTACATCCAGGTACCTTATAGATGACGTCGTCTTTGGAGTCGTTCTTCTTTTCTTCATCTTGTCAAGATCCCATGATGAGTTTTCTCATCCACAGCCGTCTCTGCAGACCTCCATCTTCTCCGCTCTTCTGCACCAACTCTCCGCACGATGCCCTTAAAGACAGAAGAGTCATTATAATGCCCCTAAATAAAAATATCTGCAATATACTGTCACCTCACACTATTCCCCTCCCTCCTCACACTGTCTCCTCTCACATCCCCCCTGTTCAGCATACTGTCTCCTCATATATTTACCCCCTCACTATACTGTCTGCTCACACATACCCCTGACTCCCCATACTGTGTCCACATACATTCACCCGTTCACCCATACTGTCTGCAACCATCCCCCATACTGTTTCCTCATACATACATACTTTTCAGTACCCTCAAATCCCCCCACACATATTAAATACCCTCATCCCCACTCCAAATCCCCAGCCCCCACACATAAATAGCCCCCCATCCCCACTCCAAATCCCCCACACATAAAATAGCCCCCCATCCCCACTCCAAATCCCCCCACACATAAAATAGCCCCTCATCCCCACTCCAAATCCCCCCACACATAAAATAGCCCCTCATCCCCACTCCAAATCCCCCACACATAAAATAGCCCCCCATCCCCACTCCAAATCCCCCACACATAAAACAGCCCCCCATCCCCACTCTAAATCCCCCCACAGATAAAATAGTCCCCCATCCCCACTCCAAATCCCCAGCCCCCACACATAAAATAGCCCCCCATCCCCAAATCCCCCCACACATAAAGTAACCCCCCATCCCCACTCTAAATTCACCCCCCCATACTCACACATTATGCCCCCCCATCTTCGGTGGTATCTTCAGCTCCATATTGGAGCACACTTACCACCATCGTTCCCCCACCTTGCCGCCGCCGGCCAGTGACGTCAGCAGCGTGATCACATGACCTGATCACGCTGCTGGCGTCGCTCTGACCCGCAGTCAGAGCTTCAATTGTACTGGCGTCTGTATAGACGCCAGTGCAATTGATCCCTGGGAGCCGGCACGCAGCAGCTTCTCTGCGCCGGCTGTCAGCTTGACAGCCGGCACAGGGAACCGCCGACTCTCAGGTGCAAAATAGTTCCGGATCGCCGCTCTCATTCTCCCCGGTTCGGGGAACCGGCTGCTTTTTGAACAACCGGTTCCATCGAACCGGGGAGAACCGGCTGAATCCCATCCCTGGGAGGGAGTAGTTATGCACAAATCTGCAGTGTACAGGGGAGAAAGCATATAAAACCTTATGGAGAGCAGAGAACAAAAGGCAAAACGGAAAGCAAATTAAGAGGAGGAAGAGTAAATTAGCGCATGATACATAGAAGAAAATGAAAACAGCAGTATCCTGGATATATATAGACCTCACAATAAGCATGCAATACAGGAAGGAATGCTCCTATAAGAGAATAATATAAACCTTGGAGAAGGATGCAAATGTTGCATTAGGGGGTCTGGGAATGAAGATTGCAGACTCAAATTTTATACAATTTTATTAAGGTTCACCACAATCATACCATATATAATAATATTTTTCCATGTCAAAGGTACCTATAGCCTACAATGAATCCGAAAAAAATAATATCTAAACGTCTCCTGATAATCCCTGTTAGTTGGGAAAAAGATGTAAGAAAGGTATTACCAAATATATGTCAATCTCTTCCTTAGCTGGCACATTAATATAATGCGACAGGAAAGATCTTAAATTTGCAGCTAAGTGAAAATTCAAGGGTTTTACACTCTGAACAACAGGTGTACAGTAACTACGAGTGTAGCAGGCATAGCATCTGCGATGGAGCTCCGAAACGAAAGGGCCCATCTCCAGTAAGAGGTGAGATGCAGCGAATAAGGACTGTGGATGATGGATGCAGGTCATAGAGAAACTAGCGTAGTTCAGATTTTATTCAAATTGCCCTACGAGCCAGATCACAAAAGGAGTGGGCTTAGCAAATCCACACAGAATTGCGGGCATTTTGGTCATGTGTGCATTTCTATTTGGAGGGTTTTTCTGTAGTGTGGCTTAAAGGTCACAGATTTTGAAGTGGGTAGGAATGGGCTAGGTGGAGGTGAAAAAGAAGCAGTGGGTACAGTGGAATACCAAAATTAATGTAGGCCTTTGATGTTTTGGGGTCTCATGGGGTCCCATTCAAAGTTTTATTATGTGTTACACTTCTTCATTTGCAGATTTTTCATGTCTATTTTTTAATGGGTTAATTATCAAATAATGGAGAATGACAAAGCCACCCAATTTCTAGATTCTATTGCCACACTTTGTAAAAAATTCCACGAGAAAACTGTGATGAAAATGCAGAACACGGCTGTAAGCATCTGTATGTCAAGTCTGTTTTCCTATGACATTAAATCTCATTTACCAATTACTAGCCATTTGGGTCAAGTAACTGCAAACACTATGCTTTGTTTCTTGGGGCCAAGGATTTGAACTCAGCAGAAGAATAAAATGGTTTAATATTTAATTCAAAGTTTCTTCTTCTGTAAAATATGATAAAGGTCTTAGCAGATTTTCTGAGAAACATTCAATGAGAAATTACCTGCGACAGAGTAGAGTTTGAACTTGGAGTCAGGAATATGTTGTAGAAAATGACAAATTATCCAATCACTATCATTGCTGTCTGACTCATATATACCTCTCATCACTGCACATCACCTATTTCTCACTCAAGACAATGTTCAAACTCATTTTAGTCTCCAGAATTGCATTTAGTCTAATCACTTAGCAATTGGAGAATGTTCTACTAACTACATTTTTGGCCTTGTATTTTAAAACATGGTGTTCAATAAGTATTATTTAAGGCCTGGGTATTACGAGAAATGATTTCTCTTCACGGTTTCCTTTGGCCTTTAACATTTCCCAGCACTTAGGCTCAGCAAATTCTCATTTTCTTCCAAAAAGACAAGAGCATTTGTATTTTTCTACCTATTTAGTATGCCTAATGCAAGAAAATTATCCCTGTCGGAGCATACAACCCTTAAAGGGATTCTAACTCCAGGTTTTTGCTTCCCCATTTTAGAGCAGCATGATTTAGGGGCATAGGTCCTAATTCAAGTAATGTATCACTTGTTGGACTTCTTATTACAGTTTTAATAAAATCACTAATTTATCTGCTTCAGATCTACCAGTTCTCTGAATGCTGAGCCCTGTATAACCCGCCCACACCACTGATAGGCAGCTATCAGTATACACAGAGCACAGGCAGAAAGCTGCCAATCAATGTTGGGGGCGTGGCTGGACTAAATGGCAGCATGTTTACTAGTCCCCTAGTGATAATCTCCTGCAGACAAAACAGCTATTTTATAAAAACTACAACAAGCAACCCAGTAAGTGACACATCACTGAAATCAGGGTCTCTGTCTCTATATTTTATGCTTTCAGATTAGGCGGCAAAAACCTAGTGGCAGATTCCCTCAAACTATTGTACTGAGATCTCATAAAGCATTTTTTTAAATAAATTGAATTATACTGTAATTGTCTTATGTGTCACAGCATCAGAAATAAAACTCTCAGACTGGATAGTTGTACAATAGAAATAAAAATGATTACTGGAGATGAGTTATGAAAGAAAATAATTTTCAATTTTTTTTTATTTATAAGAAATATTCTACACATAGTAATTTTGTAATGTTCTGAAGAGCTGAAGTAGTCTGACCTTTGTTCCCAATTGATGTCAACAGTAAACGCTGAAAGGTCATCCATTAAGACGAGACAGTGCCGCCAATGTCTTACAGTATGTCTGACCACGGTTAGGCATCTCATAACAGGGCTATGTGATTGGCAGCTATCCATCTTTACTATCAAGCCTTACTGTGTTCAGTTAGACTAGAACTTTAATGGACCACTACAAAATCTATCCAACTGTCATGAACATATTTGTCTTGCTGCAGTGAAGAAGTTAACCCCTTAACGACAAGAGGTATTTTTGGTTTTGCATTTACATTTTTCGCTCCCCTTCTTCCAGAGCCAAAACTTTTTTATTTTTCCATAAGTATGGCCATGTGAGGGCGTGTTTTTTGCAGAATGAGTTGTACTTTTGAACGACACCATTGGTTTTAACATGTCGTGTACTCGAAAATGAGAAAAAAATTCCAAGTGATGTCAAATTGCAAAAAAAGTGCAATCCCACACTTGTTTTTGGGGATTTTTTTCACCATGTTCTTTAAATGCTAAAACTGACCTGCCATTATGATTCTCCAGGTCATTACAAGTTCACAAACACCAAACATGTCTAGGTTCCTTTTTATTTAAGTGGTGAAAAAAAATTCCAAACTTTGTTAAAAATTAATAAATGTTGCGCCATTTCCAAGACCCGTAGTGGCTCCATTTTCTGTGATCTGGGGTTGGGTGAGGGTTTGTTTATTGCACGCTGAGCTGATAATTTTAATGATACAATTTTGGTGCAGATACGATCTTTTGATCACCCGTTATTGCATTTTAATACAATGTTGCGGCGACCAAAAAAACCTAATTCTGCCATTTTTACTTTTTTTTCTTGCTACTCCATTTAGTGATCGGGTTAATCCTTTTTTTATTGATAGATCGGGCGATTCTGATACCAAATATGTGTATGTTTGACTTTTTTCATTGTTTTATTTTGAATGGGGCGGAAGGGGGGTGATTTGAACTTTTATTTTATTTTTTTATATATTTTGAAAACATTTTTTTAAACTTTTGGCATGCTTCAATAGTCTCCATGAAAGACTAGAAGCTGCAGTTGTCCGATTGGCTCTGCTACATACAGGCAATGATCAGATCGCCTGTATGTAGCAGAATTGCTGACTTGCTATGAGCGTCGACCACCGGGTGGCGCTCATAGCAATCCGGCAGTGGCAACCATAGAGGTCTGCAGAAGACCTCTGGTTGCAATGCCAATCTATTGGTGACCCGCGGTCACCGATGGGCGGATTTCCTGCGCGATTGCCGGAACGCATGTTAAACTCCGTTGTCAGAGTTTGACAGCGGCATTTAACGGGTTAAAAACCGCGGGTGGATCCCGATTCAACCCGCGGCTGTTACGGGCACATGTCAGCTGTTCAAAACAGCTGACATGTGCTGAGAAAGATGTGGGCTTAACGCCGGAGCCCACATCAAAGGAGGGAGTCCGACATCGGCTTACTATTACACCTGATGTCGGAAAGGGGTTAAGTTATTGTATGGCAGGCCAGTATTAGGCTACATTCACATGATGAGTTTTTGGTGTGTTTCTGATGTTACAGATTTTCTGCACAATTTTTGGACCCAGGATACTTGCAGTTTTTCAAATTATGCGGTGTGAAAAACTCACCAAAAACTCATTGTGTGAACATAGCCTTACAGTCTTATCATAGCCAGCTCTATTTCCCTAAATGTCGGAAAACTAGGTTTAATGACAAAGCAATATACAAGATTATTCATTGGCACTTTCTTTTGTGACAAACTATATGCGTTATGTACAGGCTGTTGTATAGCAGTAGACAACTAGAGTGCCCGGCGTAGGGTAGGAATGTGACTTGGCTCTATCAGATCATAAAAATATCTTAGGCCGGCGTCAGACACAACTACAAAAAATCGGACCGATTTAGTCGGTCGATTATCGGAACAAAATGCAAACATCACACATCCGCCTGGCATCCGATTTTCCTTCAAAGATGCGATTTAGTCGCATGTATGTGTACCTTGTAACATCAGATTTTCATCCGACTTGCGAGAATTTCTCGCAGGCTTGCAAAACTGACATATAATGGATCCAAAAGAATAGTATTTAAATCACAAAAGAAAGAATAGATATATACACATAGAACACATATATATATATATATATATATATATACATGTCATTGTGACATATATATATACATATATTTATAGTTCTTACACTTCTACATACTGTAATAGCCGCTAATTCAATTGCCGGCTTTTGTGAAATCACAGAAGCCGACATGAAATGATACATTGTTTAGACACAGTTAACCATGTCATTTCCTGTATTTTGATATATGGTTTGAACTTACAATTACAGAAGTGTATGTGTGCCAAATTTCAGACATGTAGGGGTTAATTAAAGGTGTAAATTCGTTGAAAAAAAATGCGTGGGCTCCCGCTGTATTTTCTCCACCAGACAGACAAAGCAAATGAGTGGGGGCAGATAATAATAGCCTAGGGATGGTACATTTTTTTTGTGCCCCCCTGGCTACTAACATCTGCCCCAGACACCCCAGAAAGGGCAAATCTATAATTAAATTTGCCCTTTCTGGCACTTTGCCCGTCTGTTCCCATTGTCCTGTAGCGGTGGCGAATGGGTTAATAAGGGGTTACAGCCACCTTGCAATTGAAAGGTGACTGTAAGCCAGGTTAATAATTGAGAGCTGTCAATTAGACAACTATCAATTATTAATCCTATTGTATGAAAGAAAAATCAAACACACACAGTTTAATAAAAAAGAAGTTTAATGAAATAATCACACAGTTTTTGACCATATTTTATTTTCCTGCTAAAACCATTTCCTGTAAAAAAAATAAAATAAAAAAGCAAAATTATTCTTACCAATCCGATGTACAGTCAGGTCCCACGGTGTAATCCATCAGAAAGGGTTAACAGGTTACAGCTCGCAGAGAGCTATAATGCTGTCTCTGAGCTATAACCTCCTGAATGAATAACTTCCTCTACCAGCGAAAGGAGAGGAAGAGATTCATGAATGGAGCTTAATTGATTTATTGCCACTTTCACTTCAGTGACCTGACCTAAGGTGAAAGTGGGATACAATCAATTAAGCTTCATTCATTAATCACATCCTCTCCTTTCGGCAGGAGATAAGCTCATTCATTCAGGAGCTATCAGCTGAGCACGCAGGATTACTTGCTCTGCTTAGCTGATTGCTAGTTAACCCTTTGTGAAGGATTACATCGTGGGATGTGACAGATCGCCAGATAGGTAAGAATAATGTTGTTTTATTATTTTATATTTATTTTAGGAGATCAAGGGCTTCGCATGGATTAAGAGTAAAATAAAAGATGGTCAAAAAAATGTGTTTTTATTTCATTAAAATTATTTATTCTTAAAGTGTGTGTGTTTTTTTATTTACTTCAATAGGATTAATAATTGATAGTTGTCTAATTGACAGCTCTCAATTATTAACCTGGCTTACAGTCACCTTTCAATTGCAAGGTGGCTGTAACCCCTTATTAACCCATTCGCCACCGCTACAGGGCAACGGGAATAGACGGGCAAAGTGCCAGAAAGGGCAAATCTAATTATAGATTTGCCCTTTCTGGGGTGTCTGGGGGCAGATGTTAGTAGCCAGGGGGGCACAAAAAAAATGTACCCTCCCTAGGCTATTATTATCTGCCCCCACTCGCTTGCTTTGTCTGTCTGGTGGAGAAAATACAGTGGTTGAACGAATTTACACCTTTAATTAACCCCTACATGTCTGAAATTTGGCACACATACACTTATGTAATTGTAAGTTCAAACCATATATCAAAATACAGGAAATGACATGGTTAACTGTGTCTAAACAATGTATCATTTCATGTCGGCTTCTGTGATTTCACAAAAGCCGGCAATTGAATTAGCGGCTATTACAGTATGTAGAAGTGTAAGAACTATAAATATATGTATATATATGTCACAATGACAATATATATATATATATATATATTCTATGTGTGTATATCTATTCTTTCTATTCTTTATTAAAGCTGTCAGTGTGATTTTACAGTATAGCCGGGGATGAATTGCCGGCTTTTCTAAAGGACACCGATGCGATTTAATCGCAAGTCACACATGCGGTCCGTTTGTAATCCGATTTTTCATCGCTCCCATAGACTTGCATTGGCGATAGTCGACCCACAATTGGTGACAATCGCAGCATGCTGCGATTGCACTCGGACGTTTAAAACGGACCACAAAAAATCTGATACTGGGAGCTGCTCCATAGATTAACATAGGGGGAGTGGCACCACTGGGTCTCAGGTATGTGTTCGACCTCTATCTCTAACTGTGATTGCATGTCCTTAAAGCGGCGTACAGCCTGTGTTTAGACTTGTGTCACTAATTGCCTGGTCATTGGCAGAAAGACTTACATATAGTCTCTTGATACGGACTTTTTGGCATAGTATTAGTATGGTCGTTCTTACTCTATGTGCATCATAGCATACTAGCTTTATTGTCATTATACTTGAGTACCTGAGTGGTTCCACTCCATTTCTGGTTACCACTGTCACTCTTTCTATCATGCTTGTTTTTTTAAAAAAAAGTTGTTTAATAAAATGTTTCTACTTTTATAATATACCTTCTGTGTGCAATTTTCCTTTATTTGAGTTGAGATTAACATAGGGTAGACTGCAATGCGATATTTCATCGTATTGCAGTCGTCCGATTCTGTCGCCAGTGTGACGCCGGCCTTAATGGTGAAATTGTAGTAATATTCCAGGCTGATTAACTCTTTCTTAATCCCACGACAATGGAAATGTGATATGAGATAGAAATCTTTTCCATACGACCTGTCTGTAGCAGTCTTTCAGGTTCTCTATGCTTTCTAAGGAAACAACACAGGAAATCTCACCAAATGCTCAATCTTGTGATATTACCTATTGTCAATTGCTTCATGCTCATTCCAGGGCATCTTCGATCTAACAAAGATCGGAGCCCTGATTGAGCTTCAATGAAAAGTCTTACAGTTACAATTTTCTTTTATTTTGTACTGCTTTTCCTGTGCTTCAATTTCAGAAAGCAGATCAACACTTCAGAACGCAGAGCAACACTTCAGTACGCAGAGTAATACTTCAATTTTAAGTCTAGTAGGTAGCGCTTTTCCTATAATCCTTTTTAGGCCAGGGTCACACTTGCGAGAAACTCGCACGAGTCTCATACCTCAATACCCGGCACTGCCGCCGCCACTCGGACCGGAGCGTTCACTCCGGTCCGAGTGCCGGCGGTAGTGCGGGTATTGAGGTATGAGACTCGTGCGAGTTTCTCGCAAGTGTGACCCCGGTATTAGATTGCTGTTCTACATTCTGAAGTAGCAGTTCAGAACATACTAGCTTACCTTTATATACAATAACTCTGTACAATGCATGTATAAAAAAATACTCCAAAAAATGAGGACAGTACTCCAAAGTCAGATGATGAACAAGACATTTGACTTTGGAGTACTGTCCCATTTTTTGGAGTTTTTGTGTGAAAGAGGTTTTGGTAATAACATCGGGGGCTTTCCATCTATCTTGGCATAGAAAAGTTCTCTCTTGATTCCACGGGGAAGCGAATTGCTTAAAATCTGCATTTTGGTGACTACCGATTTTAGAAAAATTAGAGAAAAATGTAATTCCACTCAAATTTAATATCTAGATTGGCTGCAGATCCTGCAGTGTTAGGGAATATTCACAGAGCAGATATGGATTTTCATTTCAACCCACTTCAAAATCCATGTAAAAAATCTGTGTGAACATATTCTTGGAGTACATCCAAATGGGACATTATTTGAAACAGAATGAATCAGTTGCAGCCTTTACCTAGGATTAGCAGCAACATCAGCAACAAAATGTATTATGTGCATATGTTGAGTATTTTTGCAGATTTTGCACATTAAAATGGGTGAAATCCACTATGAAAATTAATAGCATAAAATGACATGTTGCGAACGATCCATTTTTAGGATTGCTACTTTCATGCAGGACTGTATCAGAAAGTGAAGTACCTAACCTCGGGTGGAACAGATGCTTAAGAAAAATGAAAAGAATTTTAAATTTCTCACATCATGACTAAAATTAAGACTAATGAATTTTTTAACATGAATGTAGATTTTTTTTAAACTGGTCATCCGATCGAAATTGATAAGTCTGCAGTCAGTCTTTGTTACTGCAGACTCATGAATCCCCCCAGCGCACGGATTCTGCAATGTGAGGATTAGCCAGTTTCTGAGCCTTCACTAGACAGAACGTGTCATCACTCAATACAAGTGTATGGAGCTGGTTTGTGCCCACTAGACGAGTTCTTCATGGGTGTATGCATGCTTCATACATCATTTCCGGTAGAGCGGTGCATTCTGACATGCACACCGCTGGTCCACCATAACACCCTGGGACCTCCTTTATTCTCGGTCTCATATGTATGCCACCTTGGAGGTAATTATACTTCAGGCTTGTATGTTCAGGTCATTTACTATATATATATTGATACCTCATGCTGCACTAGCAATTTACCCCTTACGAAGCCATACTTCCATGGCTTGCCGCATGGGGTCTCAGACCTCAGACTCTCCATGCTTCATATTTATGCTACCTTGGAGGTAATTATACTTCAGGCTTGTATGTTCAGGTCGTTTATTATATATATTGATACCTCATATTGCTCTAGCACTTTACCACTGAGGAAGCCATATTTCCATGGCATAATGCATGGGGTCTCAGACTCTCTCCATGCCTCATATTTATGCCACCTTGGAGGTAATTATACTTCAGGCTTGTATGTTCCGGTCATTTACTATATATATTGATACATACTACTGCACTAGCACTTTACCCTGAGGAAGCCATATTTCCATGGCATAACGCGTGGGTTCTTGGACTCTCTCCATTCCTCATATTTATGCCACCTTGGAGGCAATTATACTTCAGGCTTGTATGTCCAGTTCATTCACTATATATATTGATACCTCATACTGCACTAGCACTTTACCCCTGAGGAAGCCTTCCATGGCATAACTCATGGTGTCTCGGACTCTCTCCATGCCTCATATTTTCCTGCAGGTTGCATGCCTTATGGTTCATATGAATATTTGGTACTAAATACACTTAAGGGTACCTATATTATCTCATGTTGCTTATGTTCCACCAATCTTATTTCATCTATATAGGCTCTTTAGTGAATTTTATAATTTATTTATAATGCCTTTATTTCTTTTATTATAATTATTATTATTATAGTCATGCATTATGGTCATTTACTATATTGAATTTTGCTGTTTTGGGAGACAGACTTTTTCAACTTGTCTGTTATGACATGGTGATTATCATTTTTCACAAAAGGTATCCCCTACCTTTTGTTTGTCTTTTAATTGTTTTTATAAATGTTTCTGTGCATGTTTAAGTTCTAAATAAAGAATTTTTTACTTTTTGGACATCCTTGCAAGTATTGCTTTATTTTGGGTTACTGGTGTCAGCTATATCCCCGTTACCCATCTCATTTACCTTATACATCCCCGCTGTTCCCAGCTCAGAAACCGGCGGAATCCCACTGCAGACTTTTCATTTTAGATCGGACAACCCCTTTAAGGAGTAACCATCATTTTAATCTTTATTTCAATAACACACAATAATTATTGAATTATTATTTGATTCTTTTTCCTTTCTTGAACTAATCGCTCACTTTGAATTCATGAGTAAAATTAATGACATCTGTTTTCAGTTAAGAAAGATATTCCTATTAGGCTGGTGTCACACTTGCGTGTGTGATGCGAGAAACTTGTGCGAGTCTCTTGCATCAATACCCGGCACTGCCGCCGGCACTTGGACAGGAGCGTGCGGCTGCATGAGTTTCTTGCATCGCACTCGCAAGTGTGACACCGGCATTACTGAGATAGGAGATGACAGTTGGTACTTAACATTCTATGAAGAGGGTGGCGCTAGATGCAGGCACAGACTTTGTGCTACAGTTATCCATAGAACTTTATGAGCACCAACTGTCATCTCCTGTCTCAAGAATGGAAATGACCGTATTCAATTAAGTCAGATTTTACTCATAAATTCGAAAATGAAAAATCACTTGCAGGTGGAGAGAAAATGCAGATATCGCTAATATGACAAAGTTTCTTATTTTCACGTGTACTTTTTGTAAAACAATAAAATAAAATGATTATGATTCTCTAAGTATTATTTAATACATTATGTATGGGCATATATTAAAAAGGATCTGTCATCAGTGTTTTTCTATCTACTCTGAATGCAACATGATGGAAGATCAGAGACCCTGATTCCTGTGATATATTACTTACTTTGCTAGTTGCTGCAAGTTCTAATAAAAAAATATTTTAGCTGCTGCAAATCTAGCAGTTCTCTGAATGGTGAGCTCTGTATTACCCAATCCACAAAACTGACAGCTTTTTGTGTACACTCTGCATAGGCAGAAATCTGCCAATCTGTGATAGGGGTGTGGTTGGACTACATTGCAGCAGGTCAAGTAGTTCTCTAGTGATAATCCCCTGCTGATAAAACAATGATTTTTGAAAACCTACACTAAGCATCCCAGTAAGTGATACATCGCTAGAATCAGGGACTCTGCCCCTAAATTAAGCTGCTCTCAGATTAGGCAGAAAAATCTGGTGAGAGATTCCCTTTAAGAGAACAAGACAGCAAGAGAGAAAACAATGAAGCTTCACATCTTAATTGTTAGCCTTCCCTTTGAAACTATCAAATGTCAAAGAGATGATAAATCCCTGTGTTAGAGTACAGTCTTGGTTGTCAGGAAGAATCACATATGTAAAACTGCTGTATAAAGTGATAAAAGGTACAAATAAAAAGGAAATACATTTTTAAGTAGCGGTCTCACTTATAGGAACCAAATAACTTCCCAGCTTTGTGTATTTGTTGTGTTCAGAAATGTGGATATCCATATACATACTATAAGAATGTAGTGACCTCTGAAGGACAAGTGCAAAGTCAATGTTTTCATGGCTTCTGGTTTTATCAATGGTTATCATAAACCCGTTCCGCCAATTTCACTTATTATTTATGTCAATCACCGCTTGCCACCAGTCTGGATGCACTATCAGTGGATCAATGTTATCCGACTCATGCAGATGGGAGTTGCAGTCATATGATTCTACTGTTGACTAAAGTAAAATACTGATTAAAATCAGGCAACACAACATTAAGCAATGACAAGGTTTTTCTTTTCATAGCAATGACAAATGAAGCATTTCACAGGGAAGGGAAAGCAGCATGCTATCAGTAAGAACGATGCACAGCCTGGGAGACAAATAATAGGAAAGCATATATGTACAGATGGAGCTAGGAAAGATGTAGGGTGGAACACTGAAATCTTTTTAAAAATGTAAAATAGATATTTTACAATAAAGTTTACAATTATTAAAATATCACAAGTCCAATATTCTGTGAAGAGTATAGGTTACATAATTGCATAAATTTGTACATTTTCAGCATGAAGATAAATAGTAAAATCTAAATTCCTGCAGTCATCACTAGAAGAGCTTAAGAGTAGAGATGGATGGACACCTGGATGCTGAGGTTCGTGGGTTTGGATGAACAGATAAAAAAAAGTTTGGGTTTTGGTACCAGAACAGTATCCAGACCAAAACCGATCAGGGACTCCATTCCCTTGAATAGCGGGCCCGAACATCCAGTGTTTGCCACACTGTCATGTGCATAACAGCGTGGAAAACACTGCTTCTGATCAGCGGTAAAATCAATACCTCCGGTCAGAAAGCCGCGGTTCCCAAGATGTCAAATGACAGCTAGTGATGAGAGAGCATACTCGTTGCTCCGAGTATTTGAGCGTGCTCGGAGATTTAGTTTTTGTTGCGGCAGCTGCATGATTTCGCCCGGCTCTTTCCACTTGCCCTGTAGCGGTGGCAAGTGGGGTTCATATTTGTTGGGTTAATGTCACCTTTGTATTGTCAGGTGACATCAAGTCCATGGATAATTAATAACTAGAGGAGCCTACAATACACCTATCCATTACTAATTCTATGGTTATATTGTAAATAAAAACACAGCAAGAATAAAGTATATTGTTTGAAATAAAAACAAGACACACTTTTCTTTTTTTATTTAAAAATAACAAACACAGTTATACTCACCTAATGCCCATTCCATTGAAGCGCTCATCTCCTGTAATAAAACAAAAATAAAAAATGACAATATCCATCACCTGTCCGATGTTCTCTCCCACGATGTAATCCATGTCTGGGGATTAATAGTTTTCAATCTGGATGGTGCCAAGATGCTGGTAACCACACTTGCTAATGCTGACACCTGAGGGTTGCAGCCCACAGCTGTCAGTTTTGCCTGGCTGGTTGTCAAAAATACAGGGGAACCCACACCGTTTTTTTTAACTATTTATTTTGAGCGCAGGCATCGGCTGATGAATACTCCCATCAGCCATGCCTGCTTTAGCTGTTATTATCAGCAACAGGCAAAGGCTGATGGTAGCAGTAGTCCCATCAGCCAACGCCAGTGACCGTAGGTAAACTTTTTACCTCCGATCACAGCTGCGAGCTGTTTGACTGGCGGGAATGATTTTACAGCTGATCAAAAACAGTGTTTGCTGCACTATCATGCACACCAAAATGGACATACCTGTGTGTTATGTTTCGGTAGCTGAGGAGTGCAGGCAAAAAAAGGCAATACACCAGAGCAGTTGGAATCTATGAGATTGCAGTACCCTGACTAACCACAACAACTAGAGGCAGCCGTGGAGCGTTCCTACGTTGGTCCTAGACACCTCGTCACAGCCTGAGAAACTAACTACACCTAAAGATAGATATAGGAAAGCTATCTGCCCCGGAGCAGAACCCCAAAGATAATAGAAAGCCCCAAACATGTAATGGTGGTTAGACAAGAAGAAATACTGACACAGACAGAAAATAGTATGAGCAAACGTTGGGGCCCAAACTAACTAAATAGAAAAGGATAGGAAGGGTACTTATTGCAATCCCAGAAAACCCTGAAAAGCACCAACTCTACTAATTTCAAAAACACCTGAGATCACACGACCTCTACCACCTAAATTAGTTCTCTGGTGTAACAAAATTAAACAGCAGCCACTGAAAAAACTGGAAAAAGCAAAAGTACAAACATCAGTGGCTGAACTAAACTGAGAGGGCAAGAGCTCCCGAAGGGGACCCAGAAGGCCCCCAAAGAAGTGCAGGACAAAATGCAAAAATATAGTACAAAAACAAAAAGAAGAAAATGTCTTATCTTTAGCAGGAGATGCAGACACGACACAGCAGGCTACAAGGGAAACAGGAATGAAGGATTCAGACCAGAACAATTGATCACCGGCAACCCTGATGGGAAGGTGACTCCCTTATATAAGACCAGTCAGTAACACCTGATTCCCAGTCCTCACAATCTTCACTGAACAGACCAGTACCGCTTGTAACCACCAGAGGGAGTCTCTGCTCAGAACTCATCTCAAACCCATTCACAACAGTACCCCCCCCTTGAGGAGGGGTCACCGAACCCTCATTTGAGCAACCAGGTCGGTCAGGATGAGTTCTATGATACGCACGGATGAGTCTCCTAGCATGGATGTCCGAAGCAAACACCCAAGAATTGTCTTCCTGACCATAACCTCTCCACTTAACCAAATACTGGAGTTTCCATCTAGAAAAACGAGAATCTAATATTTTCTCAACCACATACTCCAGATTGCCCTCAACCAAAACAGGGTCAGGAGGCACAGCAGCAGGAACCACTGGCTCAACAAACCTCTTCAATAAGGACTTGTGGAACACGTTATGGATCTTAAATGTCCCTGGAAGAAGCAAACGAAAAGAAACAGGATTAAGAATCTCCATGATCTTATAAGGTCCAATGAACCTAGGCTTAAATTTAGGAGATGTTACTCTCATAGGAATATTTTTTGAGGACAACCAGACCAAGTCCCCTACTTTAAACCGAGGACCATCAGTCCTATGCCGGTTAGCAAACCGCTGGGCCCTCTCCTGAGAGAGGGACAACCTCTCCACTACCTGGTCCCAAATCTGTTGCATACGCTCCACAACAGAGTCAACAACTGGACAGACAGAAGCCTCCGTCTGTCCTGAAGAAAATCGAGGGTGAAACCCAGAATTACAGAAAAACGGAGACATCAAAGTGGCAGAGCTAGCCCTATTATTAAGAGCAAACTCAGCCAAAGGCAAAAAAGAGACCCAGTCATCCTGATCAGCAGACACAAAGCATCTTAGATAAGTCTCCAATGTCTGGTTTGTTCTCTCAGTTTGACCATTGGTCTGAGGATGAAATGCCGAGGAGAAAGACAATTGAACACCCAGTTTAGAACAAAAAGTCCTCCAAAATCTGGAAACAAACTGGACTCCTCTGTCAGACACTATGTTCTCAGGAATGCCGTGTAAACGAACCACGTGCTGAAGGAACAACGGCACCAATTCAGAGGAGGAAGGCAACTTAAGTAATGGCACAAGATGTATCATCTTGGAAAACCTATCACAAATCACCCAGATGGTGGTCATTCTCTGAGAAACAGGGAGGTCGGAAATGAAATCCATAGAGATATGGGTCCATGGTCTCTTGGGCACAGGCAATGGCATCAACAAACCACTAGAGCGAGAGCAAGGCTTGGAGCGAGAGCAAGTCCCGCAGGACTGCACAAATTCCCTGACATCACGAGACAAGGTAGGCCACCAAAAGGACCGACTAACCAAGTCTCTGGTACCAAAAATTCCGGGATGCCCAGCCAACGCGGAACAATGAATCTCAGACATCACACTCTTTTTCCACTGGTCCGGGACAAACAATTTTCCAACAGGGCAGCGCTCGGGCCTATCCTCCTGACACCCCTCCAGAGCAAGTCTCAAATTAGGAGAGATGGCGGAAAGAACTACACCCTCTTTCAAAATAACAGAAGGATCAGATAACTCATGAGAGTCCGCAAGGAAGCTCCTCGAGAGGGAATCCGCCTTAACATTCTTAGTGCCAGGAAGAAAGGAAACCACAAAATTAAAACGTGTGAAAAACAAGGCCCACCTGGCCTGTCTAGGATTAAGTCGCTTGGCAGATTCCAGATAAACCAGATTCTTATGGTCAGTAAGGACCACCACCTGATGTTTGGCTCCCTCCAGCCAATGTCTCCACTCTTCAAAAGCCCACTTCATGGCCAATAACTCCCGATTACCCACGTCATAATTACGTTCAGTAGGAGAAAATTTTCGAGAGAAAAAGGCACAAGGGTTACTTTTAGAGGTCTCTGGATCTTTTTGGGACAAAACGGCACCTGCCCCAATTTCAGAGGCATCAACCTCCACCTGAAATGGCAGAGAAACATCAGGCTGCCGTAGAACAGGAGCAGAAGTGAATCTCTGCTTAAGTTCCTGAAATGCAGAGACTGCCTCAGGAGGCCAATTCACCACATCAGAACCCTTTTTGGTCAAATCAGTTAATGGTTTAACAATAACCGAGAAATTACCAATAAATTTACGATAAAAATTGGCAAAACCTAAAAATCTTTGAAGAGCCTTTAATGAAGTAGGTTGGACCCAATCACAGATGGCCTGAACCTTGACCGGGTCCATTTCAATAACAGATGGGGACAAAATGAATCCCAGAAATGAGATCCTCTGTACGCCAAAAAGACACTGTGATCCCTTCACATACAGAGCATTCTCTCTCAAAATCTGGAATACAGTTCGAACATGTTTCACATGAGAGTCCCAGTCATTAGAAAAAATCAAGATATCATCCAAATAAACAATCAGAAATTTATCCACAAAATCCCTGAAAATGTCATTCATGAAGGACTGGAATACAGAAGGAGCATTAGTGAGCCCAAAGGGCATCACAAGGTACTCAAAATGCCCCTCCGGGGTATTGAATGCCGTCTTCCATTCATCCCCGTGCTTAATGCGAATAAGGTTATATGCCCCCTGAGGTCAAGCTTGGTAAACCAAGTAGCGTTTTTCACCCTGGAAAACAGGTCAGAAATCAAGGATAACGGGTATTGATATTTCACAGTAATATTGTTCAAAAGACGATAATCAATACACGGCCTTAATGAACCATCCTTTTTGGCCACAAAGAAAAAAACGGCACCTAAGGGTGAAGAGGATGGTCTGATATGACCCTTCTCCAATGACTCCTTGATATAAGACCGCATAGCGTCATGTTCAGGTACAGACAAGTTAAAAAGGCGACCTTTAGGGAATTTACTACCAGGCACTAATTCAATAGCGCAGTCATAGCTCCTATGGGGAGGCAAGGATGCAGATTTACTTTCGCTAAATACATCAGAAAAATCAATCAAAAAGTCAGGAACATCCTGAGCCTGGGGGGAGGCAGAAAAAACAGGAGTGTTGGTATTAACACATTGGCAGCCCCAACTGGTTACAGACACAGATTTCCAATCCAAAACAGGATTATGAGACTGTAACCAAGGGAAACCCAGTACGATAATATCATGCAGATTATACAGAACCAAAAATTTGCAGCACCCTTGATGATCAGGTTCAACCCTCATTATCACCTGAGTAGAGAACTGAGGTTTATTCTCAGCCAAAGGGGTAGAATCGATCCCCAGTAGGGGAATAGACTTCTGTAGGGGTATCAAGGGAAACCCACAACGTTTAGCAAAATCATAATCCATCAGGTTAATAGCTGCTCCAGAATCAACGAAAGCCTGAGCAGAAAATGAGGACAGAGAGCATATCAGAGTGACAGTTAATAAAAACTTAGTCTGAACACTGCCCAAGACAACTGAGCGTGCAAAACGTCTTCCCCGCTTAGGGCAGACTGAAATAGCATGAGAGGCATCACCACAGTAGAAACATAACCCATTGCGCTTTCGAAACTCATGACGCTGTGCCCCAGACACCACTCTATCACACTGCATGGCTTCAGAAGCAGGTTCACAAGGCAACACTATTCCACGCATACTTCTCCGCTCACGCAAACATCTGTCAATTTGAATCGCTAATGACATAGAATCATTGAGACCAGAGGGGACAGGGAATCCCACCATAACATCCTTTACATTATCTGACAGACCCTTCCGAAAAAGGGCCGCCAAAGCGTCGTCATTCTACTTGGTCAGGACTGCCCACCTACGGAATCTCTGACAGTATAACTCAGCGTCATCAAGCCCCTGATTTAATGCCAACAAGGCTTTTTCAGCTTGATCAGTGACATTAGGCTCATCGTACAATAACCCAAAGCCTGAAAAAAAGCATCAACATCACTCAAAACAGGATCCCCAGGTGTCAGGGAAAAAGCCCAATCCTGAGGATCGCCGCGCAGGAGAGAGATGACAATTTGAACCTGCTGCGCTGCGTTCCCTGAGGACTTAGATTTTAAGGCAAAAAACAATTTACAATTATTTTTGAAATTCTGAAACTTAGCTCGATCCCCTAAAAACAAATCTGGCATGGGAATCCTAGGTTCCACAACAGGCAACCTAGCAAGATATGCAGCAATACTCTGAACCTCAGCGGCAAGCTGATCCACACGGCCAGACAACTGTGCAAACTCCATTGAGAGAAAAAATCCTCCCCAGCACCCAGAGATACAGAGGGAAAAAAAAAAAAAATGCAACAAACAGAAAAATATCTCTGACAACTCTGACAACCGTTTTTTCTTTCACAAATTTTTTCCCTTCTGTGAGTACCATACAATTTTAAATTTTTGGGCCGGTGATACTGTTATGTTTCGGTAGCTGAGGAGTGCAGGCAAAAAAAGGCAATACACCAGAGCAGTTGGAATCTATGAGATTGCAGTACCCCGACTAACCACAACAACTAGAGGCAGCCGTGGAGCGTTTCTACGTTGGTCCTAGACGCCTCGTCACAGCCTGAGAAACTAACTACACCTAAAGATATATATAGGAAAGCTATCTACCCCGGAGCAGAACCCCAAAGATAATAGAAAGCCCCCAAACATGTAATGGCGGTTAGACAAGAAGAAATACTGACACAGACAGAAAATAGTATGAGCAAACGTTGGGGCCCAAACTAACTAAATAGAAAAGGATAGGAAGGGTACTTATTGCAATCCCAGAAAACCCTGAAAAGCACCAACTCTACTAATTTCAAAAACACCTGAGATCACACGACCTCTACCACCTAAATTAGTTCTCTGGTGTAACAAAATTAAACAGCAGCCACTGAAAAAACTGGAAAAAGCAAAAGTACAAACATCAGTGGCTGAACTAAACTGAGAGGGCAAAAGCCCCCGGAGGGGACCCTGAAGGCCCCCACAGAAGTGCAGGACAAAATGCAAAAATCAAGCACAAAAACAAAAAGAAGAAAATGTCTTATCTGTTAGCAGGAGATGCAGACACGACACAGCAGGCTACAAGGGAAACAGGAATCAAGGATGGAGACCAGAACAATTGATCACCGGCAACCCTGATGGGAAGGTGACTCCCTTATATAAGACCAGTCAGTAACACCTGATTCCCAATCCTCACAATCTTCACAATCTTCACTGGACAGACCAGTACCGCTTGTAACCACCAGAGGGAGCCTCTGCTCAGAACTCATCTCAAGCCCATTCACAACACCTGTGGCAAAACATAAGCCAGAAATCTTACTCCAATCCCTGACCAGACTAAGATTTGTGGTGAGGCCCATAAAGGTGCACACCACTTTTCAGTCATACTGGATTCATTAATGAATCAGGTGCCTCTGGTTTCAACATGCCCCCTCATCATTTTTCAGTTTTGATGAATCGGGGGCTAATGTCTATGCAGAAGATTGGACCTGTATCAAATGAAACTCTGACAGGAATGAAAATGTAGTAAGAATGTATTCAGAAATGAATGGTCTCATTAATTTTAATCAACATTTTAATCAATACATCTTGGAATAATAATAAGTGGATGTGTTTGAATAAAATGTCCCTATGCTGAGATAATCTTATAAATGTGCCCCTGCTGGCTACTGTGTAATGGCTGTGTCTGACCGTGCAGGGACATGGTCCGATCATACCACAGATCCTGAGCAGGGGAGGAAGCAACAAGTAGCACAGCAGGGGATCACAGCTGATTCTTTGTTTAAGGTAAATGTTGCTTAAAAACATGCAGGGAAATGTATATGCTGTACACACCACACGCACACACACACTGTATACGCCGTACGCACCACACACTGTATACGCCGTACGCACCACATACACACACATTGTATACGCCGTATGCACCACACACACTGTATATGCCGTACGCACAACACACACACTGTATATGTCATACACACCACACACACATTGTATACGCCGTACACACCACAGACACACTGCATACGTCGCATGCACCACACACACACTGTATATGCTGTACGCAACCTCTTGCGCGGTACCACCAACGGAACACAGCCGCAAACACACCACCGCCGGGATCAGCTGAATGATTCACTGACCGCCGCCATCTTTGTACAGGAGGTGCGCATGCACAGTTTTAATATGACCGCCAATATCTGTCTGCACAAAGATGGCGACAGTCTGATTTATTGCGCCTGCGCAAATTCCGTGCAGGCTCAGTAAATCATTCCGCTGATCCTGGCAGCAGATGTGTGACGTGTCTACAGGCAGAGGAAGCTGGTCACATTAAAGGGGTTTTCCCAAGAACAAAAGTTAATTTTAACAATTGTCTGTGTCTGACCGTGTACGTAGCATACCACATCTCCTGGGCAGGGGAGGAAGAAAAAGACAATACTGACATGACAGCGGGGATCACAGAGGATTCATTTTGTGAGGTAAATATTTTTAAACAATACTTTACCTCACAAAATGTATCCTCTGCGATCTCCTACTGTAATGTCAGTATTGTCTTTTGCTTCCTCCCCTGCTCAGGAGCTGTGGTATGTTCTATACACTGTCAGACACAGACAATTTTTAATATGAACTTTAAAAAAAACCCTTTAAAAAGCAAATATCAATGCCAACATGGCTTCTCCTAAAAAGTACGCCAATGACAATGAAAGGAAAGCAGCAAAGGCACAAAGTCGAATACAACAACAAGCAAATGAGACTCTGATGCTGAGAGACTTAAATTAACTTTAACAGGGCTGGGTTTTTGTGAACAGTTAAAGAGATGGGCAGGACAACTGTTCACCATATCTCCACCTCAGGGTGTGGTCCATAGAGATAGATAGATATAGACATACATAGATAAATAAATAGATAGCTAGATAGATATGAGATACATAGATAGATGATAAATACATATGACATACATTGATAGATGATACATACATATGAGATACATTGATGATACAGACAAACATAGATGAGAGATAGACAAAATGACAAACATACATTAAATATAGATTGAGACACATAGACAAATAACAGATTATAGAGACACAGATAGATGATAGATCAATATAAAATACAAATATAATAATATAAAGGCAGCAGGTTCAAACTCAGCACATGTGACAGACGTGACAGAGTCTGGAGATGCCGTGGAGAGTAGGGTTGAGCATTCCGATACTGCAAATATCGGGTATCGGCCGATATTGGCTGTATCGGAATTCCGATTCCGAGTACCGATATTTTCATCATATCGGATACCGGAATCGGGATGTCACTGTCACTGTCAGTGTCCGTCTGTCGGGTCTGTCAGGAGTCAGCGGCACTTACCCGGCAGAAGATCTCCGGCGGTCACATCCCGGACTGCTTAATGGCCGCCATCCTCTTCTCCCCGGCGGTCACATGCAGTTTCTCGCGATAACTGCAGTGACTGCTGGGTAATCGCGGCCGTAAAGCAGTCCGATGACGTCACCGCCGGGGAAGCTGGTAAGCAGCTGTGCTGCGCCGGGATGTCAGGCTCTGCCTGTCATTCCGATGTAGCAGAGCTGGATCGTCGTGGGACTGTCGTTACTATGGACTGCGTCGGACAGGTGGTATACTGTTGGTTTGTTTTTTTTATTTTTTTACAGGAGATCGATGGCGTCGCAGGAATGAGAGAGTAATAAAAAAAATGAAAACTGTGTTGTCTCTTTTATTTCATTAAAAGACTTTTTTCTTGCTGTGTCTTTTTTTTACACATTTAAAAACTTTGGGATTAATAATGGATCGGTGTCTTATTGACGCCTCTCCATTATTAACCGGGCTTATTGTCACCGTGCAATCAACGGTGACATTAACCCCTTATTACCCCGCTTGCCACCGCTACAGGGCAAGTGGGAAGAGCCGGGTAAAGTGCCACAATTGGCACATCTTTTGATGCGCCAAATGTGGGGCTGCTGTAGCCTGGTATTATCAGGCTGTTGAGGGCCAAAATCCATGGGCCTTGACAGTCTTTTAATACCAGGCCGCAGCAGTCTGCATTTTACTTGGCTGGTTAACAAAAATAGGGGGACCCCTACGCCGTTTTTTTTTTCGAGGGGATCCCCTATTTTTGTTAACCAGCCAAGCTAAGCAGACTGCTGTGGCCTGGTATTATCAGGCTTGCAAGGTCCATGGATATTGGATCCTTACCAGCCTGAAAAACCAGGCCTCAGCGGTCTGCTTCATCTGGCTGGTTAACAAAAATAGGGGGACCCCACGCCAATTTTTTTCGAGGGGATCCCCTATTTTTGTTAATCAGCCAAGATATGCAGACTGCTGTGGCCTGGTATTATCAGGCTGGCAAGGTCCATGGATCTTGGCTCCTTAGCAGCCTGAAAATCCAGGCCTCAGCGGTCTGCTTCATCTGGCTGGTTAACAAAAATAGGGGGACCCCACGCCATTTTTTTTTCGAAGGGAACCCCTATTTTTGTTAATCAATTCCCTCTGACGTCACTGATGGTGTCCCTGGCTGACCTGAAGTGAAAGTGGAAAGCAATCAATTAAGCTTTCCACTTCCTCTCCTGTCAGCCAGGAGAGGAGCTCATTCATTTGGGGGTTTACTGTGAGGCTGCAGCATTAGCTGCGGTCCCTGCAGTAAACATTAACCCTTTCTGAAGGATTACACCGTGGGACCTGACTTTGCATCGGATTGGTAAGAATAATTTTGCTTTATTATTTTATTTTTATTACAGGAAATGGTTTTAGCAGGTAAATAAAATATGGTCAAAAACTGTGTGATTATTTAATTAAACTTCTTTTTTATTAAAGTGTGTGTGTTTAATTTTTTTTCATACAATAGGATTAATAATTGATAGTTGTCTAATTGACAGCTCTCAATTATTAACCTGGCTTGAAGTGACCTTTCAATTGCAAGGTCATTTTAACCTCTTATTAACCCATTCGCCACTGCTACAGGGCAATGGGAATAGACGGGCAAAGTGCCAGAAAGGGCAAATCTAATTAGAGATTTGCCCTTTCTGGGGTGTCTGGGGGCAGATGTTAAGTAGCCGGGGGGGGGGCAAAAAAAAATGGTCCCTCTCTGGGCTATTATTATCTGCCCCCACTCACTGGCTTTGTCTGTCTGGTTGCGAAAATAGGGCGGGAGCCCACGCATTTTTTTTCAGCAATTTTACACCTCATATATATATATACATGTCATTGAATTTGTGACACATATATATATATATTTATATTTATAGTTCATACACTTCTACATAGTATAATAGCCGCTAATTCAATTGCCGGCTTTTGTGAAAATGCAGAACCCGACATGAAATGACACTTGGTGTACATAGGGTTAACCATCTCTTTTCATGTAGTTTGATATCTGATTTGCACAAACAATTACATGAGTGTAAGTGTGCAAAATTTCACACCTGTAGGGGTTAATTAAAGGTGTAAATTCGTAGCAAAAAAGTCCGTTTTTTTACAACGAATTTACACCTTTAATTAACCCCTACAGGTGTGAAATTTTGCACACATAGACTGATGTAATTGTTTGTGAAAATCAGATAGCAAAGGACATGAAAAGACATGGTTAACCCTATGTACACCAAGTGTCATTTCATGTCGGGTGCTTCTGTCTTTTCACAGAAGCCGGCTTTACCCGGCAATTGAATCAGAGGATATTTTACTATGTAGAAGTGTATAAACTATACATATATGTATATATATATGTCACAATGACATGTATATATATATATAATAGTTTAGGCAAAAAATGGAGCAGCACAGAGTAACTTAAAGTGGGTGCAAATCCTTTTAGCAATGATCCAATACTTGCCAATTCAGATATACAAAAATATAGAAAATAGGCAGCACTCCATAGGATTTCAGCAGCAGTGGATATTTATTAGACACACATCATTGGCAACGTTTCGGCTCCATGAGCCTTCCTCCAGCAGTGTTACTCACACAGATGCAGGTATTTAACAGATCTTTACAGAACAATATCATTAATTTCAATCAACTTTTTATATAATTTATAACGCTATAGCTGTATCCAGTATATAGCTCTGTCTCACATATAGGATATATCAATATCCTCAGTAGGTATTTCATATTCGTACATCTTAATATATAAACATTCTCCTTATATTTATCTTTATATCATAATCCGTCCCTAATTAGGGCTCAGATCAGCTGCAACAGTAATTAAAACTGTAGTACTCACAGGGAAGGCGATGTAACATATGGAGGACGCCATGGAGGACGCCATGAACGCTGGCCATGATTCATTTCTGTGCTATTACGCATGTCTGTAGTGAATGCTCCACCTCCTGACCAATCCCGGCCCTTGTGTGGCACTTATCTCTTAGGGCATGCGCATCAGCGCTATTATCCAGATCGGGACTCCATCTTGGAGGTGGCGATTTTTGTCTTTCAATCACAGATAGGAACGGAGACTACAGATATGACAATTCCAACTAAAAAGGTAGCGATCAGATGTTTAATAAACATCTGCATTATTCACCTTGTTTTTAAGACACACAAATTAACTGTTGTCTCTATATGTTTTATTATTAGAAACAGACCCATGCTTAAAGGGATTCCTAGAGCAGCTAGATCACCCCAGTATATGGGACCGTCTCCCTGTAAGGATAACGTCCCACTACTGCAGACCATTAGGGGAAGTATTCTGCACCTATATGAGGTCCAGATCCCTCAACCCCAATGTCTTTAAGGCGAAACTGCGTATTTCCCAGCTTATTTGGTCTGAACAGAATTCCAAGAAATATCTGGTGCTATATATATTCTTTTATTAGTATTTGGTCATATCTTGGTTCAAAAATTCAAATAAAAAAATTCAGACACGAAAGGAATCATGTTATAGAATTAATGAAAAATAAAAAATAAAAAATAAAAAAGAAGAAAAAAGAAAAAATATCTTTGCTCCTCCATAGTACATCGCTCTTCCCCATGTAGATCTCTACGCATTCCTGGGAGATAAACAGATTCCTGTTTGGATACAGAAAAAAATGACATATATTAGTATATTTAATACACGTCTTCAATTATATCCAATTTCACATGCGGAGATCAAAATACAAGGGGATATATGTGTTATGTATTTTTAGATAATAGAGGTAAGTTTAAAATCTACATTGAGGCCTAATGGTTTAAGAGTGTTTAATGTGTATATCCATTTTAGTTCTCTCTTTTTAAGGAGGCTGATTCTGTCCCCCCCTCTCCTTTGAACCGGAATAGAGTCAATTAGTCTAAATTTAAGTTCCTTCTCTGTATGTTTAAGCTCCGTAAAGTGCTTAGATACTGGAAGATCTAGTCTTTTCTTACGAATCGTGTATTTGTGTTGACTAAATCTAGTTTTGAAGTCACAGGTCGTTTCTCCTATATACCAAAGTTTACATGGGCATTCTAAAAGATATATAACGTAATCTGACTTGCATGTTAGAAAGTGGTCTATCTGGTACTTTCTATTCGTTACAGGGTGTATAAATTCTGATCCCTTCATCATTTGATTACAATTAATGCAGTTCAAACATGGGTAGCAACCTTTCCTACTCCTACCTGTCAGAGATATTTGCGTAGTCCTTCTTAAAGGTCCTATATCTGACTTTACTAGGTAGTCCTTAATATTCTTGCCCCTCTTATATGAAAACAGAGGAGGGAGTTTAAATGCCTCAATTTTCGGGAGGCATTTGGTCAACATCCCCCAATGCTTGTAAATAATCCTAGAGATATTCCTACTTTCTTCAGTAAATTTTGATACGAATGGAACCCTTTTTAATTCATTCTTTGGTCTTTTTGTCCCTAGCAGATCTGGTCTATTTTTCTTTAATACCTTTTCTTTTGTAAGTTGTAGTAATTTTTTAGGGTATCCCCTCTTTAAAAATTTATCAATCATTTTATCCAAGAAAAGGTCCACTTCCTCCCTCTCACTAACAATCCGTCTCACACGCAATAGTTGACTGAGTGGAATAGAGTTGATCATATTCCTAGGGTGTTGGCTATTATAAAGTAGCAGGTTGTTTTTGTCCGTTTTTTTAACATATAAGGTAGTTTCTAAGCGTCCAACTCTTTGTCTTATCAGTACATCTAGAAATTGTATTTCATCCCTGGAGGAGCAGATGGTGAACTTGATAGTTTCATCCAACTCATTTAAATATATATGAAATGCTTCTAAATCATCCTGGGTGCCCGTCCATAGGAGGAAGATATCGTCTATGTATCGCCACCACCCCAACACTTGTTGGAAGTGGCGCGACACATATACGAACTCCTCCTCCAGCACCCCCATTACTAAGTTTGCATACGCAGGGGCCATATTTGCCCCCATCGCAGTACCTCTACACTGCATAAAGTATTCATCCCCAAATAAAAAATAGTTTTTTCTCAAAATTATATTTAGTAATATGAGGATAAATTCTTTGCCTTCTTGGGAAATATATTCCTCTTTATTTAGCATTTTTAATACCGCCGCTGTGCCTCTATCGTGGTCTATCGAGGTGTAGAGGGACACTACATCAAAGGATACTAGGGTCACCTCATCCCTCAATTGTATCCTATTTAATTTATTCAGAAAATCAGTTGTATCTACTATATATGATTTAAATTTTTTTACCACAGGATTTAGCACCTTATCCAGGAATGTACCTATTTTACTTGTAACTGAGTTTACCCCAGACACTATTGGGCGCCCGGGTGGGTCTATAAGAGATTTATGTACTTTAGGTATTATATATAGTACAGGTGTCCTAGGATTTTCCATTAATAGATATTCATATAATGACTCATCTATAATCTGGAGGTCCAAAGCCTCTTTGAGACAATTTTTAATTTCTTTCATTATTTGAAATTTAGGGTCACCATCCAATTTGTTATAACCAGATTGTCATTCAATTGTGAATACACCTCAGCTAAGTATTTCTGTTTGTCCATGACGACGACAGCACCCCCTTTATCGGCGGGTTTCACAATGATATCGTCGTCATGGACCAGTTCCTGTAGTGCTTCATACTCAGTTTTAGGATATATTATTATGTTTAAAACTTTGTCATAGTACTATCCCTCCTTAATTTTTCAATATCCATCCCCACAGCTTTTATAAAGGCATCTATAGCGGTTGAGTAGGTAGGCGGTGTAAAATCACTTTTATTCCTTAGATTAACTGATTTCAAGCTAAATTCACTCTCCTTGTTTCTTTGGGATTTACTATATCTAATGACCATTCCTTAATTTTTAACATTCTATAGAATTTCTCTAGATCTATCTGTAAATCAAACCAGTCCACATGACAACATGGGCTGAAACTAAGACCTCTACTCAAAATCATTACTTGTGCCTCAGATATACCTTTTTAGAAATATTTATGACCAATTCTACTCCTTCCTTCTGGTCGCTGCTTGTCTCTGCGGTTGGGATCGAAATTTCTCTGGTTTGCTTTTTTTGTTGTCGGCGGTGGTGTTTCCCACCTCTCCTTTTGTATTTGCAGGGTCCATTTCTATCAAAAAAGAAATTGTTAGTAACAGCAGTGTTATTATCCCTTATATTATTGCCAATCTCCGTGTAACCTTTTCTTCTCCAATTAGACTTCAAGTTGTCCCTTTGCCAATTATACACATGACCTGACTCATAGTCCTCCATATCTCTGCTCCATTTTCTCCTTTTAGTTTCTTCCAGATCACTTTTCTGTTTCTCCACATCTTTTTCCACTTTTTCTCTAAATATATTCCAATCTTCTATCTTCAACACCCCTGTATTTTCTGTTCAAGTAAATCAATATTTTCTGATAATTTCTTAATGTCCATTTGCAAATATTCAATATTTAACAAAATGACATCCATAGCATATTTGTTTGATATCTTGGTAATCGTAATCTAGCTGCTCTAGGAATCTTTAAGCATGGTTTTCTAATATAAAACATATGAGACCGTTATTTGTGTGTCACTTAAAACAAGGTGAATATGCAGTTTTATTTAAACATTGATCGCTACTTTTTAGTTTGGGAAATTGTAATCTGCATCTCCGTTCTTTTGTGATTGAAAGATAAATCGCACTCCAGATGAGTCCCGATCTGATTATAGCGCTGATGCGCATGCCTAAGATAAGTGCTACACAAGCCGGATGGTCAAGTGGAGTATTCCACAGACATGTATAGCCAATGACTGCACGTTCATGCGTTTTCCATGCGTCCTCATATGTTACATCGACTTCCTGAGTACACAGTTTATTATGTTAGCTGATCTGAAGCCAATTAGGGACGTTGTGATATAAAGATAAAAAGGAGAATGTTATATAAGAGTATGAATATGAAATACCCACTGAGGATATTGATATATCCATATGTGAGACAGAGCCATATATTGGATACAGCTATAGCGTTATAAATTATATAAAAAGTTGATTGAAATTAATGATATTGTTCTGTAAGATCTGTTAAATACCTGCATCTGTGTCAGTAACACTGCTGGAGGAAGGCTCATGGAGCCGAAACGTTGCCAATGATGTGGGTTAATAAATATCCACTGCTGCTGAAATCCTATGGAGTGCTGCCTATTTTCTAATTTTTGCATATCTGAATTGGCAAGTATTGGATCGTTGCTAAAAGGATTTGCACCCACTAAAGATACTCTGTGCTGCTCCATTTTTTGCCTAAACTAAGTATATCCAGGAGATTTATTGCATGGACATGTTACTAATCTGTTTGCTATTTTTTGTGAGTTGCGGTAACAATATTCATACTGGGACTACGCCCCTTTGGTTTAAAAACCAAATAGCTATGGAACCAGGAGTCTTCAACTACACAATGGAAGATGAGGAGAGGATACTTGGGAATATGGAAGGAGATGCTACATTTCTTAAGACACCATCCATCGCAGAAATCAAACGCAAGTATGAGAATGAGAAAAAACGTCTAATGAGTTTACAATTGCACCTTACCACACTAGGACAATATTATAAGGAGAAAAAAATTCCTAGAGGATTGAGATCAAATATACGTCCAAATTTATTTTCAGGAAACCAGCCTTTCTGTACCAATTTACCAAGATATCAAACAAATATGCTATGGATGTCATTTTGTTAAATATTGAATATTTGCAAATGGACATTAAGAAATTATCAGAAAATATTGATTTACTTGAACAGAAAATACAGGGGGTGTTGAAGATAGAAGATTGGAATATATTTAGAGAAAAAGTGGAAAAAGATGTGGAGAAACAGAAAAGTGATCTGGAAGAAACTAAAAGGAGAAAATGGAGCAGAGATATGGAGGACTATGAGTCAGGTCATGTGTATAATTGGCAAAGGGACAACTTGAAGTCTAATTGGAGAAGAAAAGGTTACACGGAGATTGGCAATAATATAAGGGATAATAACACTGCTGTTACTAACAATTTCTTTTTTGATAGAAATGGACCCTGCAAATACAAAAGGAGAGGTGGGAAACACCACCGCCGACAACAAAAAAAGCAAACCAGAGAAATTTCGATCCCAACCGCAGAGACAAGCAGCGACCAGAAGGAAGGAGTAGAATTGGTCATAAATATTTCTAAAAAGGTACTATCTGAGGCACAAGTAATGATTTTGAGCAGAGGTCTCAGTTTCAGCCCATGTTGTCATGTGGACTGGTTTGATTTACAGATAGATCTAGAGAAATTCTATAGAATGTTAAAAATTAAGGAATGGTCATTGATATAGTAAATCCCAAAGAAACAAGGATGAGTGAATTTAGCTTGAAATCAGTTAATCTAAGGAAATAAGAGTGATTTTACACCGCCTACCTACTCAACCGCTATAGATGCCTTTATAAAAGCTGTGGGGATGGATATTGAAAAATTAAGGAGGGATAGTACTATGACAAATTTTAAACATAATAACATATCCAAAACTGAGTATGAAGCACTACAGGAACTGGTCCATGACGACGATATCATTGTGAAACCCGCCGATAAAGGGGGTGCTGTCGTCGTCATGGACAAACAGAAATACTTAGCTGAGGTGTATTCACAATTGAATGACAATCTGGTATATAACAAATTGGATGGTGACCCTAAATTTCAAATAATGAAAGAAATTAAAAATTGTCTCAAAGAGGCTTTGGACCTCCAGATTATAGATGAGTCATTATATGAATATCTATTAATGGAAAATCCTAGGACACCTGTACTATATATAATACCTAAAGTACATAAATCTCTTATAGACCCACCCGGGCGCCCAATAGTGTCTGGGGTAAACTCAGTTACAAGTAAAATAGGTACATTCCTGGATAAGGTGCTAAATCCTGTGGTAAAAAAATTTAAATCATATATAGTAGATACAACTGATTTTCTGAATAAATTAAATAGGATACAATTGAGGGATGAGGTGACCCTAGTATCCTTTGATGTAGTGTCCCTCTACACCTCGATAGACCACGATAGAGGCACAGCGGCGGTATTAAAAATGCTAAATAAAGAGGAATATATTTCCCAAGAAGGCAAAGAATTTATCCTCATATTATAAATATAATTTTGAGAAAAAACTATTTTTTATTTGGGGATGAATACTTTATGCAGTGTAGAGGTACTGCGATGGGGGCAAATATGGCCCCTGCGTAGCAAACTTAGTAATGGGGGTGCTGGAGGAGGAGTTCGTATATGTGTCGCGCCACTTCCAACAAGTGTTGGGGTGGTGGCGATACATAGACGATATCTTCCTCCTATGGACGGGCACCCAGGATGATTTAGAAGCATTTCATATATATTTAAATGAGTTGGATGAAACTATCAAGTTCACCATCTGCTCCTCCAGGGATGAAATACAATTTCTAGATGTACTGATAAGACAAAGAGTTGGACAGCTTAGAAACTACCTTATATGTTAAAAAAACGGACAAAAACAACCTGCTACTTTATAATAGCCAACACCCTAGGAATATGATCAACTCTATTCCACTCAGTCAACTATTGCGTGTGAGACGGATTGTTAGTGAGAGGGAGGAAGTGGACCTTTTCTTGGATAAAATGATTGATAAATTTTTAAAGAGGGGATACCCTAAAAAATTACTACAACTTACAAAAGAAAAGGTATTAAAGAAAAATAGACCAGATCTGCTAGGGACAAAAAGACCAAAGAATGAATTAAAAAGGGTTCCATTCGTATCAAAATTTACTGAAGAAAGTAGGAATATCTCTAGGATTATTTACAAGCATTGGGGGATGTTGACCAAATGCCTCCCGAAAATTGAGGCATTTAAACTCCCTCCTCTGTTTTCATATAAGAGGGGCAAGATATTAAGGACTACCTAGTAAAGTCAGATATAGGACCTTTAAGAAGGACTACGCAAATATCTCTGACAGGTAGGAGTAGGAAAGGTTGCTACCCATGTTTGAACTGCATTAATTGTAATCAAATGATGAAGGGATCAGAATTTATACACCCTGTAACGAATAGAAAGTACCAGATAGACCACTTTCTAACATGCAAGTCAGATTACGTTATATATCTTTTAGAATGCCCATGTAAACTTTGGTATATAGGAGAAACGACCTGTGACTTCAAAACTAGATTTAGTCAACACAAATACACGATTCGTAAGAAAAGACTAGATCTTCCAGTATCTAAGCACTTTACGGAGCTTAAACATACAGAGAAGGAACTTAAATTTAGACTAATTGACTCTATTCCGGTTCAAAGAGAGGGGGGGACAGAATCAGCCTCCTTAAAAAGAGAGAACTAAAATGGATATACACATTAAACACTCTTAAACCATTAGGCCTCAATGTAGATTTTAAACTTACTCTATTATCTAAAAATACATAACACATATATATCCCCTTGTATTTTGATCTCCGCATGTGAAATTGGATATAATTGAAGACGTGTATTAAATATACTAATATATGTCATTTTTTTCTGTATCCAAACAGGAATCTGTTTATCTCCCAGGAATGCGTAGAGATCTACATGGGGAAGAGCGATGTACTATGGAGGAGCAAAGATATTTTTTCTTTTTTCTTTTTATTTTTATTTTTTATTTCATTAATTCTATAACATGATTCCTTTCGTGTCTGAATTTTTTATTTGAATTTTTGAACCAAGATATGACCAAAAACTAATAAAAGAATATATATAGCACCAGATATTTCTTGGAATTCTGTTCAGACCAAAAAGCTGGGAAATACGCAGTTTCGCCTTAAAGACATTGGGGTTGAGGGATCTGGACCTCATATAGGTGCAGAATACTTCCCCTAATGGTCTGCAGTAGTGGGACGTTATCCTTACAGGGAGACGGTCCCATATACTGGGGTGATCTAGCTGCTCTAGGAATCCCTTTAAGCATGGGTCTGTTTCTAATAATAAAACATATAGAGACAACAGTTAATTTGTGTGTCTTAAAAACAAGGTGAATAATGCAGATGTTTATTAAACATCTGATCGCTACCTTTTTAGTTGGAATTGTCATATCTGTAGTCTCCGTTCCTATCTGTGATTGAAAGACAAAAATCGCCACCTCCAAGATGGAGTCCCGATCTGGATAATAGCGCTGATGCGCATGCCCTAAGAGATAAGTGCCACACAAGGGCCGGGATTGGTCAGGAGGTGGAGCATTCACTACAGACATGCGTAATAGCACAGAAATGAATCATGGCCAGCGTTCATGGCGTCCTCCATGGCGTCCTCCATATGTTACATCGCCTTCCCTGTGAGTACTACAGTTTTAATTACTGTTGCAGCTGATCTGAGCCCTAATTAGGGACGGATTATGATATAAAGATAAATATAAGGAGAATGTTTATATATTAAGATGTACGAATATGAAATACCTACTGAGGATATTGATATATCCTATATGTGAGACAGAGCTATATACTGGATACAGCTATAGCGTTATAAATTATATAAAAAGTTGATTGAAATTAATGATATTGTTCTGTAAAGATCTGTTAAATACCTGCATCTGTGTGAGTAACACTGCTGGAGGAAGGCTCATGGAGCCGAAACGTTGCCAATGATGTGGGTCTAATAAATATCCACTGCTGCTGAAATCCTATGGAGTGCTGCCTATTTTCTATATTTTTGTATATAATATTATATATATATATATATATATATGTATTCTATGTGTGTATATTTAGTGTTTACAAGGAAATAAAGGTTTTTTTTAGTTGCGATATTTTGTTCCCATAGACTTACATGGGACTTCCGGTATCGGTATCGGGTATCGCCGATATTTTAATGGTATCGGCGATACCATTCCGATTCCGATACTTTTGGATATCGGAAAGTATCGCTCAACTCTAGTGGAGAGCGATCTGCTGCCTGCAACATCCTTCAGCATGACCGGTTTGGCAGTGGGTCAGTAATGGTGTGGGGTGCCATTTCTTTGGAAGGCCACACAGCCCTCCATGTGCTTGCCAGAGGTAGCCTGACTGCCATTAGGTATCGAGATGAGATCCTCAGACCCCTTGTGAGACCATATGCTGGTGCGGTTGGCCCTGGATTCCTCCTAATGCAGGACAATGCCAGACCTCATGTGGCTGGAGTGTGTCTGCAGTTGGTGCAAGATGAAGACATTGAAGCTATGGACTGGCCCGCCCGTTCTCCAGACATAAATCCGATTGAGCACATCTGGGACAGCATGTTTCACTTCATCCACCAACATCACCACAGACTGTCCAGGAGTTGACGGATGCTTTAGTCCAGGTCTGGGAGGAGATCCCTCAGGAGAACATCAGCAACCTCATCAGGAGCATGCCCAGGCATTGTAGGGAGGTCATACAGGCACGTGGAGGCCACACACAATACTGAGCATCATTTTGACTTGTTTCCACTTTAATTTTATCTTGTTTTGATTTTCATTTTGACTTGTTTCCACTTTCATTTTGGGGGTCTCTCCAAATCCAGGCCTCCATTGGTTCAAAAATTTGATATCAATTGATGATTTTTGTGTGATTATGTTGGCAGCACATTCATCTTTGTACAGAACAAAGTATTCAATGAGAATATTTCATTCATTTAGATCTAGGATGTGTTATTTGAGTGTTCCCTTTATTTTTTTGAGCAGTGTATACAGTATATATATATATATATATATTATATATATATATATATATATATAATATATATATATATATAAATATATATAATAGTACATATACCTGGATGTGATTTTTGTTTAAATACTGTACCATGTTTATTTTAGATACTGAATGGTAAAATGTGCCAGAAAATCATAAAACTTATGTTTCATGGTCCAAATATTCAGAATTACCTATGCACTTAGGTGGGCCCTGCTTCCAGGCTATTTAGGCTTTTCATAGAAAGGTCATAAAGAGGTTGTCCCTTGCACATGTTCACTTAATCACCTTTTACGTTTTGACCAACACTTGGAAATCTTAAGCTATACCTCAAGTCCTTTGATCTGTGAATAGTTTTAGAATGAAAGTAATGATTTAACATTAGTGCTTCACTTTTTATGATACAGAAAAGCTCAGGAACACCTTCAAGCTTGATCAGTCTCCTATTCTTGTAGCTCATTTAATATCCTGGGCAGACATTCAATTTTGTTTTTGTGCTTTTACACAAGATACAATATAAATTACACTTAACCAGTTTTCAATATAAAACAATGTCATCTATCTGTGATTCAGAGTCAATAAGGGCGACATCGTGCAACACTCAAGTCACATTTTGGCCAAGATATACACCCAGAAAAACAACATAACACTAAGTAAAAGTATGTTATGGAGTATACATGTCATATACTGTAGATCTGTTGGTTTTTATGCTCTCTCATCGATACAAGGTCAGATAATCTTAAATCATAGCCACAATCATCTATAATATAACGCTAGGAGCGTCACTCTGTCCGAAGCCTTTATAGACTGCGCAAGCACGACACGCCTGCGCAGTCTGGCCCCAGACAGATTGAGGCATCCAGCGGTGAGTATTCTGTATGGCGCCGGAGATCGCGGTATGCGCACTGGATGCATACCGCAATCTCCGGCGCCATACTCACATACTTACCTGACCGGGAGGAGAGTTGCCGCGGCGCTTCTCTTCTCCGGGGGCAGGAGACCAGGAGTGCGCGTCGGAATCGCGCATGTGCAATAGCGCTATCCGGCGCCATTTTGATGAAGACACATTTACAGTGTGTCCTCAGCAATATGGCGCCGGACCGTGCGGTATGGGCATGCGCGTACTCCGGCGCCGATCTCCTCCCCCAGCGTCCAGCTGAACAGAACAGCGCTGGAGCACAGGGAAGAAAGGTGAGTATAAAATTTTTTTTTTTTGGGGTATTGGCGTTTAATAAGGGTGGGGGACCAACAAATCAGGATAGGGGGTGAAAGGAAATGCAAACCATAAGGGGGGTGAGGGGACCATGCACATCAGATTTTGGGGTGAGGGGACCATGCACACAGGATTGGGGATGAGAGGACCATGCACCATCAGGATGGGGGGTGAGGGGACCTGTAAAAAAAAAAAGGGTTGGGGTGGTGAGGGGGCCCGCACACAGGATTGGGAGGAGGGGGCCATGCACATCAGGATTGGGGGGTGAGAGGACCTACACTCAGGGTTGGGGGGGAGGGGACCATGCACATCAGGTTTGGGGGGTGAGGGACCAACAAACAGGAAAGGGGGTGAGGGGGCTAGCCCATTATGATGGGGGTAGGGCCAGCACACAGGATTGTGGGGGTGAGGGATATGCACATCAGGTTGGGGGTGAGGGGCCATGCACACAGGGTTGGGGGTGAGGTGACCATGCCCCATCAGGATTGGGTGGTGAGCGGACCAGCATATCAGGGTTGGGGGGGTGAGAGGACCACCATATCCATTGGGGGGGTGGGGGTCCATGCACATCAGGATTTTGGGGGGTGAGGGGGCCAAGCACATCAGGGTTGGGGGGTGAGGGGCCATCACACCAGGATTGGGGTGAGAGGACTTTGCATACCAGGATAGGGGGTGAAGGACCATGCACATCAGGATTGGGGGGTGAGGGGACCAGCCACATCAGGATTGGGGGGGTGAGAGGACCCCCACATCGGGACTGAGGGGGTGAGGGACCATCCACAAACAGATTGGGAGTGTAAAGGGCCATGCACATCAGGATTGGGGGTGAAAGGGCCATGCACACAGGATTTGGGGGTGGAGGACCATGCATTCAGGCAACAGGGTTGGGGGGAGGGGCCCATGCCACATCAGGGTTGGGGGGGTGAGGGACCAGCACATCAGGATTGGGGGGTGAGGGGGCCATGCACACAGGAATTGGGGGGGGGGGCCATGCACATCAGGGTTGGGGGGGTGAGAGGACCTGCACACAGGAAGGGGGTGATGGGTTTATGCACACCAGGATTGGGGGGGGAGCGGACCAGCACATCAGGGTTGGGGGAGAAGGACAAAGCAAACAGCATTTGGGGGGTTTAGGGGACCCTGCACATCAGGGTGGGGGGGGGGGGACCATGCACATCAGGTTGGGGGGTGAGGGGACCATGCACATCCGGAAGGGGGGGGAGGGGGACCCAAAGCACATCAGGGTTTGGGGGGGGAGGGAAACCCCCCACATCAGGGTTTGGGGGGTGAGAGGATCATGCAACATCAGGGTTGGGGGGGGGAGAGGACCCAAAACACTTTAATTGGGGGTGAGGGGACCCAAAGCACATCAAGGGTTTGGGGGGGGAAAGGGAAAAATCCAACAGGGGTTTGGGGGGGAGGGAACCCTGGGGAAAAAACAGAAAAGGGGGGGAGCGGAACCCATGCACATCAGGGTTTGGGGGGGTTAAGGACCAAGGGATACAGCATTGGGGGGTGAAAGGGGGCCCATGCACATCAGGGTTGGGGGGGGAGGGACCATTCACATCAATAGGGGGGGGAGGGGGGCCATTTCCAACATGGTTGGGGGGGAGGGACCAAGCCCCAAAAAAAAATTGGGGGGGGGAAAACCATGCACATCAGGAATTGGGGTTTTGGGACCATGCACATCAGGAAAAGGGGGGGAAAAGGGGGCCCGCCCAAAATAATTGGGGGGGGAGGGGGGCCAGCACAACAGGGTTGGGGGGGAGAGGACCATGCCCCCCCATTTTTGGTGGGGAGGGACCAAGGCCCCAACAAGGTTTTTGGGGGGGGGACCAAGCACAAAAGGGTAGGGGGGGTTTGGGGGACCCGCCAACAGGAAAAGGGGGGTGTGGGACCATGCAAAAACAGGGTTTTGGGGGTGGAAAGGGGCCATACACAACAAGATTGGGGGTGAAGGGACCAAGTACATTTAAAGGGGTTTGGGGGGTGAAGGGGGCCATTCACAAAAAAAAAAGGAGGGTGAAGGGACCAGCAAAATCATGGTTTTGGGGGTGACAGGACCATGCACATCAGGGGTTTGGGGGTGGGTGGGAAATCACACCAGGAATTTGGGGTTAGGGGACCATGCACATAGGGTTAGGGGTGTTTGGGTTGACCAAGCCCATCAGGGTTGGGGGTGAAGGACCAAGCACATCAGGAACGGGGGGGAGAGGACCATGCAAAAAGGATTGGGGGGTGAGGGGACCATTCGTATCAAATTGGGGGGGGAGGGGGCCCTTTCATACCAGGAAAGGGGGGGGGGGGGAACCAAGCATCCCCGGAAGGGGGGAGAGGGAACCCGGGGCCATGCATGCCAGGGTAGGGGGGTGAGGGGCCCAAGGG